>CM064529.1:31697830-31773353 GCA_032716605.1 Paralithodes platypus
CATGTACTTCTCTTGCCCTTGCGAACAAAAAACATACCGGCAGACCAAGGTCCCAATCCTTTCCGTTTCTCTGCGGCAATAACATATCGAAGCATTGCTTTTCAGCGTGGCGTTGCCACCTCATTCCAACAACCCCTTGACTCTCGGTGTGATAACGCAGAAGAGACGGACAGTGACTGATGGCCATGCTGATATCAATAGTTTGTTTTGAACAGATTAGATGTAAAATTAGAGCCTTGGTCCGATTGCACCTCTTGCGGGTAACCAATACCGCGAAGCAATACAAGAGCAGGTTCCGGGACAACAGTTTCCGCCTGTGCCCATTTCTCATTGGATATGCATCAGGATAACGAATGTGGCCCACCCATCCATGATAGTTACTAGGAAATTTATTACCGGTCACTAGTAGGGGGTAGGGGTCCGACCATATCAATGATGACCTTAACTGGAAGGGCGGTCCACTGACAGGAGGGGGTGCAACGGTGCTCTCGAGAATTTGTTTGGTTAGGGTTTTCCATCCCTCTGGCACGTATGAACACCTTGCTATTCCAGGTTACCACCTGCCGCCTTCAACCCCGGCCACCAAACCAATTTTTCTAAAGCCGCCACCGTTTTTCTCACCCCTAGATGTCCTGCCAGTGGTTATGTCATGCTCAAACCTAAGTAGGCCTATCCCTGCATCTCCAGTGGCACCACCAACTGGTCCACTACTCCGGACCCCATCTTGCCAACCTACGTTTAGGGTCTTGAAAAACGCCTATAGAGGATGCCTTCTAAATAAAAAAAAATCTCATGGCTGTGCATCTGCGTCCTCGGCGATCTCTACAGCTCCATTAGCACAACGTTTGGAGCTCAGGGTCCTCTAGTTGCAACCGACGTATTTCTGAGGGTGCCAAGCATCGACTGCTCCCGGAGCAATGCATGGACCTTCCCCGATACTGCAGGGGCCCGGCTCCCTCTGTCTCTCGCGGAAAGTAAATACTACGTTGCTGTCATGGAGACTCATCATGCCCGCCCTCGTTCACTCTCGATGACAGGCCCAGGGGCTCCTTACGCCAGAATTAAGTAATGGTGTCTAATACTGAATCACCCAGGAGAGCCGCCGGAGTCAAAACTCTTAAAACCAACTCCAGCTTTAGCCTCCTCCTGTTGATCGTTCCTTCCGCTTGTCTGAAGACGGAGGGACCTAGGCTGTGGACACTTAGCTGCCCGAGCTCGGGTGACAAACCCACGCCATGGGTTGTGTCTGGCCCCGCTCGACCCACTCTTGCTCTTCCCTACTGCACGTCGTCGCCGGCCTCTCGGCAACGCCCCTTAGGGTAGAACCCTCAGAAGCGGGCATTTGCAAAATTCCGTTGCCGAGAAGCAAGGTCGACGCCCTCCACTGGCAGTTTCTCCACAATCCCGACAATCCAATTCATCGTGCCACACCATCCACCCTCCAACTCCAACCGCACCAGCGGGTATGACCGAGTTGCTTAATACCCTGCACCACCACACCACCCGAGCCGAGTTTATAGGGTAGTCCATTAAGTTTTTCATCAGAGTCTGGGAAGGCACCTGTCATTTCTCTCCTGCAGATAAGTTTGTCCATCCAGTCCCAATAGCTTTCCTCTCACGCTCCCTACAGTGACTATAATTTCCCTAAACAGTCCACCTAGTCGTCTCTCTCTTGCACTTTGTCTATGACCCCTGTCATTAGAAACTGGGGACCCCCCCCCCCACGGGGGTTTGGTGATGCACAACGATTTGTCTCCCTGAATACCAAATTGTTTGTATGAAATTATGTTTCTGTTGCCTCAAAGAGGTCTTGTCCATGTGGTCCTTCCTTATTCTTTTTTTTTCTCGCATAGGCTTGCCCACCCCACTAGTTAGTTGAGACCGGTCTATACTTTGAGGGGGTCCTTCCTGTCAACCTTTTTATAAATGGGCACCCACATTGGCTCTCTTTCCATTCTACTTGTACTACTTTTTTTTTTTTTTTTTTTTTTTTTAAGGAGACAATGAACGGAGGAAGGGAAAAACACAGACAAAACAAAAAGGTCCATGTGCCTAAAGGCATCCTCCATTCATAAAATGTTTGTAACAACTGATTTAAACATTTGTAGATTGTAAGTTTGTGGAAAGCAATTCGAGGGAAGTGAATTCCAAAGAGTAGTAGCTCTGGGGATAAATGAATTCTGATAAGCAGAAGTTCTGCATTGTGGAGGAGACAGTGTAAATTCATGGACGCTCTCAGCTGCCCTAGTTCTACGGGGAAAGATGTGGAGAGGCGGCACAATTGAAGCAAGTTCCTCGGAACAATTGCTGTGAAAATATCTGTAGAATAATGCAAGGGATGCAACGTTTCTTCGTATGGATAATGTAGGAAGGTCCTGTGTGATTGCAGGGTTATTGATTAATCTAATAGCTTTATTTTGAATTTTGTCCAACTGCCTCAATGCATTAATTGTATGATTAATTGATCTGCAAATTCTTTGAGGATCCATCCAGATGTATGTGTGTGTGTGTGTGTGTGTGTGTGTGTGTGTGTGTGTGTGTGTGTGTGTGTGTCTGTTACCTGTTACTAAAACATCTTGAGAAGAGAAAATATAAACTGGTAAAGGTGGCGGTATGGTCGATACAAATCCAGCGACACCCACACAGATCACTGGGAAGGGAACAACATGACGGGGAGAGCAGGAATGTGAAAATATTTAAACAAGAAACGAATACAATGGGAACACGTAAAACATAATGAAAATGTAAAGACAAAATAGCAATAGTAGAGAATAATGGAAACAAAATAAAGACACCGGTAGGGAGGAATAAGGAAGGGAGGGATATACTGTATATATGATGAGGCACATAATGTACACATTATAGTGTGTGTACAACTTCTCAATTTCTACACATGGTGTTGGCTGTAAGTGTGCTGAAGTAGAGGATATCAATATACTATCTAATACATTGAAGAACCTACAATAATATATGCTTGAATATCAAAACAACCCTATATTCTATATGTAAAAATAATCCATGCGAGACGATGGACACAGTTGGTGGCAATATGAGATGTAATCATAAACCCAGTTAACATTTCATTCTCAAGTACACGAACACAAAGTAAAGAACTCCCCCACATGCACCTGCCGTCTCAACCACAGACACAGAACATAAAAGTGGTAGACAGTTTTTTGGAGGAGATTAACAAAGAACAGAGTTTGGAAAATGCAGGTAAAATTCAGTCAGACCAATCAAGTTACCAGAATTAGTAGTTACAAGGATGGAGGATTTACGATACTATGGAAGGAATTGAGTAACATAAACATAATTGAACAGTTTGTGAAAAATATATTCTCAAATCCAAGAAAAGTCTATTTGTTTCAGTGATACCTATTGATCAGGTGCAGCGGTGTACTGAGTTGCCAAACATATATGACTTTCTAGATACAATCTAGTGATGGATAGGCCTTCTATGTTATGCTATACTCGAAATGTGCTTGTGTTAAGTTTATACAAAAACAAATCGGAATAAATGTTAATAAAATGTTGCTTATACCTGTACACCAATCGATTTGTTTTATTATCATAAAACAAACACCAGACTATACTATCCATCGTTGGAATAATGCTCGAGACACAACAATACTTTATTTAGTCAGCAACTTTTCCTTTCTTTTCTACAGGAAGATATTTTACACGTTTTTATACTTTATGCAAGTAGCTAAATTATATACCCATTAGTCATGGGACCAGGTTTCAAAGTCCCAATAAAATGTAGCTAAGACAAAATGGTAAGCGGAAAGAAGGAAAGGCAGACAATGGATGTTATAATACGTCGCCTGTGACAGAGTGAGCGATTACTACCTCGGAGAGAAGGGTCGCAGATTATGAATATGACAGGAACAGGGAGAGAAACTGCTGACCTGGATCAAGATATATAGTATGTAAGGGTTGCCACACTCATATTATTACGACATAATATTCTTAGTATAGTTTATAGAATAGTATTCTATAAGCTATCATTGTTAACATATGGGATGGGTTTTGGTATTGAGTAATCTGTATTAAGATAACTGTAAATTTATGAGTGTTGATTTATGAAAGTGAAAATTATATCACTAGTTTTTTCGTGTGTTTATTATGGTAAGTCATACAACTGTTGTCATATGTACTGCAGAGACCAGCTGGTTGCGTTTCCTTGATGGAATGGTTCAGGAGGTCTTCGGATGGTTATGAGTGACTGTAGCCTATATATTAATTCACTAATAAACAATTAGGGAGGCAAACCGGGATAGTTTGTTTTTACTGTAATACATATGCGAAGGAATGCTGGATAATGAACATACGAGTATATTTATATTGACATTCTATCTCTCTCAAAGACATAATAAGAACTGCATAGTATAACCTTATCCTTGCATATTTTATACTAATGACAACAAAAGTGGCTCAATATATGAACTGGTTAATAATAGTGTTATATTTACCACCCCAGGGTACACCACTCCCCTTACCCATCAGAGGCCACAACTTCCACAACATAGTTACTGAATAGTTAGACAGTGTATAATTACACTGCGTTATTGGGGGAGAGATGTATTATTCAAGTAGTTTAGGGTTTTATCTACAGTGAGTATCATTCCAAATAATTATTGCAGCACGAAGGAAAATTAAAGTCAGATTTCCGAAATTTTCGGTATCAATAATTTAATTCTCGAAATGTGTTCAAAGGTGAATTACACAAAGATGAAAGAAAGTGAGATAAGTTATTCAGCAGAACGTTACATGCTCTAGTAATACACCATTATTGGCAATATCCTTAAATATGCCCCTAACATATAAAATAAATTGGGTCAGGTTAAAGGTAAATTTCTGTTGTCTGACACCTATCGGAATCTATGAATGACGTCATCATAATACTGGAAGGCGCGAAATTTGCCAGACGGTCAACTACCAGACGCCGCCAGATATAAAAAAAAATTATATTTGTTTTCTTTACTGACGTAAATTTACTTTATGTTACACAAACCTGAGCATCCTTAATATGTTTTGGTGCATACAAAATATACATCTTACGAGGTATGCAACTTATGTAATTCACCTTTAAATGTAACTGCATAAGTTGATTTTAATTCATTTTAGTAGACAATGATGAAATTCTACATTTTAGTTAACTATCATTAGACGCTTTCACCAGGCTTTGGCAGGATCTGTGAGTCAAAGGGTAAATTGATATATACAATGTTTTACTTAAGTTATAGTGGAGCAGATATATGACATAATTTGTGGGAATTGTGTGTTTCTTGATAGAAGTGTCAACATTGGCACACACAATAATAAACGCAGTGTAATCAAAATGAGCTATAGGGCCATCACAGGTTAAGTTTATGTTGGCTTTGGCAGCCCCTTTTCAATTAACCTTCATTAGAGTACTGAAACAGATATGTATCCAAACTGTATGTACTGTGGTAGAGATGTCAAACTAGTCTCAAATGACTCGTCTGGACAAAGGAAACATTACATTTTCAGACAATGTTTATACAAAGCCAAACATTATCTTAATATAGGTTGTTTCCTTTGCCCAGACGAGTCATTTGAGATTTTTGTTGTTATATATATACAGTATATATATGTGAGTGAGGGAGACAAAAGGCAGAACTGCCTGTAGCGATTGCCTCCCAAATAGTTGAAAGAGTGACAGAGCCAAAATCAAGGGACGTTCGAGCCCAAATGCCTGGACGCACAGAGTTTGAAGCAATACAAGTCATAGGAAGAGGGAAATACTGATTCTGGGAGAGAGATACAGAGCTGAACAGTTGAATAGAAGAAAGACTGAGAATAACGTTTCACTCTTGGGTCGGAGAGTTGCACAGAGTAGGGGTGGGATTGTGTTGCAAGGCGGGTACTACATACCCTACGTAGAGGAGGTTGTATACACTGGGAAAACTCTGAGGAACATTGATATTGTAGTAGCGATAGAATAGCGAGAGAGATGCAACATTGCGGCGAAGATTGAAAGATTCAAGAGAGTTGGTGAGTGGACGAAAGTTAATGATACAAAAGACTTTCCTTTCTACTTTGTCTAGTTTGACATCTCTACCACAGTATACAGTTTGACATCTCTACCACAGTATACAGTTTGGGATAAATATCTGTGTTTCAGTACTCTAATGAAGATTAATTAAAAAGGGGATGCCAAAACCAACATAGGCTAAACCTGTGGTGGACCCTATAGCTAATTTTGATTATACTGCGTGTATTATTGTGTGCCAATTTTGACACTTCTATCAAGAAACGCACAATTCTTCTACCTATCTGCTTCACTGAGAGAGTGAGAGAGAGAGAATACTTAAAACCTTATGGGGAGGTGAATATTTGAAAACAAATGTCTTTGGGTAGTTTTCTGCTGTCAGGATTGGCATATCACTGTCTGCAACAAGCAATCACCAGCCAAAACGGATCACCTGTGTTACAACTTAATTTTATAATGTGATATACATTGTATATTATATAATTGGCTCATCAATGCTATTTGTAAAATGAAAAAGCAAGTTTCAGGTAAGTGATATATGAATATCTCTCAATAAAAGGTGCTTGAGCCTGTGACACGATATTTGTCTAACTATTGGTTTATAACGAAATATATATAACATATCTACTCAATAATAAGGTGCTACAAAATATACTAACCTGACCTAATTTTTTTGGAAGATATAAAGCTAACTTAACATAATTCACCAAACTCCTAAACCCCAGTAAAACTTAATTAATTACTTCTACAGGCTGAGTTATTCAAGCCGAACTCTCTCAGAGGTCAATAGTGAAAGATGTCATAAGAAAAGGGGATGATAGCTTTGATAAACAAAATAAACTAATTATTTTACATTATATCACCCTCATACTCAAGACAACTAATGTAATGGAAAAGAAAAACACCACGCCACTACCGCCAAGCAATTTTTCCACTCATATCACCACACCCCCGAGAAAGGAAGCTTTAACCACCACAACACCAAGATACGCCAGAGTCGCCTCTATTACGCCCGGACTCCCTCCAACACCCAGTAAAGACATCATCGTGACAATCCAAAACCACAATGATAACAGGAAAAGGAATGGTGGCAAGGAAGGCAAAGCAAGCCAAAACTTGCATACACAGTACACCTCCATTCGCCCTTCTTCCTCCTAGCCGCATCACCACCATGAGAGGGAAATCCGGAGGGGCTACCCCAGCCACCCCAGGGACTCCTCCCTGCACAGGTGCCCTTCTTACCCGGAGAAGGGGCACCAGGAGAAACGCCAGAAGAGGTAAGACTATGCCAGGCAAAGTTAAGATCTATATACAGTTGCAAAGCTCTTATAATATACATCATTGGAAGATAGTTTAAGAGCTGTAAGATTTGGGCATATACTGGATACATTATTAAAGCACTAGTAAATAAAGGTTTATTCAGGATTTTTAGATCTTGGCTCATCAAAGGAATTAATTATTGGATCACAATGGCGGCAACCTAATATTAATTCGTCCGCCTCGATTACTAGGAATTACTGTCAATAAAGAATGCTGTAGTGACATGTGCTTTATTGGTAGTAAACCGTCCTCATTCTTTACCCTTTTAATTGTTCACGCATTGGCAATTGGCTTTTAAAAGATAGGGCTCTGCGAGATACCATAGCTTAAAGCATAACGGCACTTTGCATGAGTCCTTACGATATGTGATCTATGTGATCGCAGGCACTGGCATTAAGACACGTATGTGTAAAAGGCCCAAATAAACACATCCCCGAGTCCCTGAAAGACTCTTATAGCGGTCAGGACAGTTAAGATACGTTGCATATAACCAACCCTCTTACGTTAGTCCGATGATATGTATATGTATACACTGGTATAACGGAACATAGCATTCAAGACCCAACACCCAAGAGTGCTGGAAGGTTCTGCATCAAAACTCTTATAACGGTCAGAGTAGTTAAATAGATAGTACAACACTGGAATAACTTCTCTTTATGTTAGCTCGATGATATGTATACGTATACACTGGTATATTGGAACATAGTCATTTAAGGCCCAAAATCCAAGAGTTCTCCATCGACTTCCATCCGCTGTCAACCATCCACGTCAGGACCACCACCACGGCCAAGACCCTCATTGGAATACTACAGAAGTGCATTTATTATATAAATACTTAGTGTGACCTCGAAGAAATATTAGTGAAGTGCCTTATCAATGGAATCATAATCGTGCAGTGTCATTCCTTTTGGGATATTAATTGTGGATCTTCATTTGTGTGTAATCAACTGTACATATTTAGCTATCTCTTGTCTGAAAGTAAGAATTATTACTTTGAACAATACAACTTGTGTGTGTACTCTGTATTATATTTATCCTCTATTACCTTCGTGCATATGTTTATGTGGATTCAACTTCTCCAGTCAAGTAAGAACCTACCTAAATAATCCAATTAACCCCAGCAAAAACTTGGTATAACAACAACTATAGTGTATTCGATATATATAGGCCACAAACCTTCACCACTAACCTCTGTAACTGTAATTCCTCTATAGCAATAGAAATAATATATTTTCCATTATGGAAGAGTCAACCAGTAAAAATACATCCGTCATGATATTTTGTATTCAAACCCGTTGATAGCTAAGACGTCTGGCCTAACACGTGACTATACTTTAGACTATCATAAGCAATAACACTCGGCTATTACCGGTAATTGTCTTATAGTATTAATGGGACTAGAATTACGATGACGGATACGACGATCAGAGATAAGAGAAGATATTGTATCTTCTCCAAGTATCCGGCCCCAATATAACTCTATGCAACTCAAACTCAGTTCCTCCACCAATCACCCTCTTTTTGTAGCCTCTCCCTCCACTCTGCCAACAAACTTGTGGCTCCAAAAGTTTACCCACCCCCACCATCACCCTTCCCTTCCCATCACTGGTGTGGTCTGCTACACCACCAGGACGGAAATATTATATTTACATTGTATATTATTTTGTTTGTTCTTTCTTACTTGTACCTACAAGGCTAGGGATCAGTTGTTAAACCTAGGTACTATACAATACTTAGTCTACTTTAATATTATTAGCCTACAGGGACTTTTTTAACTGAGAATATGATAGATTCTGATGCGAAGATTCACTGCCTACTGGAGTCCTTCAAATACGAGAGAACTTACACAAACTGTTAATTTCAAACCTTGGCTAGGGAGTTACCACAATCTTGTTTCATCAGGACATCCGACGTTTACTGTATATTGGGTATATGCTTTAAGTGAGGGTCGAACATTTGTCACCAAATCATGACGTTTGTGTGCTACACCAATGGGCTACCATGACCAGTCATGGGTGTGTGTGATAATAATACAACAAATGCAAATCGGTATTCTTTTCTAGCCGGCAGTCAGTGACCTTGTATATACACAATTCCTTAATTTACCTTAATATATGTGGTCAACACGTTGATTTCGGTTGCCAAAAGAGAGCCTACATACCCGCAAAGAGAGTAGGATGTGGGCAGGGAACCATGTGAAATCAAGAAGCCAATGCATCCACAATCAGAACATTTGTTGACACAATCCTTTCCAGCAAGCAGCAGGATTCGAACCTACACTATCTAAACCAAGATATTAGAGTACAGTGACTCTGTGTGTGTGTATGTGTGAGAGAGAGAGAGAGAGAGAGAGAGAGAGAGAGAGAGAGAGAGAGAGAGAGAGAGAGAGAGAGAGAGAGAGCGTCTTGAGGTAGACACAGTAATGCAAAACGTAATTATAACGGGAAGGCTAAATTAGGTGGAAACATTTCTGTTGTTCTATGCATATAATATGTTGTCAACAGATCTTCCGGGTTGCAACAACGAACAATCACAGTAATATACATTCACTATTATGTATGGGAAGGGATGGGTTGTATGGCTGAGGGTGACTATTAACCCCTTATGTACCAATAACGTCTTTGTAATTATATGCTGGCTACTATTGCACGGTTGTATTTAGTTTAAAACGGGTTTCAGCAATTAACAGGCCTCAAATTATCTCGCTTAAACATCTTTACTGCCACAGATTTGTCTTAAACTGCACAAAATCGTCTAGATGTAGCTAAAATATACTTACAAAGACATCGCCGGTACAGAAGGGGTTACTTGATCCTGCAGCAGCCCGTTGATTTGACTTTCATGCCAACTTGGTCAGGTTGGAGAGCTTGGCAGAGTCAACTAATTGATGACTTAACCCTCTCTATCACATTGACTGTGTGTGTATGTGTGTGTGTAAGACAGACGAAAGACTTATTCCACGTATTACTCTGTTAATACAATTATCATAAGAATTTATCAATAACAACATTATATTTTGGTGTGGCTAAGAACAGGCCGATGCTCCTAAAATATATCCGATTAATATTAACTGTGTGCACAGGAAAAGGCTGCACTTTACCGTAATATGACTATACTAATTAATGTGTTACCTTTGCATATACAGTAGATATAAAACATCTAAGGGGTGTAGGGACATCAAACATTTCTCAGATTACTTTCACGAATCTGTACATAGATTAGTTTCACGAATCTGTACATAGATTACTTTCAGGAATCTGTACATAGATTATTTGACATATATGAATTTGCACCGTAACAATCTGCATGTCTAGATGACCCATTTCATCTGTATATTAAATATTTATATTTAATCAGTTTCCCTCATATTTACTATGATTCTCTCCGTGGACTTTACTATGGTATTATGTATATACCATTGTGTAACACCTAATATAATATTATGTATATACCATTGTGTAACACCTAATATAATATTATGTATATACCATTGTGTAACACCTAATATAATATTATGTATATACCATTGTGTAACACCTAATATTATGTATATACCATTGTGTAACACCTAATATAATATTATGTATATACCATTGTGTAATACCTAATATTATGTATATACCATTGTGTAACACCTAATATTATGTATATACCATTGTGTAACACCTAATATTATGTATACCATTGTGTAACACCTAATATTATGTATATACCATTGTGTAACACCTAATATTATGTATATACCATTGTGTAACACCTAATATTATGTATATACCATTGTGTAACACCTAATATATACCATTGTGTAACACCTAATATAATATTATGTATATACCATTGTGTAACACCTAATATTATGTACATACCATTGTGTAACACCTAATATTATGTATATACCATTGTGTAACACCTAATATAATATTATGTATATACCATTGTGTAACACCTAATATGTATACCATTGTGTAACACCTAATATTATGTATATACCATTGTGTAACACCTAATATAATATTATGTATATACAATTGTGTAACACCTAATATATACCATTGTGTAACACCTAATATAATATTATGTATATACCATTGTGTAACACCTAATATTATGTATATACCATTGTGTAACACCTAATATTATGTTATGTACCATTGTGTAACACCTAATATTATGTATATACCATTGTGTAACACCTAATATAATATTATGTATATACCATTGTGTAACACCTAATATATACCATTGTGTAACACCTAATATAATATTATGTATATACCATTGTGTAACACCTAATATTATGTATATACCATTGTGTAACACCTAATATAATATTATGTATATACCATTGTGTAACACCTAATATATACCATTGTGTAACACCTAATATAATATTATGTATATACCATTGTGTAACACCTAATATTATGTATATACCATTGTGTAACACCTAATATAATATTATGTATATACCATTGTGTAACACCTAATATATACCATTGTGTAACACCTAATATAATATTATGTATATACCATTGTGTAACACCTAATATTATGTATATACCATTGTGTAACACCTAATATAATATTATGTATATACCATTGTGTAACACCTAATATATACCATTGTGTAACACCTAATATAATATTATGTATATACCATTGTGTAACACCTAATATAATATTATGTATATACCATTGTGTAACACCTAATATTATGTATATACCATTGTGTAACACCTAATCATACTTCCATACACTATTCTCTCATTTATACACGCTAGCCACTCACAGCCTCAATTTAGTCATGACTTGCTCTTGAATAGAACCATAAATGGCCTCCCTTTTTCCGCTATATTTTACTCTATGTATCTTCGTTTACTCTTTTGCTACACACTCACGATGGCTTGCTAGTTTTCTTTCGCCCTCATTATATTTATATATATGTACTGTATATATATACAGTATATATATATATATATATATACAGTATATACCGGTATATATATATATATATATATATATATATATATATATATATATATATATATAACAATAACTCTGCCATATGTTGACAATCCAGGTTTCAGATACATTAGGGATATGATCTGGCCTGACACGTATTGGACGCGTGTAAGTGGTTCTAAATCCATCAACTCGGATAACAAGAGTAGCTCGAGTGTTAATACAGAGCCATCATATTAAACCATGGTAAGAGCTTTCCCTACGAAATTTCCCGACCAGATTGACGCTTATACAGGTAAGCGATAAGGGTCAATCTGGTCGGGAAAGGTCGTAGGGAAAGCTCTTACCATGGTTTAATAAAATGGCCCACAGTGTTACACAGTTATAGGAACCCCAACATACAAACATACCTTGGAATCAATGAACAGTTGCCAACACACGAACACAGGGTAAATGTTTAAAGGGACTAATATAATTATAGTATGATGGCTGCATTGAAACAGAATAACGGGGTAATGTTTTTTTTTTTTTTTTTTTTTTTTTTTTTTTTTTCTATATTCCAACTACTCCCTCTCGGGCATAGGCTGAGAGCCTGTACATTCCACCGCTCAACACGGTGAAGCCCGTGAGGTCTTGTTCCAGCCTGGGGAGTGAGACATGTGAAGCATCCATCATGGCTCAAAGCAGCTCCATCTCTGAAGCGGCTGGTTGCTTCGCTCAAGTGCTTCACCGTCTCACCCTCCAGACTCAGACCCTCACTCTCAGAACACCACCTATTGAGTAGTGAACTCACTAGGCATTGTCCCCCTGTAACATATTTTGAATATGGGAATATTCATACAGTGTTATTTAATCAGGGAACAATGAGGGTATTTTTTTGGCATTTCGGTGGGCTTTGTGGTAATGCACTGATACTAGGTACAGCACAAATTCAATCCCAATAATATCTTCCCATTGACATATCGGGATTTGAACCCGGGTCCATTGGATTACCAATCCAGTGGCATGACCACTCCACCACACCTCCCCTATTATTAACCTATTAATACTATTATTATACTATTAACCCCTTCTGTGCAGGCGACGTCTTATTTATTTTATGCTTTATATTCCAGTAGACAGTTTAAGAAGGATCTGGGGGTACTAAAGAGGTTTAATTAAGATAGTTCGAAGCTTATTAATTGCTGGAGACCATATATACACTTAATATATTCGTCTAAAAGTAGCCAGAATAAAGTTAAAAGGACGGCATCGGTACTGAATGGGTTAATACAAATAAGGTTTTACCATCTTTAGCCAACATTATTTCATTACTCATCTTCAAACCATATATATAACCTGTCATTCACTTACAGTACTTGCTACAGGTTAATATGTTGGCAGCTGTACATTATCGGGTGGAAGTTCGAAGTAAGCCTTGCCTCTAAAAGTTCATAGGCATAATAGTGTAAACAAATATTGGAGTTTTCAGTGTCCGAGTCATTGTTTAATGGTTAGCTATGACGAGATTGAAACTAGTTAAACTTCCTAATTACACCAAAGCTATATAACCCTGAATACATTATACATATTCTAAGAATTTCATATAAAACAGTCTTATTAAAGTTAGTACGAAAACAAAATTTCACACAACATATATGTGTTGGGGTGGGTGTTGAATCTAAGCACCGGATCCACCTTACAAGAACATTATGAGAGCAGACCGGTCATTCCCACGTATTTCTTACTACTCCCCCCCCCCCGCCCCTCCCTAACACCTAACACCCCCCTCCCGTCCATCCCCCACCCACTCCCGCAAGCAAACAAGGGACTGGGGTTCTTGAAAAGGAGCTCCAGTCCTGGCGCCATTAATGACTTACAGTGTGTTGGTTTAATAATCCAGAAAGGTTGATAGCCTCTAAAGTCCTATTTTAATTAACTAACTATCCCGCAAGCGTCGTATATCGCCGCACCAGTGTATCCGGGACCGGCAAAAATAAAAGAGGGTATGGCAAAACACAATGGTTTCGGTAGCAAACAAGGAAATGGTAAGATAAGAGGTAGGGCAGAGTGGAAAGGTATGAAAGGAGAGAGAGAGAGAGAGAGAGAGAGAGAGAGAGAGAGAGAGAGAGAGAGAGAGAGAGAGCGAGAGCGAGAGAGAGATAATTCACCTCTCCTTGACAACCGTATTTCAAGTAATGTACTTATCAATAACCTGCGTAAATTCCAGCCATCATGTTACAAGCACATCATATTAATTTCAAAGCCACCAGTCCACATAAGTATTTTAATATGTAATAATTAATTTGACCCATTAATCTAGTTCGTTTGATAGAAACAACCAACACAATTTGTTTAGGTCAAAAGCCTAAGGCGAGATTAAATTGTTCAATCAGATCCTATAATTTGTTTTATTTTTATTTGTTGTTCTATTTTCCAACTACTCCCTCTCGGGCATAGACTGAGAGCCAGCACACTCAACTGCTGAACACGGCGAGGCCCGTGAGGTCTTGTTCCAGTCTAGGGAGTGAGACATGCGAAGCACCCATTCACGGCTTGAAGTAGTCCCATCTCTGAAGCCGCTTCTCCTCAGTGCCTCACCGTCTCATCCCCTCAGACTCGGACCCTCACTCTCAGAACGCCACCTATTGAGCAATTAACTCACTAGGCATTGCTCCCCTGTAGCATATTTTGAATATGGGAATGTGCATACAGTGCTATTTAATCAGGGAACAATGAGGGTAATTTTTTGGCATTTCGGTGTGCTTTGTGGTAATGCACTGAAACTATAGGTACAGCACAAATCTTACACCGATAATATCTTCTGACATATTGAGATTCGAACCCGGGTCCACCGAATTACCGGTCCAGTGGCAAGACCACTCCGCCACACCGCGGTTAGCCAAATATTTGTTATGTTGATATTGGAACAGTATTCAAAAGGTCCTGGCTGTATAGCTATCCAACTCTTTCTCTTTTATAATTATATAGTTTTCATTGATAACATGTGTTACGAACTGGCACTCGGGTACACAAGGGCTCTCAATCAGGACTCGAATACGGCTCGCTGCCACAACGGAAACACACGATCCCAACCCCTGAGTACTGCCAGCCGAACAAAAAACACCAATACCCTCCAGAGTTCAATCTGCTATAACGGGGTATACAAGAACTCGGTACAAGTGTTCAACAACAGACTAATAAAGAGACAGGAATGATCTAGTCTGGTCAACAATCAAACAATGAAGTAAGAAACAACAACACAAAAGAATAGTGTTGGCCGAAGCCGAAGTAATCCACCCTTGACTATGAACTTAAGAAGTCCTCCACCCTCTACTTCGGATCGGCACTATTACGTTACGTTAATTAATAGTCCTTAAGCATCGAGCAAGGAATCTTCTGAAAAAGTTAGATGCTTCTCGGATGCTCGTAAGAAGTACGTATCGGATTTTGAACAGTAATTCAATAAGCAAAAACACTGGCAATTAAATACTATTAAAGGCTTAAATTGGCATAAGAATAATTAAAAGAATATGCAATAGTAAATGGCAAACATTAAAAAGAAGTACTCCGCAAATGCAACGGCAATAGCTTACTCGGATTGTGCTCGTGGGCCACTAATCACTAAAGTATCCAAGCTTGCAACACATGAAATCAATAGTGCATAAACAATATCATACATAAGGAAAGCTTCAATACTATTCTGTATCTACTAATCGAGTAAAGTCTAGCTGGGGTACTGTGGGCAAAAGGTAGCAGTGACTGAGCAAAAACGGCTTGTAGCCTAGCGAAGTCCTCACGACTGTTTAAAGTATTACATTAAAACTAACAAGTGCACTTTGAGAAATCCAGATCCCTTGTATCTGGTTTTCTCCCGGCTCCTTGACAAAGTAAAAACAAACTGTTAATAAAATACAGGGTGGTTAGGCTCTTGCCCTCACGCACTGTAAATTATTAACTCAACACAGTCAGCCGCGAAGACAACCTAGGCTTCAATGAACCGAAACGAGTATGCAGGTTTATCGCTTAACCACTGCATCAAACAACAACTCGTAACACAGAAAAGCCTTACCCCAGTCTAGCATTACCTAGACTAGCAGAAAACAGGAATAATAATAATAACACACAGGGAAATGCATATACAAGTGCAACAAACATAAATCAATCCTATTCTAAGTCAACCCTTCCAAAATAGGCTATCTAATAGGCAAGTATCTCGTGAGAACTCAAGCGATAATACGTTGGCTGACTAGCTCTGCACCAACGGGACCATGGAAGTTAAACAGGCAGGGAAAAGTGGAGATAAGAATGTAAGGTAGTAGAGAAAGTTCCCATCAGTCAGAAGAATATATATAGTTAGCAAGGGAAATGAGAAGTCGCTCTGCCTAATGAGTTCTGATGAAAAAATGGCTAGACTTCCCTTTTTATACCCAGCCCTCTAGTGAGCCCAACGTGAACTAATAAGGACCGCCCACTGACAACCATTACGTAATTTCTCTCTCTCCTCTGGGATACACAAAGGCTCCCCTAGCACTGAGGGGGGAAGGAGTGCTAGTGAGTTAGGCCCACCTCCCGCCTGGCGCACCCACTGACCCCCAACTGTGGCTGTTTCTCTTCCCATCATTACAAATAAGTTTTACACACAATACATATAACTAATGATATAAAATAGAACTCGTTGACTCAGATGAAAACAAAATACATATTCATAATACTTATAGTACAACGGCTCACATGAACTAAGTTAGGAAACTCTACATAGACTACAGCCAAAGTTCCTGCCCTGACGATCCTAGCGAGAGTGGGGCATGACTAGGCGTTCTGTACAGCATGCTCACACTGGACATGCGTCACACCTCCCCCAAGATTTTACTTGCTCAACCCTGAGCTAAAATCTGACACACACAGAACCCCATCAAGCCCCTCACACCCAGCGACCGCATGGCACTAAAACAAAGCTGAGTTTATCACCAAAACACATATTATTATTAAAAAAAAAAAAAATCACATTTTATAACTCCTCCCAACAATAGCAAAAAGACACAATATCATGCTCCCAGAGCGAGCTTACAGCAGCTCAGCCGTTTGATAGTTCGTGGACTACTCAAACTCTATAGGCTATGACAAACTTATACGATTACCTATATCAAAAGAAAGAGTTTTTATATGATTTTTATATTTTAATATGTTTTTTCCGGCTGCACTATAAGGGTAGCCTATTTTCCTCCACTCAAACCCACACACCTGTGATAGCCTACGACTGATCATCCACCCTTGATAAACAATCCGCGATCACATTGTCACATCCAGCAATATGACGGATGTCCAGGTTATACTCCTGCAACATCAAAGACCACCTGGTCAGTCTCATATTGCGATTGTGAAATCGATTCAGGAATCTCAAAGGGTGATGATCAGTGTAGATAACCACGACTGGTCCATAGGCTGGAACATACACCTCGAAGTGCCTAAGCGACAGCACAATCGCCAGTAATTCCTTTTCTATTGTAGAATAGTTCTTTTGTGCAGCATTGAACTTCTTAGAAAAGAAACTTACTGGGTGTTCCACACCTTCATTGTCTGTCTGTAGCAAGACGGCACCAGCCCTACACCACTAGCATCTGTTGCCAGCTGAAAAGGCCTGTTAAAGTCTGGGGCCCTGAGTATCGGGTGAGTACATAGCAAATGTTTCACCAAAGTGAAAGCATTTTCACACTCTGGTGCCCACAAAAACTTTTTGTCTTTAGATAACAAATCTGTGAGAGGTGCCAACACCGTTGAGTAACCTTTTATGAAGCGTCTGTAATAGCCTATCATACCCAAGAATCTCTAATCTGCTTCTTGGTTGTTGGGTGCGGAAATTTATTGATAGCCTGTACCTTGTTCTGAGGAGGGCACACCTGTCCCCTTCCCACTACAAACCCAAGGTACTGCACAGTGGCTTTTACGAAGTCACGCTTAGCCAAATTTACTACCAGACCTGCTTCACTAAGTTTCCGGAACAAGGTCTCAAGGTGCTCACAATGGCTCTCAAAGTCGTCATCATAAATGATTACATCGTCCAAATATACGGTGCAATTTGGAATGTCCTTTACAATTTCATTCATCAGGTTCTGAAACGTTGCTGGTGCATTCTTAAGTCCATAAGGCATAACATTGCACCGGTAGGTACTCCCGTCCACAACAAAACCACATACCTCTTTAGCACGCTCGGACAAAGGTACTTGCCAGTAACCTTTTACTAAATCTACTTTAGACAAAAAACGAGATTACCAATTTTGTCAACACTATCATCAACCCGAGGAAGAGGATATGGGTTAGTTGGAGTCAAACCGTTTAACCTACGGAAATCAATACAAAAGCGTACCTTGCCATCTGGCTTAGGCTGCAGTGTTACGGGGGAAGTCCACTTAACTGTGCCTTTCTCTATCAACCCTCTACCGAGCATATACTCCAACTCATCCCTCAGAGCTGGTAGTTTTATGGGGGGCACACGGTACGGGATTGACTTAAAGGGTATATGGTTCCCCACGTCAACATCATGCATAGCCTGAGTAGTGAGGCCTGGGTGTTCAGCAAATACAGTGGGGTATGAACCGAACAACTGACGGATAGCATCAAACTGCGGCTCTGGCAAATGAGCTATAGCCTCGTCAGCCCTTAGGCTCGAGTTCCCCGCCCACTGATCCTCTGAAACATGTTGATCCCAGCTATCCTCCTCTGAAGCTTGACTGTCCCACTATTATGATGTGATTGGTATAACAGAATCTTGGCTCAATACAGTAGATAGAGACTTTTTAGCAGAGTATTCACTTCCCGGTTATGTAATGTTTGAGAAAAGCCGAATAAATAAAAATGGAGGTGGCGTTTTATTTTATATCAAAGAAAGTCTTAACCCGACCCTCTTGTCAAAACCTCAAATTGTGAACGTCGACACATCTTTTGTGCTAATAAAGAATAATAAAGGTACAAAAATAATACTTGCATTAATATACAGACCTCCAGCTCAATCAGTGCAAACTGACCGAGAAATTTACGAACAAATTGCAGATGTAAGTAACTCACAAGATAACGTATTTTTTGGCGACTTTAATTTACCTGTGACCAAGTGGGGCGATACTCTTACTTCACACTCCGGACATGACTTGTATACGAACTTGCAAGAGAGTTCGCTTTATTAATTTGTTCGAACACCGACCCGTGGTAATAACGTTCTTGACATTGTACTTGCAACAAAAGAAGAATTAATAGAGAATTTGAATGTTGGTGATGAATTCAGTAACAGCGACCATCGTACAATAACTTTCACTTTAAACTTTACTAGTAACGAACCAAATAGTAGCATCGAAAAAGTCCCTAATTTCAAGAAATCAAACTTTCATAAACTTAGAGCTATGTTTAACCCTTAACCCTCTCCGACATATGACGCGATTATGAGCCTATTAGGGATACTTTAAAGCCTTTGTTACCATCCGGGGTATTTAGAAACCTTTAGTTTAGTTACTTCAACCTCTGCAGTTGTCTTTGAGTTAGCTGTGGGCAGAAAACTAATTTTTGGAGAGGTATTTATAAGAGTGAGAGAACTCTATTTCTTATTGCTAATCTGGCAACCTCTGCGTCATATGAGTCTGAAGGGGTTAAAGAGCGGCTCGCAACATAAGTCGAGTTGAAAAAACTGGCAAAAAACGGGTGAAAAAAGGGTTGAAATCGAGTGAAAATGGGTGGGATAGTAATGATCCATACGTCCGACATCTGTGGCCTCCCGGCCCACACTAACTCCAGTTCCCCCACCGCGCGTGAGGATGACAGTGTAACCAATAGTTTGCTAAAAGAGAGCAAGGTAGCAAAATCAGCTAAACTTCCATCTTCGAGGTAACACTGTCAGTGCTCCACGAGTGCTACGTAGCCGTATGTGGCGTCATTGTGTAGCGATTTCCACCTAGTTTTCGGCGCAATACACTTCCTTTCATACTGATGGTTGATATAGCAGTCAGAACGGCCCGGAAAGGCCCAAAACGGCAACAGAACACCCGCTAGAGGAGGGTTAAAGAAACTGACTGGAGCTTTTTAATTAACAATAACGACATAAATACATCTTGGAAGTTATTCGAAACCACTTACCTAAAAGCAGTGCAAGACTGCATACTATCAAAAATACGGCGTCCAGGCCATAATAATAAGCCCAAATGGTGGAATAAAGATATTTCAAACTGCCTGCTTTCTAAAAAATGTGCTAATGATAGATTAAAATCCTCACAAAATGACGAAGAACGGGTGAAATTTATAGAGCTACGACGCAAAGCCAAAAAGTTAATTAAGCAAAGTAAAAAGACCCTAGAGTTACATATTGCGAATCAAAGTAAAACAAACCCGAAAGAATTCTATAGTTATATCAGAAAGAAAAAAGTAGTTACTTCAACTGTTGGACCGTTAGTCGATGAAAATGGAGAATACACCAAAGACGAAGTACAAATGAGTAATGCCCTCAATACCTTCTTTGCATCAGTTTTTACAACAGAAGACCTCAGTGATATCCCTACACCATCGCCGATTCAGATTGATAATTCAGATGTTCTAAGCAACATCACCGTTACAGAGAGAGAAGTATTGAATTGTTTAGATAAACTCAAGGTAAATAAAACGCCTGGACCTGATACAATCTCGCCCAGAGTTCTAAAGGAAGCTAAGGATGAGCTCTCCAAACCACTGACATTACTATTCAATAAATCCTTGCAGTCTGGAACTATGCCTGATCAGTGGAAGCTAGCCAACGTAACACCGATATTCAAAAAAGGCAGCAAATCCCTACCCAGTAACTATCGTCCAATTAGCTTAACCTCAGTTGTATGTAAAATGCTAGAAACGGTCATAAGAGACAGACTTGTAAATCACTTAGAGGAAAATAACATACTTAAAGATACTCAACACGGCTTTCGTAAAAAACGTTCCTGTTTAACAAACCTCTTAGACTTCTTCCACGATATCCTCAACCTCTACGATGAGAGTAAAGCTGTAGATATTATATACCTTGATTTTCAAAAGGCCTTTGACAAAGTTCCCCACAAACGTTTACTGCTAAAACTAAAAGCGCATGGATTTCAAGACGGTGTGTTGAAATGGATAGAAAATTGGCTCAGCGACAGAAAGCAAAGAGTAGTCATAAACGGTAAGGCATCTAAATGGACCAATGTAAGTAGCGGGGTACCCCAGGGATCGGTACTAGGACCAATTCTCTTTCTAATTTACATCAACGATATAGATGAGGGTCTCACCTGTACAATCTCAGAATTTGCTGACGATACAAAAATTGCAAATAGCGTACTCTCAAAAGATCAAGTTGACGATATGCAACACAATCTAGATAAATTGTCACATTGGGCCCAAATTTGGCAAATGAGTTTCAGTGCGGATAAATGTAAAGTATTACATATCGGATACCTAAATGAGAAAGCAAACTATTCGATGAATGGCACTCAGCTTAAGAATGTAAACAGAGAAACCGATCTGGGAGTAACAATATCGAGTAACCTAAAACCGAGTCAACAATGTTCAGAAGTTGTTAAGAAGGCAAACAAAATAATTGGCTTTATAGGCAGATCATTTGAGCATAAATCCAAAGACGTAATCCTAACCCTTTACAATTCCTTAGTCCGCCCTCTTCTGGAATACTGCGTTCAATGCTGGTGCCCTTATTACCAAAAAGACATAAACAAGCTAGAACGAGTTCAATGTAGAGTTACCAAAATGATACCTAGCCTAAAGAACAAACCATACGAAGAGCGTCTTATAGAATTAAATCTATTTCCTTTAACCCAGCGCAGATTAAGAGGTGACTTAATTCAAGTGTTCAAAATCATCAAAGGCATCGACAATATGAACTGTAGTAAGTACTTCACTATCGACCAATCTAATTACACGCGGGGAAACGGTTGCAAAATTATTGGTAAATCTTTTAACTCACACGAATCTAAGAATTTCTTCTTCAATCGAGTTGTCAACTTGTGGAATGGGCTTCCCCGAGACGTTATAGACTGCAGCACCGTTGATTCATTTAAATTCCGCCTAGACAAATATCTCGCATCAAACCCGCGACTGACTGCGTTTGTAAATGAATAACTTTATTTTATCCTCCCCTCAGTTACTAACCCATATGTCCCCTACTAACTTCCTAGTTCTGCCACGTTAGTGGCAGGGCAGTAGTTCCCTTTCCAATGTTCCCTTAACCACTCTAAACCACTGTTTGGACACTTGATCCTCAGTGTTTTGGAGGACAAGCAGCCTAGAAGGGTCACTAGATATGTTGTTGCTTGATTTCCTTTGTACCCCTTTGTACTCTCCTTCTCCACCACGGCCGCAACAAGCCAACACAGGGACAGTGAGAGGCTCAGAGGGGCGCCTCACATACTCTTTAATAAGGTTCACGTGACATAACTGGTTCTTTTTCCTCCTGTCTGGAGTGGCAACAAGGTAATATAAGTCTGAAATTTGTTCTACAATTTTATAAGGTCCAGTGTACTTCGCAGAGAGGGGGTTACCAACCAAAGGCAACAAAATTAATACCTCTTGTCCTACAGTGAACTTCCGGAGCCTCACTTTGCGATCATACCTGTCCTTCATCAAAGCTTGTGATTCTGTCAAATTTCTACCTGCCATCTCCAGACTCTTAAGCATGCGCTCACGGCTTTCAAGCACATACTTTAATAATGGACAAGGCTGCACAGTCCCCTCCCAAATTGCTTTCAGCATGTTAAGGGGGCCCCTGACACGGTGTCCAAAAATCAGCTCGTTTGGATCAGGCTCTCACCAGGTACCTCCCGAGCAGCAAACAGTACATAAGGCAATCCAAGATCCCAATCCATACCGTTGTCAGCACAATAACACCTGAGCATGCTTTTAAGTGTAGCATGCCACCGCTCAAGCACCCCTTGACTCTCAGGGTGATACGCTGACGATACTACTGCTCGTATCCCATGCTGTTGCATTGTTTGCTTGAACATGTTGGAGGTGAAATTAGATCCCTGATCAGACTGAATCTCCTCCGGGTACCCGTACCTTGAGAAGTACCACAACAAGTTACTGACTACCGTCTTAGCCATTCCATTTTTCATAGGGTATGCATCGGGGTATCTAGTGGCAACATCCATTATGGTTAACACAAATTTATTTCCAGCCTTAGTGGGAGGGAGTGGACCAACCATGTCAACAATAATTTTACTAAAGGGTGGCCCAATCACAGGAATAGGGTGTAACGGAGCCTTAGGAATAACTTGGTTCGGTTTTCCGACACGTTGACAAATATCACATGAGTTTATCCATGACTGCACATGAGACTTCATCCCCGGCCACCAAAACAATTTCCCCAAAGCCGCCACCGTTTTCTTGGCACCCAAATGTCCTGATAATGGAGAATCATGAGCCAACCTAAGCAAACTTTCCCTGCAACCCTCTGGCACGACCAGCTGGTCAACTGTACCTGATCCGCCCTCCCAGTTCCTTTTAGGATCTTGATATCGGTGGTATAAAATTCCATTAAAGACAAAAAACTCCCCTGCCTTTGCATCCCTATCTTCTTCTAACTCCACAGCCCCATTGGTACACTGCAAAACCTCTGGATCCTCTAATTGCAACTTTCGAATGTCTGTAGGAGCCAACATATCTAACTGCTTGGTCAACAACTCATGCCCTCCCCCAACATCCAACTTAGACATCCGGTTTTCTCGCTGCAGGTAACGGTGCTGTCTCTGAGTCTCTGCCTCCTCCACTACCTTATCAACTGTCTTAGGCACTGGAGTTACAACAGACTCGGTCAAAGGTCCTGCTATTGGGTCTTTTGGGAGAGCCACTGGTTCTAAACTCTTCAAACTTTTCCCAGCCTTCCGCTTCTCCTTAATTCCCTTCCTCCGCTGTTCTGTGGCCTGGGAAATAGGCTGTGATACCTTAAATGCTTTGGGAACGAGTTACCACACATTCCATCTGTTGGTGTTGACAACTCACTACCCACTCTTGTTCCTCCCTACTCACGTCGGCCGGCCTCTCGGCAACGACTAAGGGTGGAACGTCTAAAGTAGGCACCGAAAAGTCGTTGCCGAGAAGAAGGTCGACGCCCTCCACTGGCAATTTCTCAACGATCCCAACATCTAAGTCCTTAATCACACCATCAACTTCCAGCTCCACACGAACCAACGGGTATGACCTGGTCGCATTAATACCCTGAACAACAACCACCCGTGCCGCATTAATTGGTCGCCCCGTGAAATTCTTCAAAAGTGTCTGTGAAGCTCCAGTATCATGCAAAACTTCCACCTTATGCTGGCAACCCGCCCAACTTACCCTACCGGTCCCTCTATGGGCGCAAAAGACATCACGGACAGGGGACGAGCCTTCCTGAGTCTTATACATAGCCAGTGACCCTGCCGCTGGCAAACTACCCTGGGTAAATCCAGACGACATTTCAGCCACACCTATGCTGCGCACCAAAGACACGGCTGCAGCTGGCGGCTTACTAGGACAAGATTTTGCATAATGCCCCTTCTTTCTACAATGAAAACATTCCACTTCCCCTATCGGTCTCTTCTGATAAGGGGCAGAGTTCTGACCCTTCTGTAATGGGACGGCTGTAGTCTTTGGTTCAGTCCTGGTATCTTGGCTTTTAAACTGAGGTTTATATCTATAGTGATTGTCCTGAGCTCAAGGGTTTGGAGTATCGCGCCCCTTGGGAACTGCATCAACACGCTTTACAGATTCACATCCCCTGATTAGCGACAACCTGAGGTCAGCCATCTCGGCTGCCTCTTGAAGAGTTCTTGGGTTCTTTTCTTTAATAGTTAAAGTCATTTCTGCACCAGTACACTTATAAAACTGCTCGAGCAGAAACAGCTCAGTCAACTGTTCTGCCGTCTCAGCTTTCTCAGAACGTGTCCAGTTTTTTAAGTGCATCTTTTAAGTCCCGGGCATGTTCAAGAAAGGTCGCCTCCCTAGTCTTTGTAACACCCCGAAACTTCAATCGATATGTTTCCGGTTGCAACTCGTATGCCCGTAGGACAGCTCTCTTCAATTCTGGGTAGTCAATGCAAGACTCTAAAGGCAGTGCATCATAAGCCTTCAGACCCTTACCCGTAAGTCTTGAGGAGACTAGAGCTGCCCACTTCTCTTCAGGCCAATTATGCTCCCTACACTTCTTCTCAAAACGATTAAAAAATTCTGTGACTTCAGTTTCACTAAATACCGGCACCAATTTGACTAATTGGGCCAAGGACTGTTCTTACTTGGCCCTCACGGCCCATCCGAGTCCCTGTCGACTCTGCACGAGTCTTATCTAAATCCAATTTAGCACAATATTTCTCAGAGTCGTACCTAAGCTCAGCCTCATGCCTCCTAACCTCAATCTCATGCCTCCTCGTCTCATCCTCCTTCCTCCTGCCTCCTGGTCTCATCCTCCTGCTTCCTAGTCTCATTCTCCTGCTTCCTAGCCTCAATCTTAGCAAGCTCAAGTCTAAATACCATCTCTGGAGACAGGCAGGAAGAGGGAGCTGCCACTACTGAAGGAGGGGGGGCAAAAACTGGGGAACCACCACGTGCACCACCCGAGGGCACTCCAATCTGCCAATTCTCATCCCTCTGTGGGAGAGTGCTAACCTCCGGTAACTGAGTGGACGGCACTGTGGGAGTCGAGTGAGAGGGGATCTAGGGAGGAACCCCCCCAAACGCCCTCTCCCCCGAAACCCCACGTCGCCCACGCAACACCCAGGAAATCAGCTCCCCCTTGGACATCCCTGCTACATTGGAAATGCCCAAAACCTTGGTTATCAGGTGCAAGCCACAAACATCCACCCCAGTCAGCCTCTCCTCCTTCACGTGGTACCGCTTACTCACAAAAACTCTAGCATCCTCCTCACTGGTTACTAACGGCACACCTTCAAATGACATCTCTCGCTCATCGTCAGTGCTAATGCACGACATACTGAAGTCCACAAAAAAATTCTCGTGACAAAAGTGTTAAACTTCCTATGCAAGCACTAATTACTAAATTAACTGGAGTCTCTTAAATGCTTTACTAATTGCCATACAAAAAAATATATTCTTCAATATGCACGCTAAAATACAAACAAACAAATGTTGTACAACTCTGCAAAAATGTATACTGTTCACAAAATCCTAAGCAAGGTCGCCATTTGTTACGAACTGGCACTCGGGTACACAAGGGCTCTCAATCAGGACTCGAATATGGCTCGCTGCCACAACGGAAACACACGATCCCAACCCCTGAGTACTGCCAGCCGAACAAAAACACCAATACCCTCCAGAGTTCAATCTGCTATAACGGGGTATACAAGAACTCGGTACTAGTGTTCAACAACAGACTAATAAAGAGACAGGAATTATCTAGTCTGGTCAACAATCAAACAATGAAGTAAGAAACAACAACACAAAAGAATAGTGTTGGCCGAAGCCGAAGTAATCCACCCTTGACTATGAACTTAAGAAGTCCTCCACCCTCTACTTCGGATCGGCACTATTACGTTACATTAATTAATAGTCCTTAACCCGTTGAGCCCCGGCTAGTTATAATATTTTGTTCACCCCAGTCCCAAGCCATTTTCACTTATTTTTTTTGTTTGCTAAAATGGAAGACAAGGATGAGAAATGAAAAAAAAAAAAAAAAAAATCACCTCTGACATTTTTTTTGGGGGGGGGGGGGCCGGTGGGGGGTTGGGGGGGGGGGGGAGCCTCAACAAAATTTGTTGAGCCAAAATGGAAGAAAATGGTGAGAAATGAACACAAAAATAAAAAATAAATCATTTCGGTCATTTGTGGGGGGTTTCAATAGTTCGTCTCCCCCGCATGACCACCGGGGAGCACTAGGGTAAAAACTGAGTATGGCATTGTACGGAATACATCCTAAGGAGTATCTCACATAAATCTCAAGCCTCTAGCTCCCATACGACCGGAGTAATGAAGGTTCAAAGTGGCGGTGAACTAGGGGTGTAAACTATCCCCACTAAGCCCACCACCACCAGCCGCGCGGCTGTCTCGGCCCGCTCACACCTACTGGCCCGGCTCCCACACACACTACGGTACCTCCCCCTCCTATTCTCCCGCCATTTCCTACCTTACGAGCCACGTAAGTGTTTTTTATATGTCGGACGCACGTGATGCGTCGCTGGGAGTTGGTGATCAAAGACTGCCGACGCAACACGTGCGACGCTGGGTCTCAACGGGTTAAGCATCGAGCAAGGAATCTTCTGAAAAAAGTTAGATGCTTCTTGGATGCTCGTAAGAAGTACGTATCGGATTTTGAACAGTAATTCAATAAGCAAAAACACTGGCAATTAAATACTATTAAACGCTTAAATTGGCATAAAAATAATTAAAAGAATATGCAATAGTAAATGGCAAACATTAAAAAGAAGTACTCCGCAAATGCAACGGCAATAGCCTACTCGAATTGTGCTCGTGGGCCACTAATCACTAAAGTAGCCAAGCTAGCAACACATGAAATCAATAGTGCATAAACAATATCATACGTAAGGAAAGCTTCAATACTATTCTGTATCTACTAATCGAGTAAAGTCTAGCTGGGGTACTGTGGGCAAAAGGTAGCAGTGACTGAGCAAAAACGGCTTGTAGCCTAGCGAAGTCCTCACGACTGTTTAAAGTATTACATTAAAACTAACAAGTGCACTTTGAGAAATCCAGATCCCTTGTATCTGGTTTTCTCCCGGCTCCTTGACAAAGTAAAAACAAACTGTTAATAAAATACAGGGTGGTTAGGCTCTTGCCCTCACGCACTGTAAATTATTAACTCAACACAGTCAGCCGCGAAGACAACCTAGGCTTCACTGAACCGAAACGAGTATGCAGGTTTATCGCTTAACCACTGCATCAAACAACAACTCGTAACACAGAAAAGCCTTACTCCAGTCTAGCATTACCTAGACTAGCAGAAAACAGGAATAATAATAACACACAGGGAAATGCATATACAAGTGCAACAAACATAAATCAATCCTATTCTAAGTCAACCCTTCCAAAATAGGCTATCTAATAGGCAAGTATCTCGTGAGAACTCAAGCGATAATACGTTGGCTGACTAGCTCTGCACCAACGGGACCATGGAAGTTAAACAGGCAGGGAAAAGAGGAGATAAGAATGTAAGGTAGTAGAGAAAGTTCCCATCAGTCAGAAGAATATATAGTTAGCAAGGGAAATGAGAAGTCGCTCTGCCTAATGAGTTCTGATGAAAAAATGGCTAGACTTCCCTTTTTATACTGGCCCTCTAGTGAGCCCAACGTGAACTACTAAGGACCGCCCACTGACAACCATTACGTAATTTCTCTCTCTCCTCTGGGATACACAAAGGCTCCCCTAGCACTGAGGGGGGGAGGAGTGCTAGTGAGTTAGGCCCACCTCCCGCCTGGCGCACCCACTGACCCCCAACTGTGGCTGTTTCTCTTCCCATCATTACAAATAAGTTTTACACACAATACTTATAACTAATGATATAAAATAGAACTCGTTGACTCAGATGAAAACAAAATACATATTCATAATACTTATAGTACAACGGCTCACATGAACTAAATTAGGAAACTCTACATAGACTACAGCCAAAGTTCCTGCCCTGACGATCCTAGCGAGAGTGGGGCATGACTAGGCGTTCTGTACAGCATGCTCACACTGGACATGCGTCACACATGAGAATAATGAGATAAATGTTATAATATTCTATGATTAACCATGTATATACTGTATATCCTCACTCAGTAAGTCAGACAGTATTTGCTAGCACCTCACTCGGCGTTGACTTTTATATTGAATACATTAACCCTTATTTAGCGGCGAGCAACATAAGTCGAGTTAAATAAAGCTGGACTATGTGGCGGCGCTCGACATAGGTCGAGTGGCAATTTCAGCACGTAATGTGGCTGAGAGAGAGAGACAAGTGGTGGCAGGAGACTAGCGAGCGTATGACTGCTCCAGACCACCGCGGCGAACCTACTGACACAAATCTCAGCTCCCTCCTCCCTCTCTCACTCGCTACATACTCAATTATGTACTGAAAGTACCGAATTACCTGCTTTTTGCACTCGCGTTGCACGGTTATTGCAAGAAAACTATCCATCATACAAGGATCGTTATGGTGTCATTCGAAAGCTCTGTTTATGCCCTTTCAGGGATAGGTACTTGTTTTACGTTCTGGGTCTTATTTAGGCATGAAAATGATCACGTAAACAGCCCTATTTTGGCTAAAAACACCCCGCTGTGCGGTACACATAAATAAACCGCATAGGCCGCTCGTAAGGTGTTAATATCCCTTTATTTACTTTATGTGCATTTATATCCTTGTTTAACCCTTGTCTAGTGGGGGTGGACTTAAGTCGGGCTAGAGAACCAAGGAGTATGTGGCGGGGCCCGACTTAAGTCTGTGTGCAATTTTTGAGCAATAATGGCTCTGAGAGAGAGACGAGCGATGGGAAGAGTGTAGCTCGGCTCATGACCGCTCGGCACGGGTCCCACGCGACTACTGACGTTTACTCCACACACACCCACACTCACTGCCTCGCTACACAGGGAATTATGTAAGGAAATTACCTTATTTTAGGGATTTTGCACTCGTCTTGCACAATCGTTGCAAGAGAACGCGTGGTCGTAGAAGGATGATTCTGGCGTCATTCGAAAGCTCAATTAACGCCCTTTCAGGGATACCCCAAAGAAGGGTGACCGCTCTCAACCCTCCAACTATCGTCCAATTGCTCTCATCTCTTGTCTTTCTAAAGTTTTTGAAACTATTCTTGCTTCCAAATTTCTTAAGCATTTCTCTTCTCATAATCTGCTCCCAGATCGCCAGTATGGCTTCCTTAAGGGTCGCTCTACTGGTGATCTTCTTTCATATCTTACTAACTCTTGGTCATCCTCCTTTCGGGACTTCGGTGAGACTTTTTCTATTGCACTAGACATATCGAAAGCCTTCGATAGAGTCTGGCATAAATCTTTAATTTCTAAACTACCCTCCTTCAGTTTCTATCCCTCCATCTGTGCCTTTGTCTCTAATTTTCTTTCCGGCCGTTCCATAGCCGCTTTTGTGGACGACCAATGTTCACTTCCTCACCCTGTAAACTCTGGTGTTCCTCAGGGCTCTGTCCTATCTCCTATTCTCTTTCTAATTTTTATAAATGATCTCCTTAACTGTACCTTAATTCCCATCCATTCATACGCAGACGACTCAACCTTACACTACTCCATTAGTTTTTCAGAATGCCCCAGCCAGCAATCCCTCAACGACAAACGTAATGAAGCCATAGAACTCTCAAATTCTGATCTAAATACTATTTCCAATTGGGGCAGAGAAAACCTTGTTAACTTTAATGCTTCCAAAACCCAATTTCTCCATCTATCTACCCGTCAGGATCTCCCAGCGGACTATCCCTTATTTTTCAACAATACAAAAATCAACCCTTCATCTTCTCTCAATATTCTTGGTGTCTCTGTTTCTTCTGCTCTCATTTGGAAGGACCATATTACCAGTCTTGCTAAGACAGCCTCCCAGAAGCTGGGTGTGCTCAACCGCCTTAGGGGGTTCTTTTCCCCTGCACAGCTTCTTGCTCTGTACACGGGCATAGTGCGCCCTTGTATTGAGTATTGTTCACATGTGTGGGGAGGTTCCTCTCACACCGCTCTCCTAGACAAAGTTGAAAGGAAGGCCTTTTGTATCATTAACTACCATCCACTCACCAACTCTCTGCAATCTCTCTCTCTCCGCCGCAATGTTGCATCTCTCTCGCTATTCTATCGCTACTATAATAATCAGTGTTCCTCAGAGCAATCCCAGTGCATACCACCTCCTTTACGTATGGCACGTGGTACCCGTCTTGCAACTCAATCCCACCCCTACTTTGTGCAACTTTCCAACCCAAGAGTGAAACGTTACTCTCAGACTTTCTTCTACTCAACAGCTGAGCTCTGGAACTCTCTCCCAGAATCAGTCTTTCCCTCTTCCTATGACTTAAATTGCTTCAAACTCCGTGTGTCCAGGCATTTTGGCTCGAACGTCCCTTGATTTTGGCCCTGTCACTCTTTCAACAATGGGGGAGGCACTCACTATAGGCAGTTATGCCTTTTGCCTCCCTCAATCACATAGAAAAAAAAAAAAAAACATAATTGTATTACACTCTGACTCTTGTTTATGCATGAAAAAGAGCACGGAAACAAGGTCGTTTAGGGTAAAACCACCCGCTTGGCGGGTAGTAGAAGTTACTGACGGGCCTGCTCGTAAGGCGTTAACCAGCGAAATTGACTTATAGTATATTATATAATTTTTTTGGGAAAACATTGCATAATGTATTACCCAAATCACTTGCATTATACCTGCCTTGTAACACAGTCCCAATCCTATTCTGTCCAGCTCTCCAACCCTAGAATTAGCAAATTTTCTGTCTTTCTTCTGGAACTCTCCCTCAATCAATATTTCCTTGATCCTATGAATTAGACTGCTTGTGTCAAGCGATTTTGAACCCAATGTCCCTTGAATTTCGCTTTCTGTCACTCTGTTGGTTTGGGCGGAAACACTCTTTACAGGCAGCCTGCCCTTTGTCTCCTTCATACACATATTAACAAGTAACACTGACTTTCACTTACTAAATTCTTACTCCATCTCATTTTTATAAAACAGAGAGAGAGAGAGAGAGAGAGAGAGAGAGAGAGAGAGAGAGAGAGAGAGAGAGAGAGAGAGAGAGAGAGCGAGAGAGAGAGAGAGAGAGAGAGGAGAGACGAGAGAGAGAGAGAGAGAGAGAGAGAGAGAGAGAGAGAGAGAGAGAGAGAGAGAGAGAGAGAGAGAGAAACACACAATATAATACTTTACCAAACAATAACACCACCTGTTGTTGTTGTTGTTGTTGTTCCCAGGGCTGCCTGGCCGAACAGCCCCAAGGCCCCGAGCAAGACCAAGGCCATAACCGAGCGCCCCCACAGAACCCTCCCAGCCAACCACAATAAAGCATGGGTGACCGAAGCCACTCCATGGCGGGGAGCTGAGGAGGGCGACAAAAACGCCCGGGAAACCAAAGCCCCACCCAGGGCCCTGTACCCCTCAGCAATTATGAAGAGAAAGCGGAGGGGCAAAGGAAAAATTTTGACGCTTTGGCGTCCAATATTGGTAGATTGGGAGGTCAATCCACGGAAGAGACGCCGTCACTTGAGATCTAGAAAATAATTATATAAGTAAAAGAAACAGTCAGAGTAAGCTATGGGTATGGCAGAGATCGCTCAGTTCCCACTCTGATAGACCAGCCCATCACCATAACACCACCTGTTGTACACAATAGTAATACCAATAACCACCATTGCGGTTCCCACTCTGATGGACCAGCCCATCACCATAACACCACCTGTTGTACACAATAGTAATACCAATAACCACCATTGCGGTTCCCTCTCTGATAGACCAGCCCATCACCATAACACCACCTGTTGTACACAATAGTAATACCAATAACCACCATTGCGGTTCGGGACACCGCGATATTTTCTGCTAAACAGGATAGATAAAGACTAATCTAAACCCCGACAGCAAGGTCAGCAAAGGTCACGGGGGTCAATGCTAATTGATGCTGCCTGGCATCTGGCTCAGAATGAATACATAAGGACCTGCTGATGTTATCTTTTATCAATGGACGATTAGTTTTAATTTAGTGATTTGATAGATCTGAGACGGGAAAAGATAAGCAAAATGGAAATATGTATGAGATAATTGCACAAACTTTCGAAATAGACGAAACACAGATGGGACAGAAAGAGGAAACATGAAGGAGGAATAATAATAAGAAGCAAGAAAAGAACACGAGGGAAATGAAAGGACATGCTTGTATTAAGTTAGTAAATAGTAAGACTGCAGCAGCAAAAAAAAAAAAAAAAAAAGACAGACGAGGGAATACAGAATGAGCCCATAACTTTAAGGTCAAATTAATAAATATAGAATACAAAATATATGAACAAACATAAACGCAAGATAATAGTTATTTTGAAGGAAGTATTACAAAATTATTATATGAAATTAAGAGACTCTAAATATAATGTAGGGGATATGGATAGGGTCGATATCATTATGATCTAAGGCTGTAAGAGACATAGACAGATACACAGGATATATAGGCAGTAAGGCATCAGTACGATGACACATTAATTCATAATGTTGTGGCTATAATTAGAAGATTTTGGAAGAGTCTGTGTGTGGCAGTGTGTTAATTGAAATAGTTTACACCCATGTGCCTTCTAGAAATTATTTAAAGCTGAATTATATGTCATAAAGACTGCCAGAAAACATGAAAGTACACCATCATATCGAAAGCCTAGGCGAAAGTCACACGTGCGTTTTTTCTGAAAATGTTCTTACAATTTAAATATGATAACTTGAAGATTAATGTTTGGTAAGATTCCACTTGTTTGTATGATTCCCCATGATACACTTATTAAATATTTACATTTATATCACATGACGAAATAGAGCAAGCGAAAATTATAAGCAACTTGTTAGCTTCCTCTGTTCTCTTCATAATGTGTATATTACATTCCGTATTCTGTAATGGAAATACGCCACCCTGGTGGACAATTGTGTTCGTAATTATATACATATATAAAGGAACATACAGATGCAGCCTGTCGCCCTACCTATATCACAACTTTTTCAGCGTAGGTCCAATATTTGTAGACAGAAAACTTAACCAGAAATTGAAGATGACACAATATGTATGCAAGACAGAAGCACAATCGTAAGTATTAGAAACCACAGGTAGAAAAGTAACAACAAATATAAATGTAAAAGTCTGAAAATAACCACAAGGATATATGAGAGAGAGAGAGAGAGAGAGTGTGTGTGTGTGTGTGTGTGTGTGTGTGTGTGTGTGTGTGTGTGTGTGTGTGTGTGTGTGTGTGTGTGTGTGTGTGTGTGTGTGTGTGTGTGTGTGTGTGTGTGTGTGTGTGTGTGTGTGTGTGTGTGTGTGTGTGTGTGTGTGTGTGTGTGTGTGTGTGTGTGTGTGTGTGTGTAAACGTTGGTGGATTCATGGGTACAAATGCCATTTATAGGTTTAAGTGTAAATGTAGAATAGGTATAAAGCATAAAGGTACACACATTGATAAAATACTTAGTAACATAATGCTCTAAGTTGTTAAGTTACGTTTTTCAGGTTAGGTCAAGTTCAATAATTTCTGGATAGTTTTACTTGGATGTATAAAACGAACAATGTATTCACACCCGCGCATTATTTACGTTTGTACCGATAAACACACGTTTACTTACATGTGTGTGTGTGTATGCCAATGTGTGCTCGCGCCAGGTTTGTGGTAAGAGTGGAGAGTGGCAGTGGTAAAAGTGGCTGGGTATAGTGTTGAAATGAACATGGAATACCGTAAGGAAAAGAGGTTCTTGTATCAAAGAGTGTGTGTTTGCATGGTGTGCTTTTTTGTTGCGCGTGTGTGTGTGTGCCAGTGTGTGTGTGTGTGTGCACTGTGTATACAAATACAATACACCCATATGATAATTCTACACACTGAATATATGCACCAGTTTTGTTTCAGTCTAAGTTTTGTATATTACATACACAAATTATACATGTATATACACACACTATAGCTAACCTGTACAGTAATCAGTCTGACAGACCAAACTGAACCTGTGTGCCAGTCATAATGCTCAACACATCACCATATTTTCTGTCACAATGTTCTAACCATTTCCCTCGTCGTCTTTTTTATTTACCATCAAACACTCCTCCTCCGGCCATTATCCCCAACATGTGGACCTTGCAGTTTTCCTACAGTGTTGACCAGCCAGCTTATCTCACTAACACACAATTCTCAGCCCTGTTCCTCCTTCCTGTTATACCTTCCTCGCTGTTCTGGCCTCTCTTGCTGTCCCTTTGAGGCTTTGTGTATCCTTTAATGGCCTTCCCATTCTCGTTAGCTTATTCGTTTTGTCTCTTCCCTGTTCCTGCACTCAATCTACCATTATACTAACAGATTGACCAACTTCCGCCATATTGTGTTCACTGGTGTTATTAGACGCCCTTTACACTCAAATAACTAAAATAACTTATTCCACTTCTTTTGATGATCGCTTATTTTCATCGTGTTTAATCGTCACAGCATTGTACTGCACCTTCTATGCCATCCTGTTTTGCTGTATAATATTTGTCTTCCCAGTCATGCTTCATTGGATTACCAGTCCATAATATAATATAATATTTGTCTTCCCAGTCATGCTTCATTGGATTACCAGTCCATAATATAATATAATATTTGTCTTCCCAGTCATGCTTCATTTTATTCATGTTTCCTATTCTGTTTGATACAAGTTTCTTCCATTATCACCCTGTGGTCTTACTTATATTCCACCATGCATTTCCTTTTAATGTTTCGTTGTTATTTATATTTTCCTTCATATAATATTTATGCGATTATGAACATGTTATTCTCAATTAATACTCTTCCGTTTACTCTTTCCTTTTCCTTTCTCACACATGTCTAAATGGTCATTATTTTATATCCCAATTATATATTTTTTTCTATATGAATGAGGGAGACAAAAGGCATAACTGCCTGCAGCGAGTGCCTCCCCCAGTTTTGAAAGAGTGACAGGGCCAAAATCAAGGGACGTTCAAGCTAAAATGCCCGGACACACGGTGTTTGAAGCAATTTAAGTTATAGGAAGAGGGAAAGACTGATTCTGGGAGAGAGTTCCACAGCTCAGCAGTTGAATAGCAGAAAGTCTGAGAACAGCGTTTCACTCTTGGGTTGGAGAGTTGCACAGAGTAGGGGTGGGACTGTGTTGCAAGGCGGGTACTACGTACCCTACGTAGAGGAGGTGGTATACACTGGGAAAGCTCCGAGGAACACTGATTATTGTAGTAGCGATAGAATAGCGAGAGAGATGCAACATTGCGGCGAAGAGAGAGAGATTGCAGAGAGTTGGTGAGTGGACGGAGTTAAATATGTTCATCCTGTTTTGACCATTGTTTTCTCCTTCCTCAGCAGATACCCAGACAGTGGACCTTCACATTGTCTGTGTTGACTTCCCTCATTATCATTATAAGAGCGGTTGGGTATAGTATATGATTAGATTAATGTCTAGTATTCGATCAATGTATATTAATCGTAGTCATGTGCTGTACTTATAACTGTCTTGATGGTGTAATGGTTAGAGTGTATAAAATTGAATCCCGGTGGATCACATGCTTTCATTGATTTCGTTGGGAGGTGTTTGGTGATGGAGTGAAATTAATGAAATAGATAACTCTTTTTCCCATTCTCTATTAGCCACCTTGGATCTCGTTCTTTCATGTTACAATTGTTGATCAATTTTATTTTATTGCCTCAATCTTCACCTTCCTCGCACGATTATATGGATACGAATTTTACAAGTATTCAGTTACATAATCATCCTCGACATTTCTTAGAAAAGTTTATTAGTAGAGAGACTGTCAAAAGAAGAACAAATACAAACATATACTAATTCATCATGGCGAATACAGTTAAAAGTTAATATGATTACAGTGTATTTCGATATTTCTCTCATCGACAGGGTTGACACAAAAGATAAACACATATACTAGTGCACATGTACACACCAAAAGCAGACGACTGAACACATTCAGCCACATTTCGTCTCTCTCGCACACAAACTCTCTCACTCCCTCTTCCAAGCTCACACGCACATACCGACACATACGCTTTTTGTTTTATAAATGTGGGTAGCAATCTTTCTCGACTATTATCTGTACACTCTATGTCAACCTATTTATCTATCATCCTACAGTAGCTATACATCTATAGACTCAAATGATACGTGATGAACAATGGAATAGATGTTGGAATATGGATTTCAGCCACTAGAGGGCCAGCAGTCAGGATAAAGTAATAGCCCCCCTATAGGTACTCCTCTTATTACAGTGCAACTCACAGCCTACAAGATACCCACCTCTCGGTAATTATGTTTGTAACCTGAATGACAGGTGGCGTATACTCCAGTTTGATGTGAGTATAATGAGAAAGGGGGAGTCAGAAGGTAATATTGGTGCCATCAACTGGTGGTCCCCACTGTTCCGCCTCAACGATATTTGTGAGGGGTGAATTCGGAAAATATGCATGCAATGTACAGTTAAATACAACACAATTGTGTTATTAGTTTCAGAAAAAACGGGTGCATGTTGTATAATAAGCAGGTGACCAAAGAACGGGTGTATGTAGTATAATAAGCAGGTGACCAAAAAACGGGTGTATGTAGTATAATAAGCAGGTGACCAAAAAACTGGTGTATGTAGTATAATAAGCAGGTGACCAAAAAACGGGTGTATGTAGTATAATAAGCAGGTGACCAAAAAACGGGTGTATGTAGTATAATAAGCAGGTAAGCACAAAACGGGTGTATGTAGTATAATAAGCAGGTGACCAAAAAATGGGTGTATGTAGTATAATAAGCAGGTGACCAAGAAACGGGTGTATGTAGTATAATAAGCAGGTGACCAAAAATCGGGTGTATGTAGTATAATAAGCAGGTGACCAAAAAACGGGTGTATGTAGTATAATAAGCAGGTGACCAAAAAACGGGTGTATGTAGTATAATAAGCAGGTGACCAAGAAACGGGTGTATGTAGTATAATAAGGAGGTGACCAAAAAACGGGTGTATGTAGTATAATAAGCAGGTGACCAAAACACGGGTGTATGTAGTATAATAAGCAGGTGACCAAAAAACGGGTGTATGTAGTATAATAAGCAGGTGACCAAGAAACGGGTGTATGTAGTATAATAAGCAGGTGACCAAGAAATTAAAATGTAAAACTTGCAAACTAAACAAACCAAAATTAGGACAAGGACAATATAAAGTCAAATTAAATTATCAAAATCGCTATGTGGAAACAACGCTTACTAAAATGAAAATTATTAAATAAAAGAACACAATAAAATAAGAACAAAATATATAAATATATACAAATAAAGCAAAACATGGACAAATAAAGCAAGGCAGACTGGTGTATTTAAACCGTTCAGAGAGGTAAGTTGGTCCTGTGTGTGTGTCTTGGAGGGGGGGGGGGGGGGGGGGTGAGAGGTGTATTTCAAGAGAGAGAGAAAAATGAATGAATAAATGTGTGTGTGTGTGTGTGTGTGTGGTTGTAGACATTGCATGATCTTGGAGTATTGAGATAGACAGTGGTAATGGAAGGTGTACACACTATAGAGTGTCTTATCAGTAAAAAGGAATATACGTGACTGAATAAAAACTGGGAGTAGTACATTGGAAATAGTTCAATATGTACATACACTCTATACAATAGCATTATATTACAGACCCTTTATTCTTTAGATAGTTCACACATATGGTATATATGTTTATATCACGAACAGTATAATGATTGTATCCATACAAACACCAATACTAACATTATTATTTACGATAAGCTAAAAGCAATACACAAAAGGCATCCAACAATTAAAGAACCGTGAACTGACCGTAGTGGTAACACAGAGCTCTCTGAACATCATGGCGCCCATAGATCAATGTTTCAGAACCTTACCTCTCGTCACCTTTGGGCCCTAACCCTCCCCTGGGATGTCATGTTCACCACAGTGTTAATGTAACCCCTGGACACTACCCACACCAGTATTTACCACAACCACCGGCAATCAGTAATACTTGGAGGCCTTGGTCGGATAAATAATATAACATAATTATGTTCCGTCTCTCCTTCGTGTTGGCTGTGGTGGCTTCGTGTCATCAAGCCGCTGCCGTGATTTAACTGTGTCGATCATTGTGGTCGGTTATGTTGGGATTAAATCCTACAAAAGAGTTTCATGCTAGGTGGAGTGCAGCAGTCATTGGGTTATACTATACGATCAGTTAAAAACAAATCTGTCGATGAAGTATATTAAAGCAACAACAAATTCACATGGCAAGATATGAACAAAACAATATGTTTGACGATAACTTAAAGTTAATGTGTAATAAGTGTCAGTAATAATATTATATAAGCACAATAGTATTGCCTTCATATGATCACCTTAAATCTAAGGCCGTGTCGGTGTTGAATTACACAGAATATATTTGCAAATACCAATCCAAAACAATTAGTAAGTATACAAATATCCCGATTGTCTACAATTTAACAAACAACTCTTTGAAATTGATTCAGAAAAAAATTAAAGGATGTCAATGAATAGACACAGAAAAGCTAGTATTGTTTCAAGATATAATTGTTAACAATACCGATCTTAACCCCTTTTGTACCGGCCTTTTTAGCGTTATTCTGATTATAGTTAAACGATGTCATTGAGTTGTAAAAGGGCCTCCAGCAATGAACAGGCTTTGAATTATCTTACTTAACCATTTTATTACCACAGATCCTTCGTAAACTGTATACAATCATTTAAATATAGCTAGAACAAAAATAATAGGACGTCGGCGGTACAGAAGGGGTTAAAAGACATGACAGATCCCGTGTGTAATACATACAGTAGGTTGTTAAAAAGTTATGTTTAAAAGTTATAAAGTTATGGTCATTTTAACTGATACAGGTGATTTGACGTGAGGTTTTATTGTGAACTATTTTGAGCATTACGTGATAAGGGTTATTTTGCGATGTGGCCTAGTTTGTGACGTCCGATAATTTGTGATGTGCGCGAGTTTCGTAACGTGTGCGAATATTGAAACATGGGGAGTATTTTGCCTGTGCAACTGACTAGGAGAGGCGTGTTGGTGAGAGCCTTTGACATACGGACACTAATAATATAACCCCATTACCTTTGACCTGTCCAATAAGTCTGTTAGCGAGAGTGGCTCCGGCATCAACCAGTATTATCGTGGTGGTAAATTTTTACCTGGACAAACAAACCGAAACTCAGTTGTCTAAGGGAACAGACAACAAACCGTTCTCTATATCCTCCTACTATCTCTATCCTCAATTCAAATCCAAAGATGGATGTTGCGTGTACGTACGCAACAATCATACTTGCTCTCGTGTTTCCAACTTTGACTCTTCTGAATTATCAACTATTTAACTTAAGTTACCTTGTCACTCTCTCACTAAATATATATATATATATTTTTTTTTTCTATGTGATTGAGGGAGGCAAAAGGCATAACTGCCTATAGCGAGTGCCTCCCCCATAGTTGAAAGAGTGACAGAGCCAAAATTAAGGGACGTTCGAGCCAAAATGCCTGGACACACGGAGTTTGAAGCAATTTAAGTCATAGGAAGAGGGAAAGACTGATTCTGGGAGAGAGTTCCAGAGCTCAGATGTTGAGTAGAAGAAAGTTTGAGAGTAACGTTTCACTCTTGGGTTGGAGAGTTGCACAGAGTAGGGGTGGGATTGAGTTGCAAGACGGGTACCACGTGCCCTACGTAAAGGAGGTGGTATGCACTGGGATAGCTCTGAGGAACACTGATTATTATAGTAGCGATAGAATAGCGAGAGAGATGCAACATTGCGGCGGAGAGAGAGAGATTGCAGAGAGTTGGTGAGTGGACGGGAGTTAATGATACGAAAGCCCTTCCTTTCAACTTTGTCTAGGAGAGCGGTGTGAGGAACCTCCCCACACATGTGAACAATACTCAATACAAGGGCGCACTATGCCCCTGTACAGAGCAAGAAGCTGTGCAGGGGAAAAGAACCCCCTAAGGCGGTTGAGCACACCCAGCTTCTGGGAGGCTGCCTTAGCAAGACTGGTAATATGGTCCTTCCAAATGAGAGCAGAAGAAAAAGAGACACCAAGAATATTGAGAGAAGATGAAGGGTTGATTTTTGTATTGTTGAAGAATAAGGGATAGTCCGCTGGGAGATCCTGACGGGTAGATAGATGGAGAAATTGGGTTTTGGAAGCATTAAAGTTAACAAGGTTTTCTCTGCCCCAATTGGAAATAGTATTTAGATCAGAATTTAAGAGTTCTATGGCTTCATTACGTTTGTCGTTGAGGGATTGCTGGCTGGGGCGTTCTGAAAAAACTAATGGAGTAGTGTAAGGTTGAGCCGTCTGCGTATGAATGGATGGGAATTAAGGTACAGTTAAGGAGATCATTTATAAAAATTAGAAAGAGAATAGGAGATAGGACAGAGCCCTGAGGAACACCGGAGTTTATAGGGTGAGGAAGTGAACAATGGCCGTCCACAACCGCAGCTATGGAACGGCCGGAAAGGAAATTAGAGACAAAGGCACAGATGGAGGGTTAGAAACCGAAGGAGGGTAGTTTAGAAATTAAAGATTTATGCCAGACTCTATCGAAGGCTTTCGATATGTCTAGTGCAATAGAAAAAGTCTCACCGAAGTCCCGAAAGGAGGATGACCAAGAGTTAGTAAGATATGAAAGAAGATCACCAGTAGAGCGACCCTTAAGGAAGCCATACTGGCGATCTGAGAGCAGATTATGAGAAGAGAAATGCTTAAGAAATTTGGAAGCAAGAATAGTTTCAAAAACTTTAGAAAGACAAGAGATAAGAGCAATTGGACGATAGTTGGAGGGTTGAGAGCGGTCACCCTGCTTTGGGACAGGTTGAATGTGAGCAAACTTCCAGCATGAAGGGAAGACGTTAGAGGATAGACAGCGACGAAAGAGTTTGCCTAGGCAGGGAGTCAGCACGGAAGCACAGATTTTGAGAACAACAGGAGGAACACCGTCCATCTGTGCTGTTTATCTCTCCCCTAATTCTACTAACCATCCAAAATGTTTTGACTATCTTACTTCTAAAGTAGAACACATTCTATCCATCTCTCCCTTCTCTGAAATCTCCATCTTAGGAAATTTCAATGTTCACCACCATCAATTGCTCTCCTCTAATTTCAATGACCAACCTGGTGAACAAGCCTACATCTTTTCTATCCTAAATGACCTTGAGCAGTTAGTTTAGCAACCCTCATGTATCCCAGACCGCCCTGGAGATCGGCCCAACATCTTTGACTTATTTTTAACCTCTAATCCTTCTGCATATTCTGTAGACCTTCTCTCTCCGTTGGCCTCCTCCGATCATAACCATATCTCTGTCACCTGTCCTGTCTCTGCAGTACGGCCCTCTGAACGCCCCCCCCCCCCCAGCCAGTGGCACTTGTGGCACTTGGGCGCTACCGACAGGGAGGCTCTACGGCAGTATTTCTTTGATTTCATATGGAACAATTTTTGCTTTTGTGGTCGGGGACCCTCGGTGAATGCCGAAGCATTACTGAGGTAATCCTTTTGGGCATGGAAGCATACATCCCATTCTCTTTCTCTCAGACTAACTCACAAAAATCTTGGTTTACTCACGCATGTCTTACTGCTGTTCGCAACAAGGAGGAAGCATTCAAACGGTACCGCCGCCTTCAAACTAAAAAATCCTGTACATTATATGTCTCTACCCGGAATAAAATAAAATATGTTCTTCGACTCGCCAAAAACTCTGTCATCAATAACAAATGCTCTGAACTTTCCAACTCTAGTTCTTCCCAAGCTTTTTGGCATCTAGCCAAAATCCTCTCCAACAACTTCACTTCCTCGTCCACTTCCTTTCTCTACATAGGCGTGGCTGGAGTAGGAATACTCGGCCGACCCCATAAGAAGAAGAAGAAGAAGTCTTTTCCTCTCCTTTTCCATTCTGACGGTACCACCGTCACCTCTTCCTCTGACAAAGCTGAACTCTTAGCTCAAACTTTCGCTAAAAATTACACCTTGGATGATTTTGGTGCTCTTCCTCCCTCTCCACCCCCTTCCCACTTACTTATGCTTAATACCAGGCAGCGAAACTCGCCACCAGACTCAACATCACTGCCCTGCCACTTCACACGTCTCTTTCCAAAATAAAAAATAAAACTAGCAAAGAGGCCACTGAGCCAAGATACCAGTCACATCGAGCGATAATCCCCAATTCATACTCGGCAGACTGGTATCAACAGGTGACCAACGGCCAACCCCTTCAACTTCCAGACCCAGTAAGAAGGGAGACACGAGTGAGCATACATAGACTGTGGCTCGGGTACAGGTGCGTGACTGAGATTAAACAACACAATGACAGAGCATGCGAGCACTGTCTCGAAAACACTACAGTGCCGCTGCTGCACTACATTCTTGAATGTCCCGTCACTACGCAATTACGACGCCTCACAGGCATTCCAGACACAGACCCCCTCCAAGAAGAAGTGAAAGCTGCAGCCACAGGAATAATTCAAGAGACCATCGCCGACCACATTGAAGCCCTAATCCACATAGTTAACAATCATCCCCCTCCAAGATGAGAAGGGTACCCTGACCTTAACCTAGCTCAGACCATTACTAGCTAGCTAGCTAACATAACCAGGTATAACGCCAGGTAGACGCAAAGCTTCACAAAGAGAGAGAATGGGTCGTCATCAGGACAATGACCCGAGTTAGTCAAGAAATATGTTTTTTAGCTAACATATCTTAAAAAATAAAAAAAATAAAAAAAATAATACCATAATCTCTTCTAAAGATGTACTCTCGGGCCTCTCTGGACTTAATAAGGCGTACGGACCGGATGGTGTTCCCCCTATTGTACTAAAAAACTGTTCCTCCATGCTGATTACCTGCCTAGGTAAACTCTTTTGTCTCTGTCTATCCTCTAACGATTTTCCTTCATGCTGGAAGTTTGTTCTTATTCAACCTGTCCTAAAGAAGGGTGACCGCTCTCAACCCTCCAACTATCGTGCCATTGCTCTCATTTCTTGCATTTCAAAAGTTTTTAAAACTATTCTTAACTCGAAATTTCTTCAGCATTCATCTACCCATAATCTACTTTAAGATCGCCAGTACGGTTTCCTTAACCCTCAACCGACGGTGACCGTCATATGACAGGAGAGAGAATATTGGCCACCCCTGCGGTGCCCTTCATATGACGGGTGCCAATTTGAGGACGGTATGGCCTCTGAGAGAGAGTCTGCACGTTGGGAGGACAATAGCTGAGCTTCGACCACTCGCCACCACCTTGGGATGGTCACTGACACGCATTATGTCTCACCACCACCTCTGTACCTTGCGAGAAAAGGAAAAAAAAACACGAAAATTACCTTATTTTAGGGTATTTTCACCTCCGGTTATGCGATCGCTGCAAGATAACCCGTGGTGGTACAAGGATGATTCAGGTGTCATTGGAAAGCTCTTTTATCGACCTTTCATGGATATATTACGCTTTGGCTCTTGTTTATGCATGAAAAAGAGCATGGAATGAAGCTCGTTTTCGGTAAATATACCCGCCCTAGTTTTTCACATCAACCCAGCATGCAAGCACTCCTAATCAAACGTGGCAAGGCCATATAATGCCTATCTTCTGATCTTTCTATTATATCTGATGTGGGCAGAGAATATCTTGTTACTTTCAATGCCTCCAAGACCCAGTTTCTCCCTCTATCTCACCATCACAATCTTCTACAACACTATCAACTATTCATCAACAACACACAACTCAACCCTTCATCTTCTCTCAACATTCTATATGTATCTTTTTCATCTGACCTTTCCTGGAAATATCATATTACCACTCTTGCAAAATCAGCTTCCCAAAAGTTAGGTGTGCTCAACTGCCTCCGTGGGTTCTTCACCCCCGCACAGCTTCTTGCTGTGTATCGGGGCACAGTGCGCCCCTGTATTGAGTATTGTTCACATGTGTGGGAGGCTCCACCCATACCGCACTTCTTGAACGAGTAGAATCAAATGCATTTCGCCTCATCAACTCGCCTCCTCTTACTAGTTCCCTACAATCTCTTTCTACACGCCGCAATGTTGCATCTCTTTCACTCTTTTATTGCTATTACAACAATAAGTGTTCTTCTGACCTCTCTCAATGTATACCCCCTCCCTTGCGGCGAGTGCGAGGCACCCGCCGTTCAACACAGTCCCACCCCTATTTAGTCCAGCTCTCCAACCCAAGAATTGGCAAATTTTCTCAGTCTTTCTTCTACTCAACAAGTCAACTCTGGAACTCTCTCCCTCAATCAATCTTTCCTTCATCCTATGACTTAGACTGCTTTAAACTTCGTGTGTCCAGGCAAGACATTGCGGTTCTCATGGTACCAAACATGTCTTGATGCTAATTACTTCTGGGTTCAACCCTAATTCGCTTAGACTAAAAACATATAATCTGAATCTGTGGTGCACGATATAAGAAGTGAATTGATAATGGTTAATTAATGAACGCTGATGGAAAATTACGTCGGGACTTGGTGAAAATTAAGAGTTAAAAATTGTTTCTTTGATAAGTAAAGACAATTGTGATTTTACAACGAGGCATCAAAGGGTTAGGCAGGATATTTAATGGAGATAACATATGTCGACGGGTTTGAATACGATGAAGAAAATACAAAACATTTTGGACAATGACAATGGCATTGATGGACTTTATTTCTTATATGCAAATCTATCTATCTATCTATTTACTCAGGCTCATTCCCCTTTTTGTTTGTTTTTGTTTTATATGCAAATAATGTCAGAACATCACAAGGCGGCATAACAAAAACAGCATGATATTATATGATGATACATATGATAAACATGCAATAATTATAATAAAACAAATATATACCGTGGTAAAATGGGGTAATTAAAATGAAAGGATGATAAGTATGAAAGATCCAAACAACCAGGTAATATAAACATATTTCATAGATTGGAAAGACGCCAGGACTCATAAGAGGTTTTATTGGGCGAAGGCACCGGGACTCTTAATAGTTTAGGCATAAAAAATGCCTTTCAAAACACCCCACTGACACTCAAAACAAAGCAATATGTGATTGAGATCATTCCTCTCAATACCTCCTATCACTCCTCCACATGTGTCCCCCCTTCCCCGCCTTCCCCCCTCCTCAATTATCCGGTATTTTCCCTATTATTTCAGATATAAATCGAGTATTTTCATGCGAGGACGGCTGGGGGGAGCCAGTCTGATACATCCCCTTGTCTCTCTCGCTGGTCTGGGTCAGATTACGACTGCGTGGCTAAATTATACGATTTTCATCAGCCAATTGCTGTTACCACTTGTTTTATTGTTTTTCAGTGTTCATATGATCATATTAAAAGTAAAATAGGAGCATATGGATAAATATTTATGATATATTTGGTAAATATGACGATTTTCGTCACGAATTAACCCAAATACCTTCTCCCAGCGGGAGGTTTCAAATAACATAGCTTCACGCTTTAAAGGTTAATGAGTGTCGTTAACTGGTACAGGGAAGTTTAACAATGACTATAAAGATACTACACATACAATCACACACACATTCATACGCACACACACACACTCACACTAACACGTACACACATGCAAACACGCAGGCACACACTAACATGTACACAAAGTGAGATGTATACACACTATTTATGTATCTATATATTGCCAGACAAAATATAATCCCAGATAGGGGTGGCCGCGAATGAATCGTTTCCGTATGCAGAAGCAACTCATTGGATTATTCAGCTGGTTTCTGTTCACGGGCTAGGGTCACTGAAGGCTGGCCACCCACACACACTAAATCAGAAGTTGGAACATAAACATGCACATACTTAATCAGTAACCCAATTAAACATAAATTCTTAAATTCACAAACATAAATTGATGTACCCTCACACAGGCAAATACATCCATTCACACTAACAAAAGAGGCACATGCACAATTATGCTTTTCTACTTTAACACACAACAAGATATACAGTACAAAACACCACATGTAAACCCCATTCACGCACCCATACACTAACTGACTCAACCACACACACACACATGCATTGAACACAAACTTACAACTACACTTCCAGAATCAAAGTGGGCCAAACACACTATCAATTTAAATACACTAAAATTCTTCAAAACATATTACATTCACTTCCACAGCCATTGCAACAGTATACCAATATTCCACATGCATCTCACACACTATGCACAGATATGGATGGATGGGCTTTCAACCCTCCATCGAAAACAAGCTAGGAAATCATTCATGCTCACCCCCTCGTGGAGCAAGACGCCTTGCAATTGAAAAATAAATCAACAATGCTGGTCAGTAGTTCTTTCTCTCTATTTGAAATATTTTAATATGATATAGCTTTGTGTAACATAAATTAGGTTAGAAAGTACACAGTGAGAACAGGGTTGTACATTATAATGACCTGGGTGTTTCGGTTCCTGACCTAGCATATGCCGGCACTGCTCAGGAAAGTGTTGAATAGGCTTGTTTTAGTGAGGCTTACAGACCCTACAACTAACAGATATGAGCCAACTTCCGTCATATTTACACTAATGGTGTCATTAGTATTTTTCTGTAGTCATATTCATTCATACCCATAAACATTAGGCTATATTGGAGTTTCATCTTCTGGTCTTTGTCATTCCTTTAATTTCTGTAAATATGACATAATAGCTGTTTTCATAGTTGTTGAACATTGATGAACACTGAAGAGCTTTGCTCTTTTGTTTTAATGTGTTCTGCATTTTGTTCAGCATGTTCCACATTTATAATAAGCACCGTAGCTGTATCTGAACATGCTCACCATAGATATGCACTGCCTGTTAGATCCTCTTTTAGGAACGAATGGAATTGCAGAGCTTTCAAATAGTTGACATTGAATGGAGTTGCGAGAGATAATGTGCAATAGTTCAGCCAAAATTAATTGGTGTCGGTTGCTGCAGAGAAAGTTGGAGGACAGTTTGGTAATAATAGTCTGGGTGATTTGCTGGAAGTTATAAACCCGCCTTCCCGCTTTGTGTATACCAATCTCCTATCACTTCCCTACCGGTAAATCATTCTTTTCCTAATCACTCACCATTGCAGAATCTTTCAATCACAGGTAATTTTTTGTTACCAATCTTTACACCACCAATTAGCACTTATCAGCAGTCACCATTCACCATCCTTAAAATTAAAAGAAAGAAAGTTGAACGAAATATCGCTCCTGTGTTGCCAGGATATGTCAAAGTCGGACCTTTCCATACCACGGGTCAATACTAAAGTCGGACCTTTCCATACCACGGGTCAATACTAAAGCCGGACCTTTCCATACCACGGGTCAATACTAAAGTCGGACCTTTCCATACCACGGGTCAATACTAAAGTCGGACCTTTCCATACCACGGGTCAATACTAAAGTCGGACCTTTCCATACCACGGGTCAATACTAAAGCCGGACCTTTCCATACCACGGGTCAATACTAAAGTCGGACCTTTCCATACCACGGGTCAGACAAATCCCACAATTGGGTTTGATTTGTTTACAATGTATGTGACTCCCATGGTTATAAGACTAACTAATATCATCTAACCTATCATACCCTAATATCGGTTACAATGTATGTGACTCCCATGGTTATAAGACTAACTAATATCATCTAACCTATCATACCCTAATATCGGTTACAATGTATGTGACTTTCCATACCATGGTTATAAGACTAACTAATATCATCTAACCTATCATACCCTAATATCGGTACAATGTTTGTGACTCCCATGGTTATAAGACTAACTAATATCATCTAACCTATCATACCCTAATATCGGTTACAATGTATGTGACTCCCATGGCTATAAGACTAACTAATATCATCTAACCTATCATACCCTAATATCGGTTACAATGTATGTGACTCCCATGGCTATAAGACTAACTAATATCATCTAACCTATCATACCCTAATATCGGTTACAATGTTTGTGACTCCCATGGTTATAAGACTAACTAATATCATCTAACCTATCATACCCTAATATCGGTTACAATGTTTGTGACTCCCATGGTTATAAGACTAACTAATATCATCTAACCTATCATACCCTAATATCGGTTACAATGTATGTGACTCCCATGGCTATAAGACTAACTAATATCATCTAACCTATCATACCCTAATATCGGTTACAATGTTTGTGACTCCCATGGTTATAAGACTAACTAATATCATCTAACCTATCATACCCTAATATCGGTTACATTAAGTACGGCAAACTAGGATCTGTAACATTTCGGCAGGAAGCTACTGTGTATAAAGACATATATTATTGGATCTATAACTAGTTACGTAAACTGAACCTTATGACATTCAAAAATTATCCAAATCATCTCTATAATGATAAAGTGTATATATATATATATATATATATATATATATATATATATATATATATATATATATAATTAAAAATATAATATTAATAATTATTATGATCTACGATTAATATTAATAATATTAGTAGTATTTGTTTTTGAGTCGATTAGGTAGGTAGGCCTAGCTAACCTGAGTGAGTCAAGCCTATCTGTCAATATTTATATAATGACTCAATTCACAAATATGAGTTATAATGCTTCCGCGGCTTCAATCCCTTCCCAATATCATCTGTTTTCGATCTCCTCCCCCCTCTCTCTCTCTCTCTCTCTCTCTCTTACTCGGAAGGCCTTTATATATGTTCCTAAAGCTACCTTACAAAAGCGAGCCAAACACTGACGTGTCATATTGGAGTCCAGAGATTTTGTATTTTCCGGATAAACGCACCCTCGATATTAAGATTGGAAATCCATACAGGTGTCTTGAATGGATTTCCTGGATGGAGAAAGACTTGTGGGATATAATCACCGAAATGAGCGGGTACACTCGGAAACCTGAACAAGAGTTGGTAGCAGTTGTGATTGTAGTAGAGGTTGTTGTGGTGCTTGGTGGTAGTAGTTGGGATGGGGGTGATGGTGGTAGTAGTGGTTGGAGTAGAGAGTGTGGTGGTTGATTGGCTGGCATGTGGTTGGATAGTGGTAGTTGTGATTAGGGTGATGGTGGTATTAATGGTTTGGGGGTTATGGTAGTGGTGATAGCTGGCTGGTTGGGAGTTGCGGCAGTTGGGATTTTTTGTTCCTGCGTGTATGAAGGAGACAGAAGGCAGGTTGCCTGCAACGAGTGTCTCCCCCAGAGTCAAAAGAGTGACAGAGAGCCAAATTCAAGGGACAATGTGGTGAACATGAATGGACACACGAAGTGTACAGCAGTTTAAGTCATAGGATGAAGGAAAGACTGATTGAAGGAGAGAGTTCCAGAGTTCACTAGTTAAGCAGAGAAAGACTGATGAAATTTGCCAATTCTTGGATTGGAGAGTTGGACAAAATAGAAGTGGGACTGTTGAAAGGCGGGTGGCTCGCACTCGCCACAAGGGAGGGGATATGTACTGAGAGACCTCTGAATAACACAGATTGTTGTAATAGCGATAGGAAAGTGAAAGAGATGCAAAACTGCAGCGTGTAGAAAGAGATTGTAGGGAACTAGTAAGAGGAATTAGTTGATGAGGCGAAATGCTTTAGACTCTACTCTTTCGACAAGTGCGGTATGGGTGGAACTTCTCCACACATGTCAATGGAAGTACTGTCCCCCAACACAGAGTAAGAAGCTGTGCGGGGATGAGGAACCCACAGAGACGGTTGAGCACACCTATCTTCTGGGAAGCTGTTTTAGCAAGAGTGGTATAATCATCTTTCCAAGAAAGGTTGGATGAAAAGGATACACCAAGGATATTGAGAGACGATGAATGATTGATTTATGCATTGTTGAAGAGTAATTGATAGTCTTGTGAAGGATTGCAACAGTTAGTTAAATGGAGAAATTGGGTCTTGGAGGCATTGAAAGTAACAAGAGTTTTTCGGCCCCAATCAGAAATAATTGATAGATCAGAAGTTAGGCGTACTATGGCCTCGTCACGTGATTCTTGGAGTGATTGCATGCTGGGTTGTTGTGAAAAAGTAGTTGAATAGTGTAAGGTATCATCAGCATATGAGTGGATGGGACTAGAGGTACAATTGAGATCATAAATAATATTAGAAAGAGAACTGGAGACAGGACAGAATCCTGAGGAACACCAGAGTTGCTAGGTTGAGGAAGTGAGCGATAGCCGTCCACAACTGCAGCTATGGACAGGTCAGAAAGGAAATTAGAGACAAATTCACAGGTATAGGGATAGAAAGCGAAGGAGGATATTTTGGAAATCAGAGATTTGTGCCAGACTCTATCGAAGGCTTTCGATATGTCTAGCACAATAGAAAAAGCTTTACCGAAGTCCCGAAAGGAGGATGACCAAGAGTGAGTAAGATAAGCAAGGAGATCGCCAGTAGAGCGGCCCTTAATTTAAGGAAACCATACTGGCGATCTGAAAGTCTAATCTGGGAAGATAAATGCTTAAGACATTTTAAATTAAATATAGTTTTAAAAACTTTAGAGATGAACACAATGAGAGCAATTAGACGATAGTTGGAGGGTTGAGAGCTGTCACCCTTCTTTGGAACAGGTTGAATGAGAAGACAGAGAAGAAAGAGTTTTCCTAGGCAGGGAGTCAGCACGGAAGAACAGTTTTTGAGTACAACAGGAGGAACACCATCTGGTCCATATGCCTTGTTTGTATTAACCCCAGAGAGAGAGAGAGCAGAAAGTACTTCCTTAGAAGAGATTATGATATTACGCATACATAAGAGAGAGGGGAGTGGAGAGGAAGGGGTAGCACTGGAGTCATCCAAGATAGAGCTTTTAGAGAAAGTGAGCGATACGTTCAACTATGTCAGAAGAAGAAGATGCTAAGAAACTGGCAGCAAAGACAGTAAAAAAAGACAAAAGCACCTAAAATAAAACACAGTGGGGGACGATAACAGATCAAACATAGAGGATAACGCGGTACAAGGCGAACAGAATAGAAGGAGGGAAAAAGCTAGTGAATCAAGTTCATGTTGCAGCTGAATGTGAGCTATTGTAGGAAATGGTTGGCAAGGAAGGGAGGAACAGCCAACAATATACTGGGAGAAGAGAAAAGGGGGTAACTTGAAGAATGGAGGAAAGGGGGAAGAGTTTGGTGAGAAGAAAGAAGAGATGGAAGGAATGAGGGGGCTGTGGTAGTAGTTGGTCAGAGTAGGGGAATAATAGGGGTTTTAGAAGGGAGAGGGAAGTCGTAGTGATGACGATAGCGGCAATGGTGGTTCACAAACAAACACCAAACAATGAACCACATGAACTTAAAATATGCGGTAGGAGATAATATATGGATAAGGGAATTCAATATATATAGCCCTCCCTCCCTCCACACACTCTCCAGCCCTCGCAGCACCGCTTACCACAGCAACGGGGGACTTGGTGTGTAGTGGACAACCGCCACCCAGAATACAGACACCACACAACTCCACATACAGTCATACACCCTGGCCGTCTATACTGACACACTGACCTGACCAGACCTGCCAACGTGCTATGATGTTTGTTCCACAGGCAAGGAACACCGTCATACCGTAAACCACGGGGATGACGACCACAAACCTCCTCCCACACACACAACAACAACAGTACTGCCAACCCCGCCCTCTGTTGCACCTACTTCATACTATTTCCAACCTCACGTTTTTTATGACTGTTGGCAAGATAGAAAATGGATTAATTGGGTCTCTTATCGCCAAACTGTTCAACCGATTTAATATATCATTGCATCCGATAATGAAAACCATATAAACGCAGGCAAGCACATAAATACACAATTTGTTTTCTTCAAAACTTGTCCTAAAACTGGTTCTTTTAAGTCCATGATATTCAAGATATTGAGTTAACCCCTTGTGTACGGATGACGTCTTTATTATTTGATTTCAGCTACTTTTAGACGAGTTTATGAAGCTTAGGAAGGACATATGGTAGCTAAACAGATTAATTGAGATAGTCTGTAGTCTTTTCATGGGTAGACGTCTTTCCTAAGCTGAATACAATCGTTTAATAGTTGTCAGATGCAAAGGACGTCGCCGGAATAGATGGGGTTAAAGGAATTATATGCAGTTCTTATAACGTTTTTTTGGAAGTTATAATATGGCCAAGAGTTGAATACTGTATATTGTTTTGCATTCCTTATATTTATGTCTTAAAAGCCAAATGGTCCCGGTATGACACCTTGATATGTATTTCAGTATATATCATAATATTTAGTACAATGGTAGATCACTTATTTTACACTAAGGCTCACGTGATAATAAAGGCTATTATAATAATACAGTCAATGTGGTGCTATGCACTTCACAATTCAATTTTCAAAGTTGTTTAGTCCGATAGGCTACTTAATAACATTAAATGGGACAGACAAACCTTTTTCGCTTTCTATATAAACACATTATAGGCAATACCATTATTAGCAGCTTAATTTAGCATGTAGACCATTTTACGTACGGCACTGTAGTTATGCGGGTCATAAGTTGTGTTTTTCGTTGCTTAATAAAATTTAAATATAGCTAAAAGCCTGTATGTATGTATGTATGTATGTATGTATGTATGTATGTATGTATGTATGTAGATACTCAGGCACATACCCCATTGCTGGGGGGTGGACGACTCGAATCAGAGCCCGAACAGAAACCATTAGAGTTACAAGTCTTAGGGTGCGAGACCACTTTCGCGTACCCTCGCCCCTTTCTCTGTCTCGTTGAGTAGGACATTTTTTACAAAGGGAGCAGGATTCCTAGCCGCTTGCCCCCGAAATAGCCTACTTACGCAAATGTATATATAGAGTTCGAGATCCATTAAATCAGGGTCCAGAGAATATAGGGTCAACCCACCGCTCAAAGAAAACGCGCTGTCTTTCGCGCATGACGTCATTCTCCCTACAGTGGGGACAGAGGCTAGGGGTCAGTGGGAGGTCGGTCAGTTCATTCACTTTGAGAACTCAATCACGAACATACAGGTGAAACAAAGCAGATGTTTTATAATTCTAGTTGTGTGTGGTATGATAATGATTTGGAATTATGAATGCTAAGATACCTATCTTGAAATATATAGCATAAAAACAATGATGTTAGTTACTATACAGTTAACCCATAAAGTACCGGTGATGTCCTTTTCTTTATAGTGTAGCCACTATTAGACCATTGTATTCAGATTAGGAAGGACCTCTAGCAATAATATGGCTTCCAACTATCTCAACCAACCTTTTTAACTACCGTAGATCCTTCCGAAGCTGCATAATATCGTATTAATATATCCTAGCTAGAATACAATATAACACACGTAGCTGGTACTCAAAGGCTTAACTAACAACATCAGAAGTTTAGACAATTACAGTGTGTGTGTGTGTGTGTGAATTGAATTGAGTTTATTTTGCTCAGACTTTTACAAAAAGTATGGAGCACAGCCCCTTACATGCTACACATGCACAATATGCCTTTGCTAACTAAATTAGCGTACACGTAAATACACTGGTACATTTTAAGCAAACTATATTAAATGTCCTAAGACTTGATCTATCTATACATAGTAAACGTTCTTTTGAGAAGAGGTGACAGATTCTTCACACATTTTAAGTTAGTATTATTCCTTAACAGTATATATTTATACTGTGTTGGGTTATGCTTGTAGTACTGAGAAATATATCTATTCCTTAACTGTACAATATCCTCATTTTGACATATAAACTATCAATGATATTCGTCCCACACCACATTCTCATTACATTTAGTCCATACCCTGTCTTCTCTATCAATATTTCTGTGTCTACCAGTATTAACTGGTAATTTATTATTACTTGCTCTCAGTTTACTTATAGCTAGTCTCTCTCCCTTATCCAATTTCAAAAGTTAATCCTCCATACTGAAGATAAATGTATAAGTTCTATAGCTACTACAAAATTAATGGCCCTACTTGACAAATTACTATTCCATGTTGTTATCCGTTGATCTTTAACACCTTATTAGCGGGCTAGCGGTTTATTTATATGTACCGCCCAGCGGGGTGTTTTTAGCCAAAATAGGGCTGTTTACGTGATCATTTTCATGCCTAAATAAGACCCAGAGCGTAAAACAAGTATCTATCCCTGAAAGGGCATAAACAGAGCTTTCCAATGACACACGATCCTTTTATGACGGCTAGTTTTCTTGCAACAACCGCGCAACACGAGTGCAAAAAGCATGTAATTCGGTACTTTCCCATACAATTCAGTATGTAGCGAGTGAGAGAGGGAGGGAGGAGGTGGGATTCGTGTCAGTAGGTTCGCCGCGGTGGTCTGGAGCAGTCATACGCTCGCTAGTCTCCTGCCACCACTTGTTTCTCTCTCTCAGCAACATTACGTGCTGAAATTGCCACACGACCTATGTCGCGCGCCGCCAGATAGTCCAGATTGATTATACTCGACTTATGTTGCATGCCGACATATAGGGGTTAAGCTGTTGTTCTATTGCCAATCTGAACCAGGCTGGGGTTATTACAATGTGTGACAACCAGACTCCAGACATCCCACAGTCATTACAAATACTTTTAACACAATTCAACCAAGGTGAAGTATAAACACCAACCTGATCCAAATGTAACAAACACTTGTACATTATATAACTTAACTTACCGTACTTGTTTTACCAGTAATTAACCTCACCCAGTAACCGATCATTGAACACTTAATATTTATGTCTATAGGATATTCACCAAGTTCACCATACAACATGTCATTACTAGTATACTTATGAACATGTAATGTATGCTTTAACCCTTTGGCTGCGGGCTGTTTTGGGCTATTTAGGGCCTATTCAGGCACTCCTGAATGATAAATCAAGCATCTGCATTAAATGAAGTGTATTCTGCCGAAAACTAGGCGAAAATAGATTCAAAATGGCACCAGAACGGACCGTATACGTGGTCTGGTTCACCCGCAGTGATCCCAGTGAAACGCGGGAACCCCGCTATTATGTAACACTCGCTCGCTTGGCTGCACTTATGAGAGAGACAGAGAGAGACTCGCCCGCCACACAGCCTTGCTCAGTGAGCCGCTCGGTGCTCTGAGGGTCGGAGGTGGGCCCCTCACGCTCCCACCCACTGACACTCGATTCTTACGTTTTTTACAGGCTTTTAAAGCCTGGAAATTGCTGTAACTTGCCAAAACATTCCAGAACGTCACCCGCAGCGAATGGGTTAAAAACCTCAAATGAAGCTGTTCTAATTTTCTAATAACATAATGTCCCCATACCTCAGCAGCATACAGTACAACATAACTGGTCTATCCATTGCTTTAATCAATTCCAGCTGTATATCAACTGGTAAATTAAATGTTCTGCATTTACTAATCAATGAATACATAGCCCTTGTAGCTTGCTGTTTACATAGCCCTTGTAGCTTGCTGTTTACATAGCCCTTGTAGCTTGCTGTTTACATAGCCCTTGTAGCTTGCTGTTTACATAGCCCTTGTAGCTTGCTGTTTACATAGCCCTTGTAGCTTGCTGTTTACATAGCCCTTGTAGCTTGCTGTTTACATAGCCCTTGTAGCTTGCTGTTTACATAGCCCTTGTAGCTTGCTGTTTACATAGCCCTTGTAGCTTGCTGTTTACATAGCCCTTGTAGCTTGCTGTTTACATAGCCCTTGTAGCTTGCTGTTTACATAGCCCTTGTAGCTTGCTGTTTACATAGCCCTTGTAGCTTGCTGTTTACATAGCCCTTGTAGCTTGCTGTTTACATAGCCCTTGTAGCTTGCTGTTTACATAGCCCTTGTAGCTTGCTGTTTACATAGCCCTTGTAGCTTGCTGTTTACATAGCCCTTGTAGCTTGCTGTTTACATAGCCCTTGTAGCTTGCTGTTTACATAGCCCTTGTAGCTTGTTGTTTACATAGCCCTTGTAGCTTGCTGTTTACATAGCCCTTGTAGCTTGCTGTTTACATAGCCCTTGTAGCTTGCTGTTTACATAGCCCTTGTAGCTTGCTGTTTTAATTCTAATTCTAATGTGGGTGTGATAATTTGGCAGCTGGTAATATGACAGTAGAAACAATCATCAGCTTAACATGGGCAATGTCGAATTCAAAAGCGCGCGCGCACACACACACACACACACACACAGTTTGTAAAATGCAGTGCGTTTGTGTGTGTGTGTATGACGTTAGGAAAACTATTCTGCTTAACATTGACAAGCTAGAATTAACCCCAACCCACACACACACATGCACTCACAGTTTATAAAATGTAGTGCGTGTGTGTGACTGTGTGTATGACGTTAGGAAAAATATTCAGCTTAACATTGACAAGCTAGAAACTAACCCCAGCCCACACACACACATGAGTTTGTAAAATGCATGTGTGTGTGTCTTAGTGAGTGTGCGTAAGTGTATGTGCGTGCGTGAGTGTGTGTGTGTGTGTGTGTGTGTGTGTGTGTGTGTGTGAGTGTGCATAAGTATGTGTGTGTGTGTGAGTGTGCATAAGTATGTGTGTGTGTCCCTTCTACTTGGCAGAAAATTCATAGGGCATTAAAAAGATTTATCAGCTTAACATTGACAAGCTAGAATTCAACACACACACTCATGGTTTGTAAAATGCAGTCCTTTTGTCATGATGAAGGTGAGCAAGATACGCATACACAAACACTCATTCCCATTATTCCATACACACATACACTCACAGATTTTCACTCAGATCAACACACACACACACATCACCACTTGTCCACACACACAAACACAAGTCTGTGTGCGTGTTTGTGTGTGTGTCCGTTCCTTCACTAATGACATTATAATATGCCCTTCCTTAGGAATAAGTAGCCCCTAATCAGGTATCAACCACTCCCACTCCCACTCTCTCTCTCTCTCATATGAAGTTAATGTAAGCACTTTCTTGGTGTAGCCTATACAAGTTATTCATTGGTATGCTCGCTATCATCCATAATATATTACCTCATATTTATGTACATTTAATTGTAAAATATACTAAGCTTGATATATTTTAATGTTTTCTTTTGTCCTGTAACATTAAATAAGATTCTATATACACGCATAGTTCAATATATCACAAAAACAAGATGTCTTATATGAGGGGTTCAGGCAGAGCGTGGGGCCTGTGACGTCACTCATTCGCAGGTATACCTGCGCGTGGGTTGACCGTATATTCTCTGGACCCTGCATTAAATAATAGTAAACTTGAGTATTACATTGCAGTTATTAATAGTATCCGATTTAAAAACATTTTTTTTTTTATAAATAATATACTAGCAATCGTATACATATCAAGAAAATCAGAGAAAGTGAGAGTGAGATACTATATTATAGCCAAGTAGTAATAGTTTAATAAATTTAACGAATAAATCACACAAAGAATGTTTTCTTTGTATGCAGTGCGTACGTATGCTTACATGTGTAATAGGTAAAATCATGTTTTAATAGTTAAATAGAAAGGCAGACAGAGACAAGTAAACAGCACGAGAAAACAAATAAACAAAATGGTAAGAAAGGGGGGGAATCACAGGACACGGAGTCCGTCACTAATACGTTGAAAAACACTCATTGACGTGACCCCGTGTTCTGGGATGTAGGTCAGAAGAGCTTTAACCACAAGAGTTACATTGGAATAGTCTTAGATTAGGGGACAGTATCCCATTACACGGCTTCCACAGGACACAACCTATTTCTCCGATGTTCGATGGTCACTGGATAATACAATATATTGGTATGACAGGATAGCATTAACACGAGTTCAAGGGGGATGTGGTAGGTGGGATGTGTGAGAGAGAGAATTAGAATCTGAATCAGAAATATATTTCCATATATACAATGGTTATTCTTTACAAGTTAACAATTTAAAAAAATTGCATATATACAATAGTGTTATGATAAAATTGCATATATACAATAGTGTTATGATAAAATTGCATATATACAATAGTGTTATGATAAAATTGCATATATACAATAGTGTTATGATAAAATTGCATATATACAATAGTGTTATGATAAAATTGCATATATACAATAGTGTTATGATAAAATTGCATATACAATAGTGTTATGATAAAATTGCATATATACAATAGTGTTATGATAAAATTGCATATATACAATAGTGTTATGATAAAATTGTCATACAAATATATGCCGTCAAAAGTTAATTGAGTAAACATGCGGTAACAGATATCAAACTTACTGATTAAACTGACAGTTTAATCAGTAGAGTTTCAGTAGTTTTTGTAATGAGGATATAACATTAGAGATTCTAACTTGAAAAGATAGAGCATTCCAGAGTTTAAGTCTAACAACAAATAGAGACCTGGATCCTACCTATGTGTTGACTTTGGGAATATACAGTATAAGTTGCACTGCTGTCGTTGGCAGTATGAACGACCAATTTGGCATCTTCTTGTTTACAATATAAACAATAGTTGATGTTAATTCATAAATTAACTTTTGATCTATCTTAAGCCACTCAAGCTCTTTCAGAAAAGGTGTTAAATCATGCTTGTGAGCACCACCCAATGCAACTGTTGCAGCAAACTTTTGAAGCTTTGGTACACGATGTAGTTGGGTTGCAATGGTTTTGCCCCAGATGTGTATACCATAGTTCATTACACTGAGTACAAGTGATTGTATGACAATTATTCTTGTTATCTGACTGAGGCTATATTTGTGCGGTTAATAGACATTATTGTACAACATATATTTTGTACTCATATCTCCAATGTGTGTCTCAAATTGCATGTAGTTGTCAAAGTATACTCCCAGATTGATTACAGATGTACTTGAAACTATGTAGCTGTCAACAATCTGGATGCGAGTGTCACCAGGGATCCGTGATAATAATGCCCTGGATCCAACACACATACACTGTTTTTTTTGTTTTTTTTTCTTTTGGGGGGGGGAGGTATTTTGGATTAAACCATTCATATGAAAGTAATGTTTAGCTTTCCTTAAGGTTTCTTAAGAGAGAGAGAGAGAGAGAGAGAGAGAGAGAGAGAGAGAGAGAGAGAGAGAGAGAGAGAGAGAGAGAGAGAGAGAGAGAGAGAGAGAGAGAGAGAGAGATAGGGGGGGGGGGACTACTATGCTTATAACCTTATAGGGAGGTAAGTATTAATACACAAATATCTTTAGATAGTTTTCTGCCTGTTAGTATTGGCATATCATTGTCTGCAAAAATAATTCATCAATCAAAACGGGTCACCTATGTTATAACTTAAATTATTTAATGCAATATACATTTTATCATAATTATGTAATTCGCTCTTCAAAGCAATTTGCAAAATGAAAAAAACAACTCCAGGTAAGTAATATACGTACACCTCTCAATAAAAAGTGCTTGAACCTATAGCATAATATTTGACTAACAATTGGTTTACACTCAACTAATATCGGGTACTTGTCTTATAGTATTAATGGGGTAGAATTACGATGACGGATACGACGATCAGAGAAAGCATAGATATTGTAACTTGTCTAAGTATCCGGCCCCAATAAAAGACTCTATGTAACGCAAACTTCTAGCCTCCACCAATCTCCCTCCTTTTATACCCTCCCCCTCCACTCCGCCACCAAACTTGTGGCTCCGTGATGAGGCACGGAAGGTCCACAAGTTTACCCAGACCCACCATCACCCTTCCCTTCCCATCCCCGGTGAGGTCTGCTACACCACCAGGACAGCACTTTTAAAATGTGTATTATTGTTGGTTAGGCTAGGAATCGAGAGTGGTTCAACCTAGGTATATTACATCAGAAATTTCCCAAACGGAGTCCCTTAGGGATCCATCTTGTCAATAACACTTTTCAATCTATACATGCACGACCTACCCCTACCCCCCCCCCCCCCATACATACAGCCTGTTACGCAGACAACATAACACTCACATGTACACATCGAGACGCAAACACAGCCGCACAACTCCTCCAATCATACTTCAACACACTACATGACTGGTTCATAGCAAACAGACTAAAACTAGCCCCCATACATCAAGTAGTGTTCGCAATTGGGGGTAGGTTCCACCCATACTGCATTTCTCAAAAGGGTAGAGTCAAAAGCAATTTCAATATCAAATACAGGTATTTTGGTTAATACGCTGAGCTAGGTGCAATCAATAAGTTTCCTACCTCTTGTCCTCTATAACCTCTTGTGGGTGTGATTTGGTGTTCATCTTTTCTCCTACATTACAAGACGTTAGTGTTGTGCTTCATGCAACATGTTATTTGGTGTTCATCTTTCTCCTACATTACAAGACGTTAGTGTTGTGCTTCATGCAACATGTTATTTGGTGTTCATCTTTCTCCTACATTACAAGACGTTAGTGTTGTGCTTCATGCAACATGTGATTTGGTGTTCATCTTTCTCCTACATTACAAGACGTTAGTGTTGTGCTTCATGCAACATGTGATTTGGTGTTCATCTTTCTCATACATTACAAGACGTTAGTGTTGTGCTTCATGCAACATTTTATTTGGTGTTCATCTTTCTCCTACATTACAAGACGTTAGTGTTGTGCTTCATGCAACATGTTATTTGGTGTTCATCTTTCTCCTACATTACAAGACGTTAGTGTTGTGCTTCATGCAACATGTTATTTGGTGTTCATCTTTCTCCTACATTACAAGACGTTAGTGTTGTGCTTCATGCAACATGTTATTTGGTGTTCATCTTTCTCCTACATTACAAGACGTTTGTGTTGTGCTTCATGCAACATGTTATTTGGTGTTCATCTTTCTCCTACATTACAAGACGTTAGTGTTGTGCTTCATGCAACATGTTATTTGGTGTTCATCTTTCTCCTACATTACAAGACGTTAGTGTTGTGCTTCATGCAACATGTTATTTGGTGTTCATCTTTCTCCTACATTACAAGACGTTAGTGTTGTGCTTCATGCAACATGTTATTTGGTGTTCATCTTTCTCCTACATTACAAGACGTTAGTGTTGTGCTTCATGCAACATATTTGTTTCTTGTCACCACAAAACTTAGGGTATTTCTTTTCACCAAACAGTTTTGCTACAGCTTTTCTCATGGCCTGTCTTTCTTCGCCAATACAGGAAACTGTGAATTCATACGACGGTGAACACACTGCGGACGGACAAGTTACATTCTGACCAATATTTGTCCTCAAATCTCACTAGAATGAAATAGGTTTGCTCCAGGAATATTGTGTATACTTCTTTTCACAGGCCAACCTTGCCATTTTTGTCAGGACAATAATTGGCTCAATATTTTATTCTCCCCACCAACCACTTCACCCCTTGCCACCAACCCACAGAGGGGACATCACAACTTCATCCACTTTTTTTTTTTTTTTTTTTTTTTAGGGTATTTTTTTGGCATTTCGGTGGGCTTTGTGGTAATGCACTGATACTAGGTACAGCACAAATTCAATCCCAATAATATCTTCCCATTGACATATCGGGATTTGAACCCGGGTGCATTGGATTACCAATCCAGTGGCATGACCACTCCACCACACCTCCCCTTATACTAGGTTCCTATTTATACTGCTAGGTGAACAGAGTCGAGTGTGTGTGTGTGTACAGTAGGTCAACTAATCTTCGAGTTTTGGAGTGTGCCAAAAATCTGTCTCGATGAAATTGCTTCTAATTATTCTAGTATGAACAACACAATATACAATTTTGCACAGACAAGTTTATGGTCTATTCATGTTTCTATTTCCGTATATTCTGTCATGAATATGTTCATTATATTTATCATAAAAACAATATCATCAACTCCTTGCTTATGTTGCGTATCAACATCAATTTCAGTTATTGCTACCATAAGCCCGAAACTAATGACCATCTGACTGAATGTATACGGTGGCCAAGCTTCTCGGATATTATCAGCTTCATTTTCTTCCAATTATATTTAACCCTACCTTGTTTTGTCAGTAAGCTTATGTCTTATATGTTTATATTGATTAATATATTTGGTTCGTAGTGTCCGCTGTTTTCTGGAATACCCTACACATTACAAGCCTATTATTAATTATCTGAGCCCTACTCAACTTGCATTCTCACTTTACTTTATCTTTGGATTTTGAGCCTTCAATGTGTATTTGTATTGTGCTAACTTTGTATCTTGGGGGTATTTTATTTGCTCTAGTATTGTAAACTTAAGAGTGTTCCGTGACCTAATAATTTAGGGGAACTTATGTCTCAATGCTACTGTATATCAACTTTAATATTGGAACTTGGAGCAGCCTCATGTGTATTTGACCAACACTAAGTGCTATAAGGAGTTTAAATAATAAACCTAGCTACGGTAAATATAGCAGTAGAATAGTTTGTCACAAATATTTGTGTCACGTAACTCATAATCATATTTAGTTAAAATTATTACATTTCATGTAATAATCCAAACATCCTTGTACATTATGAGTTTGTATGTAAAACTGTGTTTGTGTGTCTGTGTATGTGTGTGTTGTGTGTGTGTGTGTAGGTGTGTGTGTGTGTATAGGTGTGTGTGTGTATAGGTGTGTGTGTGTGTGTGTGTGTGTGTGTGTGTTGTATGTGTGTGTGTGTGTGTGTCAATACCTGCATGTGTAATCAAATGTTTGGGCAAGCATGTGAGAACAATCGTATACATATATGAGTGTAATTGTGGTTGTGGTTGTGTATGTGTGTTGACTTTGACTTTGGCTCCATCGGTGAATGTGTTAATCCTTGATCGATAGCAATGTTATATAATAATTATGTCAATACACATGTGTCAGCGTGTACAGTATAATTAATGGAGTACGTCCTTTGTGATGTAATATATGTGTATATTGTGTGTGTGTGTGGAGGAACCAAAAGCTGTACACGGGTTTGATTTGTGTCTTTATTCAATAGGACCAAATAATCTGGATTAGTGCTTTATTATCGGGTTGCCGTACGCGGTATGACACACACACACATACCCACACGCAGTATCTCTCTCTCTCTCTCTCTCTCAGGTCATGCCTAATATTAGCTGTCCTCCAGTGTTGATATGGAGGCAGTGAGAGGGTCCATGTTTGTGAGGTGTTGATGGTGATGAAGAAAGAGGGAGACGAGAGGCTTACCACCTTGATGATGGTGGTGAGAGAGAGAGAGAGAGAGAGAGAGAGAGAGAGAGAGAGAGAGAGAGAGAGAGAGAGAGAGAGAGAGAATACCAAAACATAGACAATTATGTGTACAGCTGAACAAATGGTCCGTACACCTTAATAGCAAGCCACATGATAACATTTGTAGGCACAACAAAAAAATAAAAAAAAAATAAAAAAAAATATATATATATATATATATATATAACATATCATTAAATTATATCATGAACTATTCTTAAGAACGATATTCATAAACATAAAACGCAGAATAAAATATACAACCATATTGATATAAATAATACATCTTGCCTTAACTTCACGCAGGAGGATTATAACGAGTAGGCTTTCTTGTTGTGTCTGTATACACCAGTCCTTCCCCAAGTATCTGAAACAATACAGAATATATTACGTACAACACGGAAACTATATAAAACTGCATAACAAATATATAAACAAATATATATACTGAATAATGCTCATACACAGCCAGGTAATTGCAAAAAAACAAAAAATAATAATAATAATACATTGGTCATATCTTGAATCAATTAACTCGTTATTTAAAAGGGGGACGTTAATTGGGTTTGTGTTATGAATACAAATAATGAAATGTCACCGCCGGACTACGCAGGTACATAAATGGAAATATGAAAAAGTTATATTCCAGGGGTGAATAATAAGCCGGCAATGCACAAACAAAATGTTATCAGTCTCAGGAAAATGGGTGTTTGTAGCAAAAACGCAGGCAAAAAAATAAAAATAAATAAAAAATAAAATAAAAAATAACAAAATAAATAAACGTCATATGGAAAGCAGTCTGAGGTATTTAACGGGAGAGTGGGCAGAGGTTAGTTGGTCCTATGGGAGGGGGGGGGGGGGGGGGGGAGAGGAGAGGTGGATAATAAACAAAAGAGAGAGAGAGAGAGATTGCATGACCAGAGTCGATTGAGACAGACAGTGGTAATGGAAGAAGTAAGAAGTATTGGGTGTTATATCCTAAAAAAAATGAATTTACATGACTGAAGAAAACATGTCAGTACCACATTGGAAAGACTGCAATATGTATACACACTGTATGTCATAGCATACGGTCACTTTATTTAATATTCTCCCTTCATGACTCTACTTTCAGTTTTATGCACATACTGCATATACTGAGAGTTGATATCATGAACAGTACAATTATGCTATTCACACACAAACCGATAGTAACATTTTTCGTTAAGATAAAAACAATAAGCAACAATTAACCAACAAATAATAAAATCACAAATAATTTATAACCTTCCTTTGACCAACAAAATGTGACGTGAAACTGTAATTCTTAACCACCAATTCGTGTTATTGTCCCAGTTCTGATCATCATATCGCTAATATTAATGTGCATCCACAATTCTAATCCTATCCTACCTACCCCTACCCCTACCATATGAGCAACCGTGTGTGAAGACAAAGATGTCAGATATTTATGGCTGTCTCTTGGGCACGTATTGTGTGTGTGCTGTGTGTGTGTTGTGGTGTGGTGGTGGTGGTGGGGGGGGGGGCTGGGGGGGGGGCTCGGGGTGTGTTTGTGTGTGTGTTGTCCCCTAGTATTGTGTCGTGGGATGAAAGTGGCAACTACGGGGGTGGCTGAAATTTAGGGGCGTTGTGCGCATATTTTGTTTACCAATATTTTAAAACGAGGTGTTTTTACCTTATTATAGTCTTTGCATAATATACTACCTTCATGTTCTGTGTTCATGTCACTGAATGTTTCACGTAATTTTGAAATACTGTTTTTGGTTGTCATCTAGGTTAGGTAGGGTAGGTTAAGTTCGGTCTCATCTGAAATGTGCTCGTAAACATATATACCTAGTTTTGCGCTGTTGTACCCGATAAACACAACAAACACCCCGCTTATAGGTGTGTCGAGTGGTTTACTGTAGTGCGTGGTAGTGTAATATATTTAAAACCCTTTCCGTGCCCACCTACCGTTGTTGTCAAGTGTGTGTGTGTGTGTATAATAACCTAATATAATAATAATTAAAAACAAAAAAAAAACTTCCATCCACTTAGGCCTACATCTTGCAATATATACACTAAGAAAAATAGCATATCTAAAGGTTATTAACTTAATAAGACCTGTATGGCATTTCTGTTCAATTATTAACCAGTCACTATATAAACCTCAATACGGCTAGATTATGCAGTAAATAGCTGTAGTTTATATAAACGCAAGTTCAATATTATTATAATAAACACCAGTTATATATTACCAAATATTAACTCTAATCGACTCGAAATATTTAAAAAACAAAGCACCATGACTATGCAATATACCTGTGTCGTGGGTTTCTCAGGGTTGGGTAGGTAGTTTTGGCGTTCATGTGACACAAGGCTTTATATAATCTGAGTTACACAAATTGTAGAACCTAAAATTAGGCAACACCATAACACATGTGTAACTACCCACCATCTTTAAATACCAAACAAACACACACAAATAAAAAATACAACAACACTAGTTTATCTATTATCTACCTTGGGGCGAGCATTTTGTCGCATGTTTGATATAATTTAAACACACATATATATAGATAATATAATATATATATATATAATATATTATAATAATTCTCTTTTAAACAGAGACCGAGCTTTTAAAGGCAATGGCAGTTTCAGCATGCATGATTTTATTGTTATAGGCTTTCAATAGTTCTACAACCCTTTTCCTCTGGGGTAGAGATGAGGTACAACAGGTTAGCAAAATTCATGGTGGATTTCCAACGGTTTCACAAGTAAACAGCTTGCATCTTCAGGGAATGGAGAGGTAATGATTAGAATATAATGAATGAATGAATGAATATAGAAAAGGTGGTGGTGAGGGTGAACAAAGAAGGGAAGTTTTTATTGGTTAAAGTGAGGAGAAGACAGGTGATAATAGTGCGAGACATACCGTGTCGGGGCTTGACCCAACGTCCGGCTGTTCAATAATTGAGCTGGGGTTGACCTGATTTAGTTGGAGAAAGTTACTTTAGATGATTCGGAATGGCTTAGCCTAAGAAGGGGGCAAGGGATGGGGAGCAAGTTAATTTTGGTATGGTATAAGATCGAAAAGTGCTTGCATGTTTTTGGGGTTGTATTTGTGGGTGGTAGTATTCGACAAATGGTATAGGGGGGAGGTAATTTTGGGTGGCATTGAGTCAAAAGGGGTACTGCTGGGGAACAGTCCTGTCAGTGGCAGAACCTGTAAGGAAGGCTCTGTACTGTTATTATTATAGGAGTTACGTTAAAAGGATTGTTGTCTTGTACTTTGTCTGTGAAACTTATACCATTTTAATGGGAACGTGTAAGCCTAGCGAATCTAGGTCAGGAGTGGTAGGGATGGCTGGACTGTGGACGAGGCCGGCATGACCCACTCCTCTACCAATCCTGATTTTAAGGTGAAATATTGGAATGGGTGCCTCTCTGTTGTTGGGGTGAAGGAGGGTTGACATGGGGCGGTTTGTAAAATGTATGTTGAACAATTTTGGGATGAAGTTATCATTGAAAAGGTCCTCAAAGTTTTATAAGTTTGTTCTTTTTCTGCTATAATTGCTGCCAATAAGTATTTAGAGGGGGTATGTGGGCTAGATTGTGAAGATGTTGTGCCGTCTGGAACTCATACCCACTGAGTCCCGAACATCCACCTCAAGTGCTTTATTTTGTATTCTTTGCATATTTTAGTTGGTTGGTAGGTGGCCGGAACCCCGAATCCGAAACGAAATGTGAAATGCTGAGGTGGGAACGTAGCACAAAAGAGGGTTCTTATAAGTTCTTTGTATAAGTGAAGCTTGGTTTTGATTGGAGGCATTTCTGAAACGATAGATGGTTTGTAGTGATTTTGATGCAATGGCAATGGAAGTTTGTGATTGTTTGTGGAATCGGATGTTGTTTGTCGAATGTGGAGGCCGAGTACTTTGTGTTTGTGGGAGAGACATTTATTTGTGTGCGGTTATAGGGACAGGTGCTCGGGAGTTTCTGGAATAAGGGTCTTGGGCGAGATGTCCCGGGACCAAAAGCATCATATTTATACAAAAATTCGAGGATCAAGAATAGGGAGGTGGGCGGAGCTAACTGGGTGTGTGTGGTGGCTGTTCATTGGTGGAAGGCAGTCTATTCGCAGAGACGGGCACTAAATCCTTATCCGGTGGTTGGTTAAGTTGCGGCCTGTGGGTTACTGTGAGTTGGTTGGTGTTGTACAGTTGTGTGCTGAGCGCAGGAAAGCGTACAGGAGAGGGGGGCACAGGGCGAGAGGAAGGGGGGCAGTATGCCTCTAGCGCTTGCCTGAAGGAAGAATATTGAAGGTCTTGTGTTTGGTTGTTGATGGCTGGGACTTGAGTGTTTGGACTGTATTAGAGCTTCTAAAATAGCTAGTCTTCTGGGGTCTGATTCTTTGTCGAGCTATGGTGGTTTGTTTGGTCTAGGTCGGCGCGAGTTAGGGGCAAAGATGGTGGGGGGCTTGATAGTGATCTTTTTATAGCGCCCAGATTGAAGGTGGAGGGTAAGTCGACGGGAAAGGCGAGTCTGTGGCATCCAACATTGTCGTCTTCCGATCATGTCTGACTTCCTGAAAGACGAGTCATGTTAATATACCAGCATATTTGCAGTTGCACCTGCACCTCCGGGGGACTGTGACCCCTATCCTATGTTGGAATGACACAGACTCGCCTTTCCCGTCGACTAACCCTCCACCTTGCAATCTGGCGCTATAAAAAGTTCACTATCAAGCACCCCCACCATCTTGCCCTAACTCGACGCCGACCCTAGACAAACAACCACCCATACTCGACAAAGAATCAGACCCCATAAGACTAGCTATTGTTATAAGCTCTATACATCCAAACCCTCAACCCCAGCCATCAACAACCAAACACAAGACCTTCACATTTCTTCCTTCAGGGGCAAAGCCCTACAGGCATACTGCCCCCTTACCTCTGCGCCCTGTGCCCCCCTACAGTAACGCTTTCCGCGCTCAGCACACAACTGACAACACCAACCAATCACAGCCACCCACAGCCAACAACCAACCATCGATAAGATTTAGTGCCCGTCTCGCGAATAGACTGCCTTCCACCAATGAACAGCCACCATACACCCAGTAGCTCCGCCCACCTCCCTATTCTTGATCCTCAAATTTTGTATAAATATGATGCTTTGTCGCAGGCTACTTTCCAGACACATTAAAAAAATCAACCATCAAATTGATCCCAAAACCAGGAAAAACACCCCACAATCCAAACAATTACCGCCCAATCTCGCTCCTTGAAGTTCCCGGCAAAATCTTCGTAGAGAGTTATAAACACAAGATGTAAGAACTCATCTTGGAAATAAACGACAAACATAACAATAATCAATAACGGGTTCAGACAACACAGAGGCCACCACACACGCCACTTGCAGTAATAAACAGAACAAATTGCCTTAAGTAAACCAGACAGGGCGACAATGCCGACCATAGTCCTGAGAGACATTACTAAGGCTTTTGACCAAAGTATGGCACCAAGGACTAAAGTACAAAAATTCTACAATCTGGAATTGCCTGTCCTCATAGAAAAAAACTCTTATGCGATTTTCTTGATGACAGAAAAGCCAGAGTTAAAATACAGAACTCTTTACCGTTGGTTTAGCTACTTTCAATTAAGTTGTGCGAGTACCTCAGGGCAGCGTCTTGTCACGCCCCACATCTCTTCAGAATATCACCAGAAGATACACCTAAATTCTCACACAGGACTAAATATCAGTTATGCGGACGATATCACCCAGAATAATCCATTACCAGGGAAAAATCCAAGCACATGATGAACGGCAAAGAACAAAACTAGAAAGTGTGAGACAATTCAATACATATGAAAAAAAATGAAGATTGTAAAACTAATGTCAATAAGTTCGCCATCATTCCAATCGGGCCATCAACAAAAACAATGAAGACTTGGTAATAAATGAAAACTAGTTTACTTCCAACAAAATGGAATATATCTTGGACTTAAAATCTCAAGTACAAAGCTATATCAATAACGTAATGTGAAAGAAGGGAAGAGCGTATCCATGCCCTGAGCAAACTCTTCCGTTTTAGAAACCTCAGTACACCTAATTAAAAATACATTTAATAAAAGCCTTAGTCCTCCAATCCTTGAATACCCACCCCCAATACCCTACACTGGCTCTCAGCAAATCACAAAATACTAACATTACCAACGAGTACCAAAAAACAAAGCTCTCAGATTTGCAAAACAAATACAAGATTAACCCCTTATTTACACATTTACAAAACCCAGATGTACACCACCATAGCAAAATAAGCCCATTAAATGTTAAAACTGTGACCATAGAGCGAAAAAGATCTGGGAAAAGAATTGAACTAATAAATGAAAACTTATACAATGATGTAAGAGAAGAAGACACCAACCATATAAAACAATTTTAATAGGAGACTTTCCTAGCAGCCTAACTGCTATAGGAAGGGAAATGACCCAGATCCACTGATACAATTAATACTTAAGGGTTCATAAAACTGTAAATCCAATACATTATTGATAATTGATAAAATGTTCACCTAAACCCTAACACGAATCCCAAAGTACATCATGTAAAACACAAATTTTAAGAAAAACTTAGCTAGCTTAGCTTTAACCTGCCTAAGGCAGAAGAATTATGTAAAAATATTGCCAAAAAACCAAAATAAATACAGCAAGGTGGCCGGCCCCTAACCTTCTCCCTTCTACTGTACTTCCATAATTTCCTACTTTACCTTCCTGACGCAAACACTCTACTTATTCTCCCTCCTTCCTAAAAAAAAAAAAAAAAAAAAAAAAAAAAAAAAAAAAAAAAAATCTAATCATTACCTCTCCTTCCCTGAAGATGCCCGATGTTTACTTGTGAAACGTTGGATCCACCATGATTTTTGCTAACCGTGTTGTACCTCATCTCTGACACCCCGAGGAAATTTTAGAACTAGTTGAAGCTATAAAGATAAAAGCCTGATGCCTGAAACGCCATTGCCTTTGAAAATAGAATCTATTACCTGGCTATACTAACATAATTATATATATTATATATATATATATAAAACTGTACCCAAATGCCCTTAAGTAATTGTTGGTGTATGTCTCCCCCTTGGCGGCATTCCAACACTTCCGTCCACTTGTGAATATCGTTATAACCCCGGATTATAGGTTTAATCGCATGTTCTTAATGGTAATTATAACATGTTTTAGTAAACAAATAGAAATCTCCTATTTATATATCGTTTTTGTACGTTTTTTGTTTTTTACTAATGGCTTACCAGCACTATCTGTAATGAGTATTAATTTAACGTTTAGTCCCAAACAAAACGATGTTATTTAGTTTGGTTAAAAAAATACCTATATGTCAATATTTGCATTTCTTTATCAAAATTCGCATCCTCATTTATTCATAAATGTAAAATAAATTAATTACATAAATATAGTCTTCCGTCAATATGTCTCTTTAGTAATAATACTATACACATAGGTAATTATTTAGTTTGAATGTTTGGTATTTTGTTGTGATACCTGGTTGTGTATAGGTAGACCTTGTTCCTAATAGCCTCATAAATATGCTCTACTGTTGTCTTTCACAATTACTACCATGTTGTTTGCACATTCATCTGTTTGAGTTTCTCATGTGCTAAAGTGATCCGGGAAAACATTCACCAAATTCTTAACTGTATCTTACCAGAGGGTGGTATATTTTAGATATATCTATTACTCCATATTAGTTTGGGCATGTTATTACTGCTTGCCCCATTAACTTGGAAATTATAAGAGGCTACTTCCCATTAAGGCGACGTTATTTTCTAGGCGGTAGGGACAGCACCCAGGAATTTTTATCTGCAGACAAATATGCAAGCTTAGCTTAAAGTTCGGGGGCCATTATTATTAACTTGAAGGAAGTATTGGGAGGCATGTTTTATTGTACGTGTTATATTATGTATTTCTCTATCTATCTATCTATTGCCGGAAGCCGTGATCCCCGAAGGGGTGGCCACGAACGAAACGGTCCCATGCACCTCTGTCCCCAGTCAGTCGACGCCCCTCCTCCCATCCAGCACTGCCTTCACTCATATACTTGTTTACTCCACCCTTCTACCTCTCCCTCTCTGTCCTTCCACCTCACTCTCGTACACTATTTTAGCCATTCTCTCGCTTCCCATACGTTCCACATGGCCGAACCATCTCAAGGTGTTCCTTTTCACACTTTCCAGAAAATCCACATCCACACCACACCTCTCTTGTTCTTCCTCATTCGTCTATCTATCCCACCAAGTGACTCCGCACATACTTCTTAGGTAACTCATTTCCACCCCTCTCACTCTTGGTTTGAGTCTCTTCACCACAGGAATGGGGCGATTACATGAGCAGTGTAATTAATTACGATTACGATTACAGCAGAATTTTAAGATTACGATTACGATTATGATTACAGAAGACCTGAATGTAATTGATTACGATTACGATTAGCCTACAAGCTTTGTAATCATGATTACAATCGTGATTACTTGAAATGTAATGACATGTAATAATGTAAATAATAAATTGGTATCTGGCATCATTCTTCCTCTGAGGTGGCCTGACACATGACGGTTGAATCCTTTCAGTGTATAACTTTAATACAAATTCATATTTTATTGAAGTTAAACAAAGGACCTGAAACAAAATATATTAGGCATAACGAACTTCACTGAATGTAGAGAGCAATCATCGAACATTTCAAATCATACTGTTTATGAGTGTAGGTATGTACGCATGAGTATGTATATACTCAGCCACATACCCCATAGCTGTTGGGGTTGCCGACTTGATACAGCGAGTCCGAACAGGGACAACACAACTCAACAAAAAATCAAACACAAACTTAAACACGACATCTAGGTCGCCCAGGAGAAGACACTGAGAACAAGGATTACTAAGGGCCTCCACCACTCCCACGGCCCCAGACCTGCCGGAGATGTTCCGGTCTCAAGACGGCAGACACGCAGCGGAGCACAAAAACAATGCCGACACTTCACACATCCAGGCATGAACCTTTATATATACCATCTCCCTGGGCCAGCCGCCTGACAGACTATTATCTAGTCCAACTGGCGCCCGACCCCCTCTCCCATGACGCGCGGTTATCACTCATCTATTCACAAGCATTCTCCATTCATTCCTAATTATTAATGCCACGTCTTCTCTTATACTTATTCTACAGTCATCTATCTATCTTCCAACACTTGTACTACACAACCTCTCCATCTAAACGTAGGTCTTCCTACCATCCTACCTCCCCTTGTGTCTACTCATATACTCTCTTTGTAAGCCTTTCATCTCCCATTTGCTCAATAACGTCCAGTAAAACACAACACCCTTCTGTCCACTCTGGCCGACAACGGTGCCTGCTGTCCCACTCTCTCTACGTACCGGTACCTCTCAATTCCTCGATCTGTCTCTACGAGTCACTCCACATATACTCCTCAATCAGTTAATCTCCAGCACATCAAGCTTTCCTCTCTCTTGTGCCTTCAGAGCCCATGTCTCAGCACCTATTACATCACTGTTGGTACAACTATCCCTTGATACATTGCACTTTTAACTTGTTGATATTTCTCACCTTCGCACATACTTCCTCATTTCTACAAAGACTTTCCTTCCTTCACATACTCTCTGTTTTACCTCGATGTCCACACCTGCGTCCTTGCTTATCACTCCTCCTAGATATTTAAAACACTATCACTTGTTTCAGAATTTCCTTCCCCATCCAGCCGCATATCCTAGAGTCAACCCTACGAGCACCTAATATTACACACCATCACTTTACTGTTCTTAATGTTCTCCTTAGGCTTCCTCTTCCCACATACCACGCCAAAGTCTTTGACTACTCGCTTGCAATTTTCCTCCTCAGAAATCGGACAACAACGCTGGGTCATCAACATACAGCAACCTTGCTCCAACTCGCCAACCTCTACCGTTGCTTTCCTACTAAACCCAATCCTCTACCCAGTTATTTATTTTCGCATTCCTAACCTCACCATCCATAGTAAAGATGACGACAACCACGGTGACATTACACAACCCTGTCGCAGACGCTACGTTTACCTCAAACCATTCACTCAACTCACTTCCTACTCTAACGCACGCTCTGCTCTCTTCATAAAAAACCTTGAACTGCTCCTAACAAATTTCCTCCAATTTCATAAATCCTTAACACCCTCCACATTGCTTTTTTCTTCTCTCTCGCTCCACACGATCATTGCGTTTTCTAAATCCATAAGATCCCAAAATTACTCCTTATGCTTCTCTAAATACTTTTCGCATAATTGTCCTTAACTGCAAATAGCTGATCCACACACCCTCTTCCCCTCCTAAAACCGAACTGCTTTTTCTCCTATTTGCACCTTCTGTACCCTTTATTTTCCTCTCTAATCAACACCCTGCCATACAGCTTTCCCACCACTGATCACAAACAAATACCTCTATAACTTGAACACTCCTCCCGGTCTCCCTTCCGTTTGTACAATGGCAGTATAGGTCATGTACTGTGGCAGTATAGTGGTAGCCATTGGACACAACTAAGCACACATTAAATAGTCTCATCAATTCACCAGCCAACCTATTATTCCTCAGAGCTCTCTCAGTGTATCCCTCCCCTCTTCGTAGAGCACATAGCACCAGTCGTGCAACACAATCCCACCCCTACTCTCCAAACGAAGAGTGAAACGTTGTATTCGTATCCTTTCTTCTATTCAACAGATGAGCTCTGGAACTCTCTTCTCCGATAATCATGTCTTTCCCTACTTCCTTCAACTAAAATTGCTTCAAACTCTGTGTGGTCCCGGCATTTTGGTTCAAACGTCCCTTGATTTGTGCCCTGTCACTCCTTTCAACCTCTGGTGGAGGCACTCCGCTACAGTCAGTTCTGCTTGTTGTCCTCCCTCACTCACACAGAAAATATCCTCTCTTAACCCTTCTTAATACAGACTAAGTACCGTTACTGTGTAGGCTACTGGTGTAATCGTAAAAGAGTAAATCATGATTATGATTACATTTTTGAGAATAATCGATTATGATTATGAATACATCCCCAAATATAACAAAGTCTTCGATTACGATTACGATTACTTAGAAAACTGTAATACGATTGGTAATCGATTACTATTACAGATTACGATTACCCCATGCCTGCGTTCACCAACGTCCATGCTTCACTCCCGTAATTCACTGTCGGTATTACCACAACTGTCATGTAAGGGCTTCTTTACTTCCATGTTGACCACCCTATTTTCATGTTATGGCTCTCCGCGTTGCACCCTCTCCCGCACCTGCTTCCATCCATACTCCCATAGTTACTTAACACACTGCCTAGATACTTGAATGAGTTAACATTCTTCATACCTGAACATATTCAACTTCACCTCACACTCTGTGGCTGCACCCCTTTCAAAGACCATAACCTTGC
>CM064529.1:31773453-31807878 GCA_032716605.1 Paralithodes platypus
TGCATTTTACAAACTCATGTGTGTGTGTGGGCTGGGGTTAGTTTCTAGCTTGTCAATGTTAAGCTGAATATTTTTCCTAACGTCATACACACAGTCACACACACGCACTACATTTTATAAACTGTGTGTGCATGTGTGTGTGTGGGTTGGGGTTAATTCTAGCTTGTCAATGTTAAGCAGAATAGTTTTCCTAACGTCATACACACACACACAAACGCACTGCATTTTACAAACTGTGTGTGTGTGTGTGTGTGTGTGTGTGTGTGCGCGCGCGCTTTTGAATTCGACATTGCCCATGTTAAGCTGATGATTGTTTCTACTGTCATATTACCAGCTGCCAAATTATCACACCCACATTAGAATTAGAATTAAAACAGCAAGCTACAAGGGCTATGTAAACAGCAAGCTACAAGGGCTATGTAAACAGCAAGCTACAAGGGCTATGTAAACAGCAAGCTACAAGGGCTATGTAAACAGCAAGCTACAAGGGCTATGTAAACAGCAAGCTACAAGGGCTATGTATTAAACAGCAAGCTACAAGGGCTATGTAAACAGCAAGCTACAAGGGCTATGTAAACAGCAAGCTACAAGGGCTATGTAAACAGCAAACTACAAGGGCTATGTAAACAGCAAGCTACAAGGGCTATGTAAACAGCAAGCTACAAGGGCTATGTATTCATTGATTAGTAAATGCAGAACATTTAATTTACCAGTTGATATACAGCTTGAATTGATTAAAGCAATGGTTAGACCAGTTATGTTGTACTGTATGCTGCTGAGGTATGGGGACATTATGTTATTAGAAAATTAGAACAGCTTCATTTGAGGTTTTTAACCCATTCGCTGTGGGTGACGTTCTGGAATGTTTTGGCAAGTTACAGCAATTTCCAGGCTTTAAAAGCCTGTAAAAAACGTAAGAATCGAGTGCCAGTGGGTGGGAGCGTGAGGGGCCCACCTCCGACCCTCAGAGCACCGAGCGGCTCACTGAGCAAGGCTGTGTGGCGGGCGAGTCTCTCTCTGTCTCTCTCATAAGTGCAGCCAAGCGAGCGAGTGTTACATAATAGCGGGGTTCCTGCGTTTCACTGGGATCACTGCGGGTGAACCAGACCATGTATACGGTCCATTCTGGTGTAATTTTGAAGCTATTTTCGCCTAGTTTTTGGCAGAATACACTTCATTTAATGCAGATGCTTGATTTATCATTCAGGAGTGCCTGAATAGGCCCTAAATAGCCCAAAACAGCCCGCAGCCAAAGGGTTAAAGCATACATTACATGTTCATAAGTATACTAGTAATGACATGTTGTATGGTGAACTTGGTGAATATCCTATAGACATAAATATTAAGTGTTCAATGATCGGTTACTGGGTGAGATTAATTAATGGTAAAACAAGTTCGGTAAGTTAAGTTATATAATGTACAAGTGTTTGTTACATTTGGATCAGGTTGGTGTTTATACTTCACCTTGGTTGAATTGTGTTAAAAGTATTTGTAATGACTGGGATGTCTGGAGTCTGGTTGTCACACAATGTAATAACCCCAGCCTGGTTCAGATTGGCAATAGAACAACAGCTTAAAGATCAACGGATAACCAAATGGAATAGTAATTGGTCAAGTAGGGCCATTTGTAGTAGCTATAGAACTTATACATTTGTCTTCAGTATGGAGGATTAACTTGTGAAATTGGATAAGGGAGAGAGACTAGCTATAAGTAAACTGAGAGCAAGTAATAATAAATTACCAGTTAATACTGGTGGACACAGAAATATTGATAGAGAAGACAGGGTATGGACTAAATGTAATGAGAATGTGGTGCGAAACGAATATAATTTGTTGTTTATATGTCAAAATGAGGATATTGTACAGTTAAGGAATAGATATATTTCTCATTACTACAAGCATAACCCAACACAGTATAAATATATACTGTTAAGGAATAATACTAACTTAAAATGTGTGAAAAATCTGTCACCTCTTCTCAAAAGAACGTTTACTATGTATAGATAGATCAAGTCTTAGGACATTTAATATAGTTTGCTTAAGATGTACCAGTGTATTTACGTGTACGCTAATTTAGTTAGCAAAGGCATATTGTGCATGTGTAGCATGTAAGGGGCTGTGCTCCATACTTTTTGTAAATGTCTGAGCAAAATAAACTAAATTCAATTCACACAAACACACACTGTAATTGTCTAAACTTCTGATGTTGTTAGTTAAGCCTTTGAGTACCAGCTACGTGTGTTATATTGTATTCTAGCTAGGATATATTAATACGATATTATGCAGCTTCGGAAGGATCTACGGTAGTTAAAAAGGTTGGTTGAGATAGTTGGAAGCCATATTATTGCTAGAGGTCCTCCCTAATCTGAATACAATGGTCTAATATTGGCTACACTATAAAGAAAAGGACATCACCGGTACTTTATGGGTTAACTGTATAGTAACTAACATCATTGTTTTTATGCTATATATTTCAAGATAGGTATCTTAGCATTCATAATTCCAAATCATTATCATACCACACACAACTAGAATTATAAAACATCCGCTTTGTTTCACCTGTATGTTCGTGATTGAGTTCTCAAAGTGAATGAACTGACCGACCTCCCACTGACCCCTAGCCTCTGTCCCCACTGTAGGGAGAATGACGTCATGCGCGAAAGACAGCGCGTTTTCTTTGAGCGGTGGGTTGACCCTATATTCTCTGGACCCTGATTTAATGGATCTCGAACTCTATATAATTATACATTTGCGTAAGTAGGCTATTTCGGGGGCAAGCGGCTAGGAATCCTCCTCCCTTTGTAAAAAATGTCCTACTCAACGAGACAGAGAAAGGGGCGAGGGTACGCGAAAGTGGTCTCACACCCTAAGACTTGTAACTCTAATGGTTTCTGTTCGGGCTCTGATTCGAGTCGTCCACCCCCCAGCAATGGGGTATGTGCCTGAGTATCTACATACATACATACATACATACATACATACATACATACATACATACATACAGGCTTTTAGCTATATTTAAATTTTATTAAGCAACGAAAAACACAACTTATGACCCGCATAACTACAGTGCCGTACGTAAAATGATCTACATGCTAAATTAAGCTGCTAATAATGGTATTGCCTATAATGTGTTTATATAGAAAGCGAAAAAGGTTTGTCTGTCCCATTTAATGTTATTAAGTAGCCTATCGGACTAAACAACTTTGAAAATTGAATTGTGAAGTGCATAGCACCACATTGACTGTATTATTATAATAGCCCCTATTACCAAGTGGATGTGAGCCTTAGTCTAAAATAAGTTATCTACCATTGTACTAAATATTATGATATATACTGAAATACATATCAAGGTGTCATACCGGGACCATTTGGCTTTTAAGACATAAATATAAGGAATGCAAAACAATATACAGTATTCAACTCTTGGCCATATTATAACATGAATATAAGGAATGCAAAACAATATACAGTATTCAACTCTTGGCCATATTATAACATGAATATAAGGAATGCAAAACAATATACAGTATTCAACTCTTGGCCATATTATAACATGAATATAAGGAATGCAAAACAATATACAGTATTCAACTCTTGGCCATATTATAACATGAATATAAGGAATGCAAAACAATATACAGTATTCAACTCTTGGCCATATTATAACATGAATATAAAACAATATACAGTATTCAACTCTTGGCCATATTATAACTTCCAAAACAATATACAGTATTCAACTCTTGGCCATATTATAACATGAATATAAGGAATGCAAAACAATATACAGTATTCAACTCTTGGCCATATTATAACTTCCAAAACAATATACAGTATTCAACTCTTGGCCATATTATAACATGAATATAAGGAATGCAAAACAATATACAGTATTCAACTCTTGGCCATATTATAACTTCCAAAACAATATACAGTATTCAACTCTTGGCCATATTATAACTTCCAAAACAATATACAGTATTCAACTCTTGGCCATATTATAACTTCCAAAACAATATACAGTATTCAACTCTTGGCCATATTATAACTTCCAAAAAACGTTATAAGAACTGCATATAATTCCTTTAACCCCTTCTATTCCGGCGACGTCCTTTGCATTATAATCTGACAACTATTAAACGATTGTATTCAGCTTAGGAAAGACGTCTACCCATGAAAAGACTACAGACTATCTCAATTAATCTGTTTAGCTACCATATGTCCTTCCTAAGCTTCATAAAATCGTCTAAAAGTAGCTGAAATCAAATAATAAAGACGTCATCCGTACAAAAGGGGTTAACTCAATATATTGAATATCATGGACTTAAAAGAACCAGTTTTAGGACAAGTTTTGAACAAAAACAAAATTGTATTTATGTGTTTGCCTGCGTTGTATACACCTACTGTACAGTACTGTATATATAGTTATATATTTTGTAGTTGAGAAATTATGCATTTCCAACAGAAGTAGTATTATATGGTTTTCATTATCGGATGCAATGATATATTAAATCGGTTGAACAGTTTGGCGATAAGAGACCCAATTAATCCATGTTCTATCATGCCAACAGTCATAAACAACGTGAGGTTGGAAATAGTATGAAGTAGGTGCAACAGAGGCCGGGGTTGGCAGTACTGTTATTGTTGTGTGTGTGGGAGGAGGTTTGTGGTCGTCATCCCCGTGGTTTACGGTATGACGGTGTTCCTTGCCTGTGGAACAAACATCATAGCACGTTGGCAGGTCTGGTCAGTGTGTCAGTATAGACGGCCAGGGTGTATGACTGTATGTGGAGTTGTGTTGGTGTCTGTATTCTGGGTGGCGGTTGTCCACTGCACACCAAGTCCCCCGTTGATATGGTAACCGGTGCTGCGAGGGCTGGGGCGTGTGTGGAGGGAGGGAGGGCTATATATATTGAATTCCTTTATCGATATATTATCCCCAACCGCATATTTTAAGTTCATGTTGGTCATTGTTTGGTGTTTGTTTGCGAACCACCATTGCCGCTATCGTCATCACTACGACTTCCCTCTCCCTTCTAAACCCCTATTATTCCCCTACTCTGACCAACTAATACCACAGCACCCTCATTCCTTCTATCTCTTCTTTTTTCTAACCAAAATCCTCCCCCTTTCCTCCATTCTTCAAGTTACCCCCTTTTCTCTTCTCCCAGTATATTGTTGGCTGTTCCTCCCTTCCTTGCCAACCATTTCCTACAATAGCTCACATTCAGCTGCAACATGAACTTGATTCACTAGCTTTTTCCCTCCTATTCTGTTCTCCTTGTACCGCGTTATCCTTTACGTTTGATCTGTTATCGTCCTCCACTGTGTTTTATTTTAGGTGCTTTTGTCTTTTTTTTTACTGTCTTTGCTGCCAGTTTAATATATATATTTTTTTTACGTGCTGTATATTGGATTCAGAGGCTGTTTCTTTTTGATAAAATGCATACAAGTGTCTGTCTGTGTGTGTGTCTCTGTGTGTGTGTGTTCACGTGATTATAGACATTCTCTCCACATGTTATTTTATTGTAGGTGTGTGTGTTTTGCATTCGTACAAACGGTTTCTTAGCATCTTCTTCCTCTGACACAGTTGAACGTATCGCTCACTTTCTCTAAAAACTCTATCTTGGATGATACCGGTTCTATCCCTCCCTTTCCACTCCCCTCTCTCATATTTATGAGTGATATCTTAATATCTTCTAAGGAAGTACTTTCTGCTCTCTCTCTCTGGGGTTAATACAAACAAGGTGTGTGGACCAGATGGTGGTCCTCCTGTTGTACTCAAAAACTGTTCTTCCGTGCTGACTCCCGCCTAGGAAAACTCTTTCTTCTCTGTCGTCTCATCCAACCTGTTCCAAGAAGGGTCACCGCTCTCAACCCTCCAACTATCGTCTACTTGCTCTCATTTCGTGCATCTCTAAAGTTTTTAAAACTATCCTTAATATAAAATTTCTTAATCATTTATCTTCCCATAATCTACTTTCAGATCGCCAGTATGGTTTCCTTAAATTAAGGGCCGCTCTACCGCGATCTCCTTGCTTATCTTACTCACTCTTGGTCATTTTTCTTTCGGGACTTCGGTAAAACTTTTTCTATTGTGCTAGACATATCGAAAGCCTTCGATAGAGTCTGGCACAAATCTCTAGTTTCCAAACTACCCTCCTTCGCTTTCTGTCCATATACCTGTGCGTTTGTCTCTAATTTCCTTTCTGACCTTTCCATAGCTGCAGTTGTGGACGGCCATCGCTCACTTCCTCAACCTAGCAACTCTGGTGTCTCCAGTTCTCTGCCTAATATTATTTATGATCTCCTCAATTGTACCTCTAGTCCCATCCACTCATATGCTGATGACTACCTTACACTAATTCAACTACTTTTTCACAACAACCTAGCATGCCATCACTCCAAGAGTCACGTGACAAGGCCATAGTACGTCTAACTTCTGATCTATCAATTATTTCTGATTGGGGCCGAAAAACTCTTGTTACTTTCAATGCCTCCAAGACCCAATTTCTGCGTTTAAATAACCATTGCAATCCTCCACAAGACTATCAATTACTCAACAATACATAAATCAACCCTTCATCTTCTCTCAATATCCTTGGTGTATCCTTTTCATGCGTGCCTGCCCCGACAGAGGATATACTTGAAAGACAGAAGAGGAGTTCTGGATGAATGTGGAGGCGGGCCTGGAGAAGTTTGACAAGAACGAAAGAATATTTCTGATTGGGGATATGAATGGTAAGGTGGGTGATAGGAAAGTTGAGGGAGTGGTGGGAGGGTGGGGGGTACCATCAGAGGTGAATGGGAATGGTAGTGCACTTGTGGACGTATGTGTGGGGAGGAGGCTGTGGATAGCCAACACCTTCTTCCGACACAGAATGATCCACAGGTACACGTGGAAACGGATGTTGACGATGAAGGATAAGACAGTGGTGGAACGAAAGTCATTAATTGATTATGTACAGTATGTGTGGATAAACGAATGAAGAAATCTGTGATGGATGCTAGGGTGTATAGGGGTATTGGGGGGGGGGGGTCTGTCTGATCATTATGTAGTGGTAGCAAAGGTTAGGATACAACAAATGTGGGTGAGGAGAGCTGGATGGAGGCGAGAGGAGGGTGGAATGGTGAGGAGGGTGGAGAGGTTGCAGGAGGAGGAAGTCAGGGAAGAGTACAGGAGAGCAGTGGAAAGACGACTAGGTGGGATCGACCTGGAAGTTATGGAGGAAGTGGAGGAGATGAGCAAGGTGTTTAAGGATGAGATCTGTGCAGCATGTGAGGAGGTGTGTGGAGTGAGGAGAAGAGAGAGGGGAGTGAAAGGTACAGCATGGTGGACAGAAGAGGTAAGAATAGCTGTGGAAGAAAAGAAGAAAGCATATAGAGAGTGGTTGGGTAGTAGAGGGAATGAAGATTTCGAGAGACAGAAACGAGCGAGGTACGTGGAGAGTAAGAGGGTGGTGAAGAGAGTAGTGAAGGAAAGTAAGAGAAGAGTAGATGAGGAATTTGGAAGGAATCTGAGTGTAAAATGGAGGGAGAGTAAGAAACTGTTCTGGAAAGAAGTCAAGAAAGTTAGGGAAGGTAGCAAGGGAAACAGTAAGGGTGTGAAAGATAAGAATGGGAGAATGCTAGCCGAGAAGCAAGAGAGAGTCGAAAGATGGAGGGAGTACTTCAATGAGTTGCTAAATGTAAGAAATGAAGAGCCAGCAAACATAGCTGGATATGGTATGGGAGGGAGAAGAAGAGAAGTAGTGGAGGAGGAGGTGGGGATCAGGAGGTCAGAAGTGTGGGAAGCCATGAAAAGAGTGAAGTTGGGGAAAGCACCAGGAACAGATGGAGTGTGTGGGGAAATGTTGAGGTATGGTGGTGAGATAGTGATAGAATGGGTATGGAAAATGTGCAAACTAGCATGGGAGAAGGGGAGTGCACCCGATGCCTGGAAGACTGGCATAATAGTCCCCCTATATAAGGGCAAAGGGGAAAGAGGAGTGTGTGGTAACCACCAAGGAATATGTCTTCTAAGCCGTAGTAGGGAAGGTATACAGTAGGGTAGTGATTGAGAGAGTGAGAGTGAGAACGGAGAAATGGATAGGCAACGAGCAGGGAGGTTTTAGGAAGGGAAGAGGATGTGTAGATCAGATTTTTACCCTGAATTGTGTTGTGGAGAAATATCTGGAGAAGAAACAAAAGGTGTATGTGGCCTTTATGGACTTGGAGAAGGCCTATGATAGAGTGGATAGAGAAGGTTTGTGGAGAGTACTTAGAATATACGGAGTAGAGGGCAAGTTGCTGAAAGCAGTGAAGAGCATGTATGAGGGTGCAAAGGCGGCAGTACGTGTGGAGAGTGAGCAGAGCGAGTTCTTTGACCTGAATGTTGGTTCGAAACAGGGGTGTGTGATGGCCCCGTGGTTGTTTACTGTATATATGGATGGAGTCATGAAAGAAATACTATCAAGAGCAGTGGATGTTGGTGTATCGCTGAAAAGGGAGGGAATTGAGTGGAAGCTACCTATACCTGCTGTTTGCGGATGATACAGTTCTGATGAGTGATAATGAATGGGAGTTGTAGGGTCTGGTAAATGAGTTTGGAACAGTGTGCGAAAAACGGAATTTGAAGGTAAATGCAGGGAAGAGCAAGGTTATGGTCTTCGAAAGGGGTGAAGTCACAGAGTGTGAGGTGAAGCTGAACGGTCAGGCTATGGAGATCGTCAACTCTTTTATGTATCTGGGCAGTGTGTTGAGTAAAGATGGGACTATGGATGAAGAAGTGCGGGAGAGGGTGCAACAGGGGAAGAGGGTTGTAGGAACGCTAAAAGCAGTAACAAAAAATAGGGTGGTTAGTATGGAAGTGAAGAAGTCCTTGCATGACAGTGTGGTAATCCCGACACTGACTTACGGAAGCGAAGCATGGACGTTGGTTGAGAGACTCAGACCAAGAATAAGAGCAGTGGAAATGAATTACTTAAGGAGTGTGTGCGGAGTTACATGGAGGGATAGACAGACTAATGAGGAAGTAAGAAGGAGGTGTGGTGTGGAGGTAGATGTGCTGGAAAGTGTGAAAAGGAACAACTTGAGATGGTTCGGCCATATGGAACGTATGGAAAGCGAGAGAATGACTAAGAGGGTGTACGAGAGCGAGGTGGAGGTAGACCGAATGAGAGGTGGAAGGATGTAGTGAGGAAGTACATGAACGAAGGGGGTGCTGGTTGGGGGGAGGGGCGTCGACTGACTTGGGACAGAGGTGCATGGGGGCGGTTCGTTCGTGGCCACCCCTTCGGGGATCACGGCGTCAGGCAATAGATAGATAGATCCTTTTCATCCAACCTTTCTTGGAAAGATCATATTACCACTCTTGCTAAAAGAGCTTCCCAGAAGTTAGGTGTGCTCAACCGTCTCTGTGGGTTCATCATCCCCGCACAGCTTCTTACTCTGTGTTGGGGGACAGTACTCCCATTGACATTTGTGGAGAGGTTCCACACATACCGCACTTGTCGAAAGAGTAGAGCCTAAAGCATTTCGCCTTATCAACTAATTCTTCTTACTAGTTCCCTACAATATCTTTCTACATTCTGCAGTGTTGCATCTCTTTCACTTTCCTATCGCTAATACAACAATCTGTGTTCTTCAGAGGTATCTCAGTACATATCCCCACCCTTATGGCGACTGTGAGGCACCCGCCTTTCAACACAATCCCACTCCTATTCTGTCCAACTCTCCAATCCAAGATTTGGCAAATTAGTGAACTTTGGAACTCTCTCCCTCAATCAATCTTTCCTTCATCCTATGACTTCAGCTGCTGTAAACTTTATCTGTCCAGGCATTTTGACCATAACGTCCCTTGAATTTGGCTCTCTGTCACTCTTTTGACTCTGGGGGTGACACTCGTTACAGGCAACCTGCCTTTTGTCTCCTTCATACATGCAGGAACAAAAAAATCCCAACTACCACAACTTCCAACCAGCCAGCTATCACCACTACCACAATCCCCAAACCATTAATACTACCATCACCCTAATCCCAACTACCACTACCCAACCACATGCCAGCCAATCAACCACCACACTCTCTACTCCAACCACTACTACCACCATCACCCCCATCCCAACTACTACCACCAACCACCACCACAACCTCTACTTCAATCACAATTGCCACCAACTCTTGTTCAGGTTTCCGAGTGTACCCGCTCATTACGGTGATTATATCCCACAAGTCTGTCTCCTTCCAGGGAATCCATTCAAGAAACCTGTATGGATTTCCAATCTTAATATCGAGGGTGCGTTTATCCGGAAAATACACAATCTTTGGAATCCAATATGATGCGTCAGTGTTTGGCTCGCTTTTGTAAGGTAGCTTTTGGAACATATATAAAGGCCTTCCGGGTAAGAGAGAGAGAGCAAGAGAGAGAGAGAGAGAGAGAGGAGGAGGAGATCGAAAAAAGATGAAATTTAAATCATTGGGAAGGGATTGAAGCCGCGGCAGCATTATAATTCATATTTGTGAATTGAGTCATTATATAAATATTGACAGATAGGCTTGATTCACGCAGGTCAGCTACGCCTACCTACCTTATCGACTCGATAACAAATACTACTAATATTACCAATATTAATCGTAAATAATGATTAATATTAATATTATTATATTTTGAATTATATATATATATATATATAATTATATATATATTTATATATAATTATATATTGTATATACATACACATATATATATATATATAAATATATATATATACCGTATATATATATATATATATATATATATATATATATATAGTATAATAATATATATATATATATACCGGATATATATTATATATATAATATATATATATATATATATATATATATATGTATATATATATATATGTTATATATATACAGTATATATATGTATATATATATATGTATATATATATACTGTATTTATACCCTGTATTATAAAGACTGTTGCAGACCATGACGAACACATTGTAAAATGGCAAGTGAACATATAGTGTTGTATCACATTTTCCCAGAAATGTGTTATTAATGCGATATAATGTTAATAATGAGATATATGTTTATTTATAAATGTAGCAAAACAGGGTCACGAGTAAAGCACTAAATAATTAATACATGATAATCATGTTTACTATGGACTTAACTAAAGGGAAAGTATAGGTTTACCTATTCACACATTAGTAATTACAAAATCAAAGTATCATAGAATATGGTGATGATATTATGTAGTTAGCAGAAATATACCAATTATTAGCAACAGATTAGCGTAAACAAATATGTAACATTTGTAACTCTGTTCACGGGGTATAATGCTGAAACCCAAGTCTGGGTTGGGAATCCGAATGCAGCAGAAGGTAATTCAATTGTTTATGAAGCATAGTTTTGATTCATAGATTCATCGGGGGCTGATCGTTCCTACGTTGAATGCAGCAGAAGGTAATTCAATTGTTTATGAAGCATAGTTTTGATTCATAGATTCATTGGGGGCTGATCGTTCCTATGTTGAATTAAATTCACGGACATGTTTTATGTCTCGGTATACAGATTCAAAGATAACAAATATTGGGTATGATTGATTTTTCAAAACTGTATTACATAATTTGGTGAAACCAATGCCAGTGTTCGGATTATAGCACGTGCTTGGACGACACTGAATATTTTACTTTATGTCCATTAAATCATTAATGATTAATTATTTTGTATTTTATTATAGAATAAAGTGATTTTTTTTTTTTTAATCGGTACTTAGCACTTGAAGTCTGTAAGCGTTTTTTTAATACACCCTCTATAGGCCTATATATATATATAAATATATATATATAATATAAATTATATATATATATATATATTATATATATATATATATATATATATATATAATTATACAGTATATAATTATATTATATTTTTTCACCAACCAACTTCACTTCTAAACTCAATTAATGAAATCAACAAATACATATGGCACTCAAAGGACTCGAACCTAGGACACTCACACCGAAATTCCACGCACTTATGCATTACGCTATATACCGGTATATATATATATATATATATATATATATATATATATATATATTTTATATATATATATATTTTTATTTTATTTTTTCATTATTATATCGATGATTTGGATAATTTTTGGATGTCATAGCGTTCACATGACGTAACTAGTAATAGATCCAAAAATATATGTCTTTATACACAGTAGCTTGCTGCCGAAATGTTGTTACAGATCCTAGTTTGCCGTAACCGATATTAGGGTATGATAGGTTAGATGATATTGGTTAGTCTTATTTGCCATGTGAGTCACAAACATTGTAAACAAATCAAAGCCTATTGTGGGATTTGGCGATCTAACCAACCCTTTATGCCCATTTCACTATACTGTATAATAGAACCTATGTCCATAGGGGAGGGTGGGGTGGGGGGGGGAGATATCAACAATTAGTGGCCATAAGGTATGATCTGTGGTATGGAAAGGTCCTGCTTTAGTATTGACCCGTGGTATGGAAAGGTCCGATATTAGTATTGACCCATGGTATGGAAAGGTCCGACTTTAGTATTGACCCGTGGTATGGAAAGGTCCGACTTTAGTATTGACCCGTGGTATGGAAAGGTCCGACTTTAGTATTGACCCGTGGTATGGAAAGGTCCGACTTTAGTATTGACCCGTGGTATGGAAAGGTCCGACTTTAGTATTGACCCGTGGTATGGAAAGGTCCGACTTTAGTATTGACCCGTGGTATGGAAAGGTCCGACTTTAGTATTGACCCGTGGTATGGAAAGGTCCGGCTTTAGTATTGACCCGTGGTATGGAAAGGTCCGGCTTTAGTATTGACCCGTGGTATGGAAAGGTCCGACTTTAGTATTGACCCGTGGTATGGAAAGGTCCGACTTTAGTATTGACCCGTGGTATGGAAAGGTCCGACTTTAGTATTGACCCGTGGTATGGAAAGGTCCTGCTTTAGTATTGACCCGTGGTATGGAAAGGTCCGACTTTGACATATCCTGGCAACACAGGAGCGATATTGCGTTCATCTTTCTTTCTTTTGATTTTAAGAATGGTTAATGGTGACTGCTGATCAGTGCTATTTGGTGTAAAGATTGGTAACAAAAAACTACCTGTAATTGAAAGATTCCAATGGTGAGTGATTAGGAAGAGAATGATTTACCGGTAGGGAAGTGATAGGAGATTGGTATACACAAAGCGGGAAGGCGGGTCTATAACTTCCAGGAAATCACCCAGACTATATATCACCAAACTGTCCTCCAACAACTTTCTCTGTAGCGACCGCCACCAATTAATTTTGGTTGAACTATTGCCCATTATATCTCGCAACTCCATTCAACCATTTGAAAGCTCTGCAATTCTATTCGATCCTAAAAGAAGATCTAACTGGCCGTGCATATCTATGGTGAGCATGTTCAGATACAGCTACAGTGCTTATTATAAATATGGAACATGTTGAACAAAATGCAGAACACATTATAGCAAAAGACGTGTAGCAAATCTCTCCAGTGTTCATCAATGTTCAACAACTATGAAAACAGCTATTATGCCATATTTACAGAAATTAAAGAAATGACAAAGACCAGAAGATGACACTCCAATATAACCTAATGGTTATGGGTATGAATGTATAATATGACTGTTTATAGTAAAATACTAATGACACCATTGGTGTAAATATGACGGAAGTTGGCTCATATCTGTTAGTTATAGGGCCTGTAAGCCTCACTAAACCAAGCCTTTTCAACACTTTCCTGAGCAGTGCTGGGATATGCTAGGTCAGGAACCGAAACACCGAGGTCATTATAATTTACAACCCTGTTCTCACTGTGTATACGGAAGGACTACTTTTTAACCTAATTTATGTTACACAAACCTATATCATAATATGATATGATATAGAGAAAGAACTACTGACCAGTATTGTCGATCTAGTTTTCAATTGCAAGGCGTCTTGATCCATGAGGGGGTGAGCATGAGTTATTTCCTAGGTTGTTTTTCGATGGAGGGTTGAAAGCCCATCCATCCATATATGTGCATGGTGTGTGAGATGCATGTGGAATAATGGTATACTGTTGCAATGGCTGTGGAAGTGAATGTAATAATGTTTTGAAGAATTATAGTGTAATTAAATTGATAGTGTGTTTGGTCCACTTTGATTCTGGAAGTGTAGTTGTAAGTTTGTGTTCAATACATGTGTGTGTGTGTGTGTGTGTGTGTGGTTGAGTCAGTTAGTGTATGGGTGCGTGAATGGGGTTTACATGTGTGTGTTTGTGGTTGAGTCAGTTAGTGTATGGGTGCGTGAATGGGGTTTACATGTGGTGTTTTGTACTGTATATCTTGTTGTGTGTTAGAGTAGAAAATCATAATTATGCATGTGCCTCTTTTGTTAGTGTGAATGGGTGTATTTGCCTGTGTGAGGGTACATCAATTTACGTTTGTGAACTTGAATATTTATGTTTAATTGGGTTACTGATTAAGTATGTGAGTGTTTATGTTCCAACTTCTGATTTAGTGTGTGTGGGTGGCCGGCCTTCAGCGACCCTAGCCCGTGAACAGAAACCAGCTGAATAGTCCAATGAGTTGCTTCTGGAAACGGAAACGATTCATTGGCGGCCACCCCTATCTGGGATTATATTTTGTCTGGCAATATATAGATATATAAATAGTGTGTATACATCTCACTTTGTGTACATGTAAGTGTGTGCCTGCGTGTTTGCATGTGTGTACGTGTTAGTGTGTGTGTGTGTATATGTGCGTATGTATGTGTGTTTGATTGTAGGTGTAGTATTTTGTTAGTCAGTGTTAGCCTTCCCTGTACCAGTTAACGAGACTCAATATTCTTTAGAGCGTGAAGCTATGTTATTTGAAACCTCCCGCTGGAAGAAGGTATTTTGGTTAATTTGTGACGAAAATCGTCATATTTACCAAATATATCATAATTATGTATCCATATGCACCTATTTTACTTTTAATATGAACATATGAACACTGAAAAGCAATAAAACAAGTGGTAACAGCAATTGGCTGATGAAAATCGTATAGTTTAGCCTCGCTGTCGTAATCTGACACACACCAGCGAGAGAGACAAGGGGATGTATCAGACTGGCTCCCCCCAGTCGTCCTCGCATAAAAATACTTGATTTATATCTGAAATAATAGGGAAAATACCGGATAATTGAGGAGGGGGGAAGGAGGGACACATGTGGAGGAGTGATAGAAGGTATTGAGAGGAATGATCTCAATCACATATTGCTTTGTTTTGATTGTCAGTGGGGTGTTTTGAAAGATATTTTTTTTATGCCTAAACTATTAAGAGTCCCGGTGCCTTCGCCCAATAAAACCTCTTATGAGTCCTGGCGTCTTTCCAATCTATGAAATATGTTTATATTACCTGGTTGTTTGGATCTTTCATATTTTATAAGAACATAAGAACATAAGAACATAAGAAAATGGGAGTCTGCAGAGAGCCGATTGGCCTAAGCAAGGCAGATCCCTGTCCCACACAACCCCAAATCAATTACAAAGCCCAATTATAGGCTAAACACTCTAATACCCTGAGGATCATCTTACCAAAACGGTTAGAGATTAACGCAGGATTATGGGGGTCTGCAGAGCGCTGATTGGCCCAACCCGGCTGATCCCCCTTCACACCCAACCCTTCTCGTCCATATGCTTATCCAATTTTATCTTAAAGCTCCCTACAGTTTTAGATCCCACTATAGCACTTGGTATTCCATTCCACCCATCTACAACTCTGTTACCAAACCAATATTTGCCTATATCTTTTCTGAAACGAAATTTATCTAATTTGAAACCATTGGTACGAGTTCTTTCGCTATCACTGAGCTTTAGTACATTTGTCATGTCCCCTTTGTTAATCCCACTAACCCACTTGAACACCTCTATCATATCCCCTCTAACTCTGCGTCTCTCTAACGAATGTAAACCTAATTTCTTCAACCTTTCTTCATACGGAAGATTTATAATATTATGGATCATTTTTGTCATTCTACGCTGTACTCTCTCCAATGAATCTATGTCCATTCTGTAATAAGGACACCAAAATTGGACAGCATAATCCATATGGGGTCTCACTAATGACAAGTAAAGTTTTAAGATAACATCAGCAGTTCTGTTACTCACACTCCTAGACATGAACCCGAGAATCCTGTTTGCCTTATTACGAACGCCTATACACTGTTTTCTAGGCTTCAAATCATTGCTAACAAATACACCTAGATCTTTCTCGCAGTCTGAATTTTCTAATTCTAAATTAGCTAGTTTATATTTAACATTTGTTTGCATCTTCCCTATCTTTAATACCTTGCATTTGTCAATGTTAAACTTCATCTGCCAATTTACTGACCATTCATGTAAGGTATCTAGATCCCTTTGGAGGCACTCTATATCGCTATCTGAATCAATTGATCTCCCCATTTTAGTATCGTCTGCGAATTTACTTATCCTACTAGTTATACCTAAATCTAGGTCATTTATGTATATAAGAAACAACAGGGGACCTAATACCGATCCCTGGGGGACACCACTTTTGACTGCTCCCCACTCTGACTTGGTACCATTTATGCTGACTCTCTGTTTCCTACCAATTAGCCATGACCTAATCCATCCCAACAACGCCCCACCTATTCCATGTGCCTCAACCTTTCTCATCAATCTCTCATGAGGGACTCTGTCGAAAGCTTTACTGAAATCTAAATATATAATATCGTATGCCTTGTCATTATCTACTGCTTCATATACCTCTGAGAAAAAACTAAGCAAATTAGTAAGGCAAGAACGTCCCTGAGTGAATCCATGCTGAGAAGAATTGATTAAGTTAAATGTTTCTAAGTGGTTTCTCATTTTTCTAGCAATAATTGACTCTAGTAGCTTTCCTATGATTGAAGTGAGACTAATGTGACGGTAATTGGATGCTATTGATTTATCACCTTTTTTGAAAATCGGAACTACATTTGCAAGTTTCCAAGCTTCTGGAACTATACCTGTTTCTAATGAATTGTTAAAAAGAAATGTTAATGGGTAACTTAACTCATCTCTGCATTCTTTTAATACTCTGGCATATACCTCATTGGGGCCAGGCGATTTCTGAGGTTTCAGTCTGTCAATTTCCTTAAGCACATCATTTCTACTTATAGTAACCGTACTTAACCTATTTTCTATACTATCGCTATATACCTTACGGACTTCTGGAATCTGTGCCAAATTTTCATTAGTGAAAACGGATAGAAACTGACTATTTAATGTACTGCACATTTCTAAATCATTTTCTGTCATTTCTCCTATCGAAGTTTCTCCTATCATCCTTTCATTTTAATTACCCCATTTTAACACGGTATATATTTGTTTTATTATAATTATTGCATGTTTATCATATGTATCATCATATAATATCATGCTGTTTTTGTTATGCCGCCTTGTGATTTTCTGACATTATTTGCATATAAGAAATAAAGTCCATCAATGCCATTGTCCAATTTTTTTTTAATTTTCTCCATCGTATTCCAACCCAACCCGTCGACATTTGTTATCTCCATTAAATATCCTGCCTAAACCTTTGATGCCTCTTTGTAAAATCACAATTGTCTTTACTTATCAAAGAAACCATTTTTAACTCTTCATTTTCACCAAATCCCGGCGTAATTTTCCATTAGCGTTCATTAATTAACCATTATCAATTCACTTCTTATATCGTGCACCACAGACTCATATTATATGTTTTTAGTCTAAGCGAATTAGGGTTGAACCCAGATGTAATTAGCATCAAGACATGTTTGGTACCATGAGAACTGCAATTTCTTGCCTGGACACACAAAGTTTAAAGCAGTCTAAGTCATAGGATGAAGGAAAGATTGATTGAGGGAGAGAGTTCCAGAGTTGACTTGTTGAGTAGAAGAAAGACTGAGAAAATTTGCCAATTCTTGGGTTGGAGAGCTGGACAAAATAGGGGTGGGACTGTGTTGAAAGGCGGGTGCCTCGCACTCGCCACAAGGGAGGGGGTATACATTGAGAGAGCTCAGAAGAACACTTATTGTTGTAATAGCGATAAAAGAGTGAAGAGATGCAACATTGCGGCGTGTAGAAAGAGATTGTAGGGAACTAGTAAGAGGAGGCGAGTTGATGAGGCGAAATGCATTTGATTTTACTCGTTCAAGAAGTGCGGTATGGGTGGAGCCTCCCACACATGTGAACAATACTCAATACAGGGGCGCACTGTGCCCCGATACAGAGCAAGAAGCTGTGCGGGGCTGAAGAACCCACGGAGACAGTTGAGCACACCTAACTTTTGGGAAGCTGTTTTGCAAGTGTGGTAATATGATATTTCCAGGAAAGGTCAGATGAAAAAGATACATCTAGAATGTTGAGAGAAGATGAAGGGTTGAGTTGTTTGTTGTTGATGAATAGTTGATAGTGTTGTAGAAGATTGTGATGGTGAGATAGAGAGAGAAACTGGGTCTTGGAGGCATTGAAAGTAACAAGATTTTCTCTGCCCACATCAGATATAATAGAAAGATCAGAAGATAGGCATTCTATGGCCTTGCCACGTTTGATTAGGAGTGCTTGCATGCTGGGATGATGTGAAAAACTAGGGCGGGTATATTTACCGAAAACAGCTTCATTCCATGCTCTTTTTCATGCATAAACAAGAGCCAAAGCATAATATATCCATGAAAGGGCGATAAAAGAGCTTTCCAATGACACCTGAATCATCCTTGTACGACCACGGGTTATCTTGCAGCGATCGCGTAACCGGATGTGAAAATACCCTAAAATAAGGTAATTTTCGATTGTTTTTCCTTTTCTCGCGAGGTAAAGAGGTGGTGGTGAGACATAATGCGTGTCAGTGACCATCCCAAGGTGGTGGCGAGTGGTCGAAGCCCAGCTATTGTCCTCCCAACGTGCAGACTCTCTCTCAGAGCTCATACCATCCTCAAATTGGCACCCGTCATATGAAGGGCACCGCAGGGGTGGTCAATATTCTCTCTCCTGTCATATGACGGTCACCGTCGGTTGAGGGTTAAGGAAACCGTACTGGCGATCTTAAGATCGTTGTGGTGTCATTGGAAAGCTCTGTTTATGCCCTTTCAGGGATAGATGCTTGTTTTACGCTGTGGGTCTTATTTAGGCATGAAAATGATCACGTAAACAGCCCTATTTTGGCTAAAAACACCCCGCTGGGCGGTACATATAAATAGACTGCCTAGCCCGCCAATAAGGTGTTAAAGTAGATTATGGGTAGATAAATGCTGAAGAAATTTTGAGTTAAGAATAGTTTTAAAAACTTTTGAAATGCAAGAAATAAGAGCAATGGGACGATAGTTGGAGGGTTGAGAGCGGTCACCCTTTTTTGGGACAGGTTGAATAAGAACAAACTTCCAGCATGAAGGAAAATCGTTAGAGGATAGACAGAGACAAAAGAGTTTGCCTAGGCAGGTAGTCAGCATGGAAGAACAGTTTTTTAGTACAATAGGGGGAACACCATCTGGTCCGTACGCCTAATTAACCCTTGTCTAGTGGGGGGTTTTGGGCTTATTTGGGCATATTCAGGCCCTCCTGAATGATAAACCAAGTATCTGCATGAAAAGAAATGTATTCAGCAAAAAACTAGGCGCTAAAAGCTTCAAAATGAGACCAGAACGAGCTACGTAGCACTTGTGGTTCTCATACAGTAGTACCAGTAACATGGGAGTTTAGCGTATAGCGGTATATTTTTCCCAGCTATGCTGACTACTGGCTACACTGCCGGCCTCTCGAGAACACAGGGAACACGAGTTAATGGGCAGCGGTAAGCCCTGGGAGTCGGCTGTCTAGCCCGCTGCGCTTCCGGCCATTTGCACTCGATTTTAACCCTTTAAAAGCCTTAATAATGCTCCTAACTTGCTGCAAATTGGAGGCGGACTTAAGTCCGCTCCCGATCTTTAAGGGTTAAGTACAGAAAGGCCCGAGAGTACATCTTTAGATGAGATTATTTTTTTTTAAAGATATGTTAGCTAAAAAACATATTTCTTGACTAACTCTGGTCATTGTCCTGATGACGACCTATTCTCTCTCTTTGTGAAGCTTTGCGTCTACCTAGCGTAATACCTGGTTATGTTAGCTAGCTAGCTAGTAATGGTCTGAGCTAGGTTAAGGTCAGGGTACCCTTCTCATCTTGGATGGGGATGATTGTTAACTATGTGGATGAGGGCTTCAATGTGGTCGGCGATGGTCTCTTGAATTGTTCCTGTGGCTGCAGCTTTCACTTCTTCTTAGAGAGGGTCTGTGTCTGGAGTGCCTGTGAGGCGTCGTAATTGCGTAGTGACGGGACATTCAAGAATGTAGTGCAGCAGCGGCTCTGTAGTGTTTTCGAGACAGTGCTCGCATGTTCTGTCATTGTGTTGTTTAATCTCAGTCACGCACCTGTATCCGAGCCACAGTCTATGTATGCTCACTCGTGTCTCCCTTCTTACTGGGTCTGGAAGTTGAAGGGGTTGGCCGTGGGTCGCCTGTTGATACCAGTCTGCCGAGTATGAATTGGGGATTATCGCTCGATGTGACTGGTATCTTAGCTCAGTTGCTTTTTTGCTAGTTTTATTTTTTATTTGGGAAAGAGACGTGTGAAGTGGCAGGGCAGTGATGTTGAGTCTGGTGGCGAGTTTCGCTGCCTGGTATTAAGCATAAGTAAGTGGGAGGGGGATGGAGAGGGAGGAAGAGCACCAAAATCATCCAAGGTGTAATTTTTAGCGAAAGTTTGAACTAAGAGTTCAGCTTTGTCAGAGGAAGAGGTGACAGTGGTACCGCAGAATGGAAGAGGGGAGGAAAAGACTTCTTCTTCTTCTTATGGGGTCGGTCGAGTATTCCTACTCCAGCCACGTCTTTGTAAAGAAAGGAAGTGGACGAGGAAGTGAAGTTGTTGGAGAGGATTTTGGCTAGATGCCAAAAAGCTTGGGAAGAACTAGAGTTGGAAAGTTCAGAGCATTTGTTATTGATGACAGAGTTTTTGGCGAGTCGAAGAACATATTTTACTTGAGTCCGGGTAGAGACATATAATGTACAGGATTTTTTAGTTTGAAGGCGGCGGTACCGTTTGAATGCTTCCTCCTTATTGAGAACAGCAGTAAAACATGCGTGAGTAAACCAAGATTTTTGTGAGTTAGTCTGAGAGAAAGAGAATGGGATGTATGCTTCCATGCCCAAAAGGATTACCTCAGTAATGCTTCGGCATTCACCGAGGGTCCCCGGCCACAAAAGCAAAAATCGTTCCATGTGAAATCAAAGAAATACTGCCGTAGAGCCTCCCAGTCGGCAGCGCCCAAGTGCCATAAGTGCCACTGGCTGGGGGGGGGGGGGGGAGGGGTCAGAGGGCCGTACTGCAGAGACAGGACAGGTGACAGAGATATATGGTTATGATCGGAGGAGGCCAACGGAGAGAGAAGGTTTACAGAATATGCAGAAGGATTAGAGGTTAAAAATAAGTCAAAGATGTTGGGCCGATCTCCAGGGCGGTCTGGGATACATGTGGGTTGCTAAACTAACTGCTCAAGGTCATTTAGGATAGGAAAGATGTAGGCTTGTTCACCAGGTTGGTAATTGAAATTAGAGGAGAGCAATTGGTGGTGGTGAACATTGACATTTCCTAAGCTGGAGGTTTCAGAGAAGGGAGAGATGGATAGAATGTGTTTTACTTTAGAAGTAAGATAGTCAAAGAATTTTGGATGGTTAGTAGAATTAGGGGAGAGATAAACAGCATAGATATATTTTGTGAGAGAGTGACAAGGTAACTTAAGATAAATAGTTGAGAATTCCGAAGAGTCAAAGTTGGAAACACGAGAGCAAGTATGATTGTTGCGTACGTACACGCAACATCCATCTTTGGATTTTAATTGAGGATAGAGATAGTAGGAGGATATAGAGAACGGTTTGTTGTCTGTTGCCTTAGAAAACTGAGTTTCGGTTTGTTTGTCCAGGTAAAAATGTACCACCACGGTAATACTGGTTGACGCCGGAGCCACTCTCGCTAACAGATTGACTGGGCAGGTCAGAGGTAATGGGGTTATATTATTAGTGTCCGTATGTCAAAGGCTCTCACCAACACGCCTCTCCTAGTCAGTTGCACAGGCAAAATACTCCCCATGTTTCAATATTCGCACACGTTACGAAACGCGCGCACATCACAAATTATCGGACGTCACAAACTAGGCCACATCGCAAAATAACCCTTATCATCACGTAATGCTCAAAATAGTTCACAATAAAACCTCACGTCAAATCACCAGTATCACTTAAAATGACTAAAATTTGTGTCCTACAACTATCAAAACCATAACTTTTTAACAACCTACTGTATGTATTACACACGGGATCTGTCATTTCTTTTAACCCCTTCTGTACCGCCGACGTCCTATTATTTTTGTTCTAGCTATATTTAAATGATTGTATACAGTTTACGTTTACGAAAGATCTGTGGTAATAAAATGGTTAAGTAAGATAGTTCAAAGCCTGTTCATTGCTGGAGGCCCTTTTATAACTCAATGACATCGTTTAACTATAATCAGAATAACGTTAAAAAGGCCGGTACAAAAGGGGTTAAGATCGGTATTGTTAACAATTATATCTTGAAACAATATTAGCTTTTCTGTGTCTATTCATTGACATCGTTTAATTTTTTTCTGAATCAATTTCAAAGAGTTGTTTGTTAAATTGTAGACAATCGGGATATTTGTATACTTACTAATTGTTTTGGATTGGTATTTGCAAATATATTCTGTGTAATTCAACACCGACACGGCCTTAGATTTAAGGTGATCATATGAAGGCAATACTATTGTGCTTATATAATATTATTACTGACACTTATTACACATTAACTTTAAGTTATCGTCAAACATATTGTTTTCTTCATATTTTGCAATGTGAATTTGTTGTTGCTTTAATATACTTCATCGACAGATTTGTTTTTAACTGATCATATAGTATAACCCAATGACTGCTGCACTCCACCTAGCATGAAACTCTTTTGTAGGATTTAATCCCAACATAACCGACCAAAATGATCGACACAGTTAAATCACGGCAGCGGCTTGATGACACGAAGCCACCACAGCCAACACGAAGGAGAGACGGAACATAATTATGTTATATTATTTATCCGACCAAGGCCTCCAAGTATTACTGATTGCCGGTGGTTGTAAATACTGGTGTGGGTAGTGTCCAGGGATTACATGAACACTGTGGTGGACATGACATCCCAGGGGAGGATTAGGGCCCAAAGGTGACGAGAGGTAAGGTTCTGAAACATTGATCTATAGGCGCCATGATGTTCAGAGAGCTCTGTGTTACCACTACGGTCAGTTCAGGGTTCTTTAATTGTTGGATGCCTTTTGTGTATTGCTTTTAGCTTATCGTAAATAATAATGTTAGTATTGGTGTTTGTATGGATATAATCATTATATTGTTCGTGATATAAACATATATACCATATGTGTGAACTATCTAAAGAATAAAGGGTCTGTAATATAATGCTATTGTATAGAGTGTATGTATATATTGAATTACTTCCAATGTGCTACTCCCAGTCACGTATATTCCTTTTTACTGATAAGACACTCAATAGTGTGTACACCTTCCACTACCACTGTCTATCTCAATACTCCCAGATCATGCAATGTCTACAACCACACACACACACACACACATTTACTCATTCATTGTCTCTCTCTCTTGAAATCCACCTCTCAACCCCCCCCCCCCCCAAACACACACACACAGGACCAACTTACCTCTCTGAACGGTTTAAATACACCAGTCTGCCTTGCTTTATGTTTCCATGTTTTGCTTTAATTGTATATATTTATATATTGTTTGTTTATTTATTTGTTTTGGTCACATGCTTATTATACTACATACACCCGTTTTTTGGTCACCTGCTTATTATACTACATACACCCGTTTTTTGGTCACCTGCTTATTATACTACATACACCCGTTTTTTGGTCACCTGCTTATTATACTACATACACCCGTGTTTTGGTCACCTGCTTATTATACTACATACACCCGTTCTTTGGTCACCTGCTTATTATACTACATACACCCGTTTTTGCTGAAACTAATAACACAATTGTGTTGTATTTAACTGTACATTGCATGCATATTTTCCGAATTCACCCCTCACAAATATAGTTGAGGCGGAACAGTGGGGACCACCAGTTGATGGCACCAATATTACCTTCTGACTCCCCCTTTCTCATTATACTCACATTAAAACAAATTGTAAACATCGGACCAAATAACTGCGGAAAAACGGCAGCACTGGAGCTTGTCGTAGTGTTAAAAGGGTAGGACACAATGGGAGGAGGTGACGTTCTATAACATACAGTGACGATTGTTAAACTTATTTATTTAAAAACTGAAACGTCTCTCAACGTCTCTCTCTCTCTCTCTCTCTCTCTCTAGGTTATAAGAGGTATACAGAATGTTGAAAGTAACACTATTATATATATATATCTATTTACACCTTTAATGAATCACATTATGAAATGTATTCACCAATATGATGAGAACTTGAGAAGAATATATTTTGAAGTAGCACCACGAAGTAACATTATACTGACGCGGCCATGTATAATTATCCACCTTCCTCTCTCTCTCCGAGCTCGGACTTTTTTCTATCCTCTAGTCTATTTTTTCCCAGCTAAGGGTAAATTGTCATGTTTCTATCTTTGTTACTCGGCTATAAGGTAGATTTTGTAGCGAAAGATGATGTTTATTCTGAAAACTTGGCATTAATATGACACACAGCCATAGTAATTTCATATATTTCCATTAAGTATCGAGAAATCAGCTAATAAGAGATTCAATTTACGATCAGCTGGAAAAAAATAGAGTATAGTTGTCACTAAGGGATGGAAGGACGTAACGGTGGGGAGGTGACTAACAAGGTGGGTGGAGGTGGAGGAGTTGTGGTGGGATTGTTTAGACTGGTGGATGAATGTATAATATATAACTAAATTTAGGATATTTCAGTGTGTGTGTGTGTGTGTGTGTGTGTGTGTGTGTGTGTGTGTGCCTGCGTGTGTGTGCTTAAAGGGCGATCGGGACACGAATGCATAGAGGTTTTGTGTTTGTGGACGGGTGGAAAATTATAAAGCTAAATTTATTTATGTACTATATATTGTATCTCTTTTTATACTGGGCATGGCCTTACTTACTCTTTACTTTGTATTAGTTTTGCACACATTTTCAGCATATTTCACTAATTGGCTTAAATATAGTTATGTTTATATGAATGATGCATTAGGATCCCTTTGGACGTTCCCCTGTTCGCTTGTTTATGCTTCCTCTTACAACTTCGGTTAATCATTGCACACAAATCTTGATGTCATATCATATTTCGTGAACTCGCTAATCTGATGTATCTATCTATCTATCTATCTATATATCCATCTATTGCCAGACAACCTTATCTCCCGAGAGGAGGTGGACGTGAAAGTATCACCTTCATAAGCTTCTATATGCCGAGGTAACTCATTCGATTATCTAGCTTTTTTAAATTAATTTCAAAATAAATGTGTAGCTTGATCATACAAGATTATTGCGCAATGCAATATAACAATGACAAATATGAATGGTCCTGTTGGTAAACATTATGTTTGCGGTAATATGAACAATTGATAAAGGTATACTCAATTAACTTCAGTAATTATATTTATTTAATTGATATTTATTAGACAGTCATAGTAAAGTAAATAGATCAAGGGAATAATGTGTTGGGGAAAAAGTGGATTGCAATTCTCGAGGGTAATTTACTCTAGGTAAATATTTCCCCCTGTATCACATTATCTTATATTATCAGACTTGGCAATATGTAACAAACAACATGCAAAGAGTATAACATATCAGTATAAATAATTATATGTGTGGAATAATATTATCTGTGTATACCCTGGTCTATTTGTGATATCTAATAACCTGAGTTTATATGTAGTTACTCATAGTCTCACTGTTACCAAGGTAATGCACACATTATTTATGAATACCATATTTACTACATACATCGATTAACACAGTGCAACTTCTCTCTCTCTCTCCCTCTCTCTCTGAGAAACCAGACTTGGCTCTTCCGTGATACCAACAGATTTTTCATATACTTTAGTAATTATTTTATTTATTGTTTCTAGGTTAGCACACATCAATTATTAGCATTCGTCTATAGAGCAAGTTAATCAGAAAGAATTAGATTGGTACTATAGCTGAATAGTTAAGGTCATAGAATTTACCCTGATAAATGTTGATAAGCCTGTCGAGTAGGAAGTGTGTATTTTCAGCAGAAGTTTTGGTAAGGAGCTCTTTATGAAGATCCATACTAATTTCAACCTAATGTCAGAAAGCAATAAAGGTGAAACGAGACTCAAACTATATCATTTGGGGGAGGGAAGGGGTAGTTTACCTTGATGCACAGGAAAATCGACTTTAAATCGCCATAAACAGAGAGGAATTTTGTATCTAAATTTAAACACTGTTGCCAGCTACTCTAAATATACTGATATTCCTGAGGGAAATGCTTTATCAACAAATTTGCCTCGATGTAAATTAATTGTTAAATATATAAATCAGACATGTCATACCTCTACCATTTGGCTTAATGTATCAATGTGATCATATGTAATGTTTTCTTTCTGGCCACAGGTAATTTAGAATCTTGATAATGATATTACCAATCTTAATAAATCCTGATCAATGTAATCAATAGCCCACCGACTCAGTATTAACTGTGACTCTCATGCTTGAGGTAAGTCATCCACAGATCGACATATTTTGACACTACAAAGGTAACTCATCTAAATAATAATAGTTTACTACTTCTGTTAATCTAATTTGTCGCTAGTTTGTAGTTTGCTAACAAAAGGTGTATGTTATATATTATATAGTATGACCTGTACTATTATGTTATTCATACCAATAAAGTGGGTGGAGAGAGAGAGAGAGAGATAAAGAGAGAGAGAGAGAGAGAGAGAGAGAGAGAGAAAGTGAGAGAGAGAGAGAGAGAGAGTGATATTTCAGTTACTGAAAGAGGGAATCTACTGTTCATTACGAATTAGTTTCGGGAACATTACTGTATCAAGTAAAAGGAAATAAGTTTAACATTCGTCACTGCATGTTATAAAACGTCACCTCCTCCCATTGTGTCCTACCCTTTTAACCCCTTCAGACTCATATGACGCAGAGGTTGGCAGATTAGCAAAAAGAAATAGAGTTCGCTCACTCTTATAATTACCTCTCCAAAATTAGTTTTCTGCCCACAGCTAACTCAAAGACAACTGCAGAGGTTGAAGTAACTAAACTAAAGGTTTCTAAATACCCCTGATGGTAACAAAGGCTTTAAAGTATCCCTAATAGGCTCAAAATCGCGTCACATGTCGGAGAGGGTTAACACTACGACAAGCTCCCTCCCTTCCCATCAAGCTGTGTGATCTATGGGGCAAAATCTTCGATTGATTCAGGGAGGGGAGTGTGAGATCTTAATATATTCAGAGCGAACAAACTACACAACGGATTTACCCAAACCCTACGACTAGGTGGCCCACGCGGAATTGCTGCCAAGTGTACCATAGGTGAGAGTGTTGATATATATAGACTGTTACTAACTATAGGACCGTTTATACTTTGCCACCTTAAGGTACCATAGGTGAGAGTGTTGAGAGATGTACACTGTTACTAACTATAGCACCGTTTATACTCTACCACCTTAAGGTACCATAGGTGAGAGTGTTGACAGATGTACACTGTTACTAACTATAGGACCGTTTATACCCTACCACCTTAAGGTACCATAGGTGAGAGTGTTGACAGATGTACACTGTTACTAACTATAGCACCGTTTATACTCTACCACCTTAAGGTACCATAGGTGAGAGTGTTGACAGATGTACACTGTTACTAACTATAGGACCGTTTATACTCTACCACCTTAAGGTACCATAGGTGAGAGTGTTGACAGATGTACACTGTTACTAACTATAGGACCGTTTATACTCTACCACCTTAAGGTACTATAGGTTAGAGTGTTGATATATGTACACTGTTACTAACTATAGCACCGTTTATACTCTACCACCTTATAGTAGGGTCATTTGCTTGGAATCCGTGACCATTTTGTTCCTACCTTTTTCTCTCGATGGATTTGACAACCTGAACCATTTTAAAGGAAAATTAGCTTCTATGCCCCTCTGAAAAATGACGGCTAACTCTGCTAGAGCCCAATATTCAAAATGGCCGCCAACGCCATCTTGAAAACATGAAATGTAATATCTCTGGCATCAGATGAGCTACAAGGACGAATGAGTGTCCTTTTTCACTAATTCTGGCATTACAAATCCACTGGAATGTTTATTGTATTGTATTGTATTGTATATTGTATTGTTATTGTATTGTATTATACTAATTGTACATACTAATCTGCCACTTCACTGTCACTACATGATTCACTCTATGAGCCACTATCAGAATCACTGTCCTCAGTTTCGCTGCTATCATCACTGTTGTTCTCTGCCTGCGGATTTGTAGGTAGTGGTATGGATGGGGGAAGTGGGGGCTGGGTTGAACGGACAGGCAGACGTAGGCCATTTACAAGATGCCATCCATGGCCGATCGGTGAGGGGTGACTTTGGAGCTGGTAATGCTTTTGCAAATATGCAAGACAGTTTGCACGCTCCAAGTGTGGACGGAGACTGTCCAAGTACCAACCAGACTTCAGCTTAGAGCCCTTATTCATTGTTGACTCGATCCATATGTCGAGGGCGACACACGAATATGGTTTTCCTGTCATTGACTGTGCAAACATACCACTCTCCATGAATGCAGCCTGATCGACAGGAAGGGTATCAAGCACTGCGGTGAAATCGGGGAGATGCCGACCATACTTTTCATTATCATAGATTTGCATCAAAGGAAGCATGAGCTTGAGTGAGGACTTGAACTCAGTCCAGTTGCTTGTTCTGATTGCATGGATATTTTGAGTTAGAACCTCAACCATTTCCATGAATGACATCCAGTATTCTGCTTGTGGGGCACCCTCAAAGTCCTTGAAGAGAGCGTCAACGTGGTCCTTCAGCTCAGCATTTTTCTCTAGCTCTGCATGTTCATCTGCAAGTTCCTGTGCATAAATCGGATAGTGAAGCTTGGCAAGGGATGCCTTTACTTCTTCAGATAGAGGGGAATCTTCCAAACGTTTGTCTAGGACATGGTGGACCAGAGTCTCGTAGAATTGTCGCAAGCAGCGAGCCCCACACTTAACATGTTTTCCACGAAGGGCCTGATCAACAGACCCGTCTGCTATAACATCAACTGCCACCAACTCATCTGAGATGCCAGATCCCTTAAACCTCTTGTATATAGTGTAGATGAACGACATTTGGATGTGGAAGGGTGCCATGAATGGTAAGATTTTGCTGAAGAGCTCAGCATTCTCACTTTTAAACTCTAGCATGAGCACGTAGACAGGATGATCACCAACAATTATTGCAAAAGGCATCTTTTTTTCTTTGATTGATTTTGCAAGCTTACACATCACATAATTGAGAATTGTCTTACTGGGTGGGTTGAGATAGGTCATGTGGTATATTGCTCGACTCTTCTCATCTGCATTCGACATGCTGGCGTGAAACCCTGAAAACCCAGGCACAGTCTGTTCTTCTGGCTTAGGTCTCGTTCGGTCATCTTGCGCCCTGGCCAATGCATGGATCACACCACGAATTCTTTGCACCGATGTGTCAGGAGGAGAAGTACTTTGATCAGCTGGTGGCTTCCTGAGAGGTGGTTCCCCACGCTTCGCTGTCTTGTACGGGTTGACTTTTTGCATTTCACTTCCGAGCTCTTTGAGAGTTGTCGAGAGGTTTGATGCAAAGTTGGCACCGGGAACTGATCTATCCTCGTGATTCTCGGAAGGAAGTTCTGTATCAAATTATTCTGGCTGCACAAACATGACATTAGTGCGGTGTGACTGGCCAGCACCGGTCAGTGTGTCGCTCTTGAAGTCATCGTTGTCGACTATAGCGATAGCAGGCTTACCCTCAGCTAGTTCGAAGGGGCAATCAGATGAGCACTTGAGGTCATTGACAACCCAAAAAACTCGCAGCATAAGTACGTCATTGTAACTGATGCCAAGTCCATCTTTGTGCATTATATCGACTATCTCCCTACTCTTGGTCAGTCCATGTAGCAAGACAGAGAGATTTATCTCAAATGCAGTGCGTTTTCCAGTGATGTAGCTTGTGAGGATAGATGCAATCGATCGGACTGATGGACTGTCATCAATTGCAGACTTATTTGGGTGTTTCAGCCATGTGAGCAGCTTCAGCAGGAACTCACTGAGGTCTTCTTCTCTCTCCAACTCGTGTATATATGGGAGCTAGGGAATAGTATTTGTCCTGATGACTTTGCTCTTTGAGTCGTGCCGCAACATTCATCACCAACTGATCATTGCTGACACCCAATGAAGATATTGCCGCCTCGATGTATGTACCTGCTGCTGTTGTATCATATACCAGTTCACTCACATTCTTTTGAATGTGTTCATGAAATCCGATGTCTTCCCCAAATTCATTGACGAGAATTTCCTTTAAGTAGCTGGATTTTACTACTGAGTTATGTCCGTGATTTGAGATAATGCGCTTATAGTCCTGCAGCAGGCCTTGCAGTGTGCGAATTTCATGGTCTTTGAAGATGACTTGATGAATATGATGAAAGAAGAGAGCTTGGGCCTCTCGGAGGTTTACACGCTGCAGATGTTGAGTGCTTTCATCTGAAAGGGGCTTGTGGTCGCTTACATATTTGCGCCAGCACGCATGATGGTAGCGGATTTCCAACCCAAATGCTGCCTTGACTATCTGGGATGGATGTAATCAGAGTGTCAAGTCTCAATCTCATGACCTCATCTTCCAGACGGACAGTATGTAACTTGAATTTAGTCCAGACATCTACTGTTGATAGGAATAAAATCTGCTTGTCACGATCACTACTCTTGTATGCCCCTTTCATGCACCACACACATAGAGTCTTATCGTGAAGGACACCCATACTGGAGCGGAGCCTTTTAGGTGCACTGGCCTCTGGGGAAGGGTCTTGTTGATCTGATGCTTCATCTCTTTCAAGACGTTCCTCGGATTTGTGTTTGCGTTTTTCGGCTTGAGAGAGCTTGCGCTTGCTGGATAATGATGCGTAACAAGTGCTATGCATGTGGTGACCCTTTGGTCCCTTCTCCCAATCCACATTTTCATGTATATGTTGAAACTTATCAAGTTCTTTCCATTGTAAAGACTTTTCCCGGATGGATTCCCACATCTCAGGTGTAATGTTTTCCAAACGATCATCTGCGGTACATCACTTACCACAGAGTAAAATGCACTCGTATTCATTTAATGTCTTGTCTGGTAACTCTTCACTCTCTCTTCTATTATCCATTATTTCGGTCACTTCACAAGTCGGCGATTTTCATCAGATGGGCATGCGATCCATCTGAAACAGTAAAAAAGTAATATTAGATATACACCGCAGGCAGAGAACAACAGTGATGATAGCAGCGAAAGTGAGGACAGTGATTCTGATAGTGGCTCATACAGTGAATCATGTAGTGACAGTGAAGTGGCAGATTAGTATGTATAGTTAGTATAATACAATACAATAACAATACAATATACAATACAATACAATACAATAACCATTCAAGTGGATTTGTAATGCCAGAATTAGTGAAAAAGGACACCTCATTCGTCCTTGTAGCTCATTTGATGCCAGAGATATTACATTTCACGTATTTCAAGATGGCGTTGGCGGCCATTTTGAATATTGGGCTCTAGCAGAGTTAGCCGTCATTTTTCAGAGGGGTATAGGAGCTAATTTTCCTTTAAAATGGTTCAGGTTGTCAAATTCATCGGGAGTAAAAGGTAGGAACAAAATGGTCACGGATTCCAAGCAAATGACCCTACTATTAACACCTTACGAGCGGCCTATGCGGTTTATTTATGTGTACCGCCCAGCGGGGTGTTTTTAGCCAAAATAGGGCTGTTTACGTGATCATTTTCATGCCTAAATAAGACCCAGAACATAAAACAAGTATCTATCCCTGAAAGGGCATAAACAGAGCTTTCGAATGACACCATAACGATCCTTGTATGATGGATAGTTTTCTTGCAATAACCGTGCAACGCGAGTGCAAAAAGCAGGTAATTCGGTACTTTCGGTACATAATTGAGTATGTAGCGAGTGAGAGAGGGAGGAGGGAGCTGAGATTTGTGTCAGTAGGTTCGCCGCGGTGGTCTGGAGCAGTCATACGCTCGCTAGTCTCCTGCCACCACTTGTCTCTCTCTCTCAGCCACATTACGTGCTGAAATTGCCACTCGAGTTATGTCGAGCGCCGCCACATAGTCCAGCTTTATTAAATACGACTTAAGTGGTGAGCCTCTAATAAAGGGTTAAGGTACCATAGGTGAGTGTTGATATATATACACTGTTACTAAATATAGGACCGTTTATACTCTACCACCTTAAGGTACCATAGGTGCGAGTGTTGATATATGTACACTGTTACTAACTATAGGACCGTTTATACTCTACCACCTTAAGGTACCGTAGGTGAGAGTGTTGACAGATGTACACTGTTACTAACTATAGGACCGTTTATACTCTACCACCTTAAGGTACCATAGGTGACAGTGTTGACAGATGTACAGTGTTACTAACTATAGGACCCTGTATACTCTACCACCTTAAGGTACCATAGGTGAGAGTGTTGACAGATGTACACTGTTACTAACTATAGGACCGTTTATACTCTACCACCTTAAGGTACCATAGGTGAGAGTGTTGATATATGTACACTGTTACTAACTATAGGACCGTTTATACTCTACCACCTTAAGGTACCATAGGTGAGAGTGTTGACAGATGTACACTGTTACTAACTATAGGACCGTTTATACTCTACCACCTTAAGGTACCATAGGTGAGTGTTGACAGATGTACACTGTTACTAACTATAGCACTGTTTATACTCTACCACCTTAGACATATTATGTTCCAGTAAGTCCGAGGAGGCGGGAGCCCCAGGATCATTGCCACTGCCTCACACTACACTCACAACAACACTGCGGCCGTTAGAATTATCGCAGGAGGCTGAGGTTGCCACCAACGGTTTTATCGTATGGTAACTTATCGGACTTACTGAGCTCATATGACGCAAAATAGCGTCATAAACTTATTGGAGAGGTATAGAAATAAGTCCATATGACGCGATCGCGTCATATGAGTTTTTGGTGGACTTATTCATATGACGCGATCGCGTCATATATGTCGCAAGGAGTTAAGGTACCATAGGTGAGTGTTGATATATGTACACTGTTACTAACTATAGCACCGTTTATAGTCTACCACCTTAAGGTACCATAGGTGAGAGTGTTGACAGATGTACACTGTTACTAACTATAGCACCGTCTATACTCTACCACCTTAAGGTACCATAGGTGAGAGTGTTGACAGATGTACACTCTTAGTAACTATAGGACCGTTTATACTCTACCACCTTAAGGTACCATAGGTGAGAGTGTTGACAGATGTACACTATTACTAACTATAGGACCGTTTATACTCTACCACCTTAACCATTAATTAGCGGCTCACCACATAAGTCGAGTTAAATAAAGCTGGACTATGTGGCGGCGCTCGACATAACTCGAGTGGCAATTTCAGCACGTAATGTTGCTGAGAGAGAGAGACAAGTGGTGGCAGGAGAGTAGCGAGCGTATGACTGCTCCCGACCACCGCGGCGAACATACTGACACGAATCCCAGCTCCCTCCTCCCTCTCTCACTCGCTATATAAGGAATTGTATCGGGAAAGTGGCTAATTACATGCTTTTTGCACTCGCGTTGCACGGTTATTGCAAGAAAACTAGCCATCATAAAAGGATCGTTATGGTGTCATTCGAAAGCTCTGTTTATGCCCTTTCAGGGATAGGTACTTGTTTTACGTTCTGGGTCTTATTTAGGCATGAAAATGATCACGTAAACAGCCCTATTTTGGCTAAAAACACCCCGCTGGGCGGTACATATAAATAAACCGCATAGGCCGCTCGTAAGGTGTTAAGGTACCATAGGTGAGAGAGTTGATATATGTACACTGTTATTAACTATAGGACCGTTTATACTCTACCACCTTAAGGTACCATAGGTGAGAGTGTTGACAGATGTACACTGTTACTAACTATAGGACCGTTTATACTCTACCACCTTAAGGTACCATAGGTGAGTGTTGACAGATGTACACTGTTACTAACTATAGCACTGTTTATACTCTACCACCTTAGACATATTTTGTTCCAGTAAGTCCGAGGAGGC
>CM064529.1:31807978-32038336 GCA_032716605.1 Paralithodes platypus
ACAACACAGACACAACCTGTCCTACACAAAACAAACACATTCATACACCACACCACGGACCACGCACCTTTCCTCAAATACAAACACAAACAGACACACAACACAGACATCACCACCTTTGCCCTCACAAAACAAAACACATTTCATACACAAACACAGGACAAAACACCGTGCCTCACAAACAAAACACCATTTCCTTACAACAACACCGGACACACCCTTTGACCTCACAAAAAGAACGATGCTAACAACAACAGAGAACACCACACCGTTTCCTCAAACAAAACAAAACACAGGCATACACACAACCAGACACACAACGGCCGCCACAAACGAAACTACATTACAATCACAACCCCAGGCACACACACCTTTTCGGCACCCAAACAAACACAAACCAACCAGGACACACAACACAGGACACACACCTTTGTCGCGCACAAACAAACAATGGCAGACCATCACACCTTTCCTCACAAAAAAACACATTCATACACACAGACACTCAGACACACACCCCCTTTTTCAGCAAAAAACAAAACACATGTCATACACACAACACAGGACACACACCGTTGCATCACAACACCAAACAGGCAGTGGAATACAGCACTAAAAAAGACACATCACCCACAGCGACACCTTCACAACACAAAAGCAAAGTCATACACCACAACACCAGACACACACCTTTCCTCACAAACAAAAAACATTTTCATACAGCACAACACAGACAAGGCAACCTTTACTCAACAAAAAAAACACAACACAGGACACACACACAGAAGACACACAAACACAGACACACACCTTTGCTCCGCACAAAGTATGCAAACACATTCATTACACACAACACAGACAGCACCTTTCCTCACAAACAAACACAGACACACACCTTTCCTCACAATCAACACATTCATACAACAACACAGACACGCACTTGTCTCTCACAACATAACACAACCAGACAAACAACACAGACACACTCAGGACAACCACCTTTCATCAAACACAGACACACACCTTTCCTCACAAACACACATTCGACACACAACACAGGGCCACACCCTTCCTCACAAAACACAACACAAACACACAGAACACACAACTTCAGACCCGCACCTTTCCTCACCAAACAAACACCAAAACAGCACACAAACACAGGGACACAAACCTTTTCCTCATGATTAATGGTGGTGTACAAACCACAGTCATACAACTTACAATCGAACAGACACACCCTAGGGGCAAAACCAAACACCAGGCATTATACAAACAAAGAACACACCGTGTTGCACAAACAAACACAAGGAGACACACACAACAGACACACAAGCGGTCCGCACAAACAAATAACACAGGCAGAACCCACAACAGCAAGACACAACACCGGTGTCCGCAACAAACATACAGCCAAACAAAGGCAGGACACACAAGACATGACCACACCTGGGCCTCACAAACATAATAACATGGCAAGACAGCCCAAACCAACAATACACAGAAGACGAGCACCGGGTGGCCGCACAAACAAACACCAGGGACACCACACACAGACAACACCGGGCCTCACAAAACAATAGCACAGTCAACACACAACACAGACACACACCGGGCCGCACAAAACCAAACGAGCAACACAGCGACACCAACTACTCAGGGACACACCAGCGCTCGGGCCGCACACAACAGGACCAGGCAGGACACACAACACAGACACAAACCTGTCTCGCACAACAAACAACATTCTACACAGCAAAGCAGACACACACAGGGCATCCACATAGACATAACACATGTATACACACAAAGACAGGACAACACCTGTCTCTCACAAAACAACACCTAGGCAGACACACAACACAGGACACACACCGAGGCCGAGCAAACAACACATGCATACCACAGACATTTTTTTTTTTCAATGGGTTGATTGAAAGCACGAGCCTTTCCTCACAAACAAAACACCGCAGCATTAAACACAACCACAAGACAGACACCGGTCCCTAACGAAACAAACACCATTCTATACACTTACAACACACCCAGGACACACACCTTTTCCTCACAGAACAAACAGCATGCATACACACAACACAGACACGACACCTCTTTCCTCACAACAAAAAAATGCATAAACACCTACAGACACAAACACCGGGCCTCACACACAAACACCGGCGAACCACACACACAGGAAACACACCTCGTCAGCACATGTACAAACACAGCATACACACAACCACGACAACGCACCATTGTCGCACAAAAAAAAACAACACAGACACCACAACACGACACACCTCTTTCCCACAAACAAAACACAGTGCATACACACAGACACAGACACACACCGTCCTGCACAAAATCAAACACATTCATACACCAACACAGCACACACCTGCTCACAAACAAACCCATTCATAGCACACAAACACAAGAACCACACCTTTCCTACACAACAACTAAACAGAGCAGACACACAAGCACAGAACCAACACCTTTCCTCACAACAACAAACACATTCATAAACACAAACACATGACAACCACCGCCTTCCTCACAAAGCAAACACATTCATTACACACACACAGCACTACACACCGTTCCGCAAACAAAAAACACCTTCATAACATCACAACACAGACCCCACCTTTCTCACAAACAATACCCCAACACAGACACCAACCAGACACACACTTTCCTCAGTAAATACAAAACATCACTACACACAAACACCAAGACACACACCTCTGCATCACAAACACAGAAAATCATTCATACAACACAACAACAGACCACACACCTTCGCACTAACAAACACATTCATACACACAACTCCGACACCACGTTCCACAAACACCACATTATACACACAACACAGACAACACACTGTCCGACAAACATAACACATTCATCACAAACACAGACACACACACTTTCGTGTACCAAAACAAACACATTCATCACACAACACAGACACACACCGTTGCTCGACAAACAATAACATTCATACACCACAACACAGAACACACCTTTCTAACAAACAAAAACACATTCAGCCAACAACACATGACACAACACCATTTCCACAAACAAAAACGCCTTCATAAACCACAACCAGACATACACCTTTCCGCACAATACAAACCATTCATAAAAAACACACAGACAAGACATTTCATCAAAACAAACCACAACACAAGACAAACAAACAGAACCACACCTTCCACAAACAAACACCATTCTACACACACACAGACACACACCTTTCTCACAAAACAAACACATTCATACACACCACACAGACACACACGTTCCTCACAAATCAAACAACAAACAGCAGACAACACAACCACGCACCGCACCTTTCCTCACAAACCAACACACCACGAGACACACAACACAGACCACCACAAGCTTTTCACAAACAAAAACACATTATCCGAAAAACCACAGACACACCCCTTCATCACAAACAGAACACATCATACACACAACACAGACACACACCGTTCCTCGACAAAGCAAAAATTCATACCAAAAACACATACACACACCTTTCCTCACAAAACAAACACAACACGACACACAACACAGACACACACCTTTCCTACACACAAACAAACCCCTAATTGCACAGACACACAACATCAGAACACACACCTTTCCTTTCTCACAAACGAAACACACCCCAGACACACACCACAGGGACACCAAACCTTTCGCTCATAAACAAACACATTCCATTCCTACGAGACAAACATGCAGGACTACACACCTTTCCGCAAAACAACGAAACGACATTCATTGCGACAAACAAACACAGGACAAACACACCTTTCATCACCAAACAAACACATTCATACACACAACACAGACACGCACTTGCTTTCCTCACCAAACAAAAACATTCATACACAAACAACACAGAGAATACGCACCTTTCCTCACAACAACAAACCATTCACACACCAACAAGACACACAACCTTTTCCTCACAAACAAAACCATTCATTCATACCACTAAAACAACAGGACACCACTGGCCTTTCCAAACAAACACAACACAGACACACGTAACAACACAGAAACACACCTCTCAGCAAACACAAACATGCATTACACACACACAACCGACACACACCTGTCCTCAGAAACAAAAAGTCGAACCAACAACACAGACACAACTTCCTAACAAACAAACACAACACAGGACACACAACACAGACACCACATTTACCCACAAACAAACACAACAGACACACAAACACAGACAACACCTGTCCTCAAAAAAAAAACGAAATTCATACACACAACACAGACACAACCTTTCCGCACAAACAAACACATTAATACAAACAACCACAGGAACACACACCTTGCATCACCCAAACAAAACAACACTTCATACACACAACACACGACACACACCTTTCCGCCCAAACCAAACATTCATACCACAAACACAGACACACACCTTTCCTCACAAACAAAACATTCACAGACACACAACCCAACACACAACACACACCTTTCCTCACAAACAAACACATTTCACACACAACACACCACCTCACAAACAAACACCCTAACACACAACACAGAAACACACCTTCTCACAACAAACACAACACAGACACACAAAACACAACACCACTTTCCTCACAAACAAACACAACACAGACACACAACACAGACACACACCTTTCCTAACAAACAACACACACACACATCAAAGACACACACCCACAAACACATACACAGACACACAACACAGACACACACCCCACAAACAACACATACACACAACCACCCACCACACCTCCCACAAACAAACACATTCATACACACAACACAGACACACACTTTTCCAACAAACAAAACACACACACACACAACACACCACCTTCTCACAAACAAACATCAACACACAACACAGACACACAACCCTCACAAACAAACACATCATACACACAACACAGGACACCTCACACAAACAAACACCATATACACACAACAAACACACCCTCAAAAACAAACACAACACATACACACACAGACACACACCTCACCAACAAACACATTCATACACACAAACACAGACACACACCTTTCTCACCAAACAAACACATTCACACACACAACACCAAAACACAACACAACCTTTTCTCACAAACAAACACATTCAAACACACAACACAGACACACACCTTTCCTCACAAACAAACACATTCATACACACAACAGAACACACCTCACAGACAAACACCTTTCACAAACACAGACAAACACCTTCACACAAACACATTCATACCACACAACACAGAACCACACCTTCCTCACAAACAAACACATATACACACAACACAGACACCACCTCCTCAAACAAACCACATCATACACACAACACAGACCACCATTTCCTCACAAACAAAACACATTCATAACACAACACAGACACACCTTTCCTCACAAACCAACACACACCCTCACAAACACAGACACACACCTTTCCTCACAACAAACACATTCATACACACAACACAGACACACACATTTCCTCACAAACAACACATTCAGAAAACAACACAGACACACACCTGTCCTCACAAACATACACATTCTGACACACAACACACACACACACCTCTCCCCACAAGCAAACACAGTTATAACACACAACCAGACACACACCTTTCCTCACAAAAAACACATTCATACACACAACACAGACACACCTTTCCTCACAATACAAACACATTCTACACACAACACAGACACCACCTCACAACACACAAACACAACACAGACACACACAACACAACACAGACACACAACACAGACCAACCTTCCTCACAAACAAACACATCATACCCACAACACAGACACACACCTTTCCACAAACAAACACATTCCATACACAACACAGACACCACCTTTCCTCACAAACAAACACATTCATACACACAACACAGACACACACCTTTCCTCACACAAACAAAAACATTCACCACAAACACACACACCTTTCCTAACAACAAAAACATTCATACACAACACAGACACACACCCTCAACAAAAAACACATTCATACACACAACACAGACACACACCCTCACAACACAACCATTCATACACACAACACAGACCCACCTTCCTCACAACACACACCATTCATACACACAACACCAAGACACTACACCTTCCCTCAAAAAACCAAAAACACATTATCACAACACAGACACGCACCTTTCCTCACAAACAAACACAACACAGACACACAACACAGACACACAACACAGACACACACCTTTCCTCACAAACAAACACATTCATACACACAACACAGACACACACCTTTCCTCACAAACAAACACATTCATACACACAACACAGACACACACCTTTCCTCACAAACAAACACAACACAGACACACAACACAGACACGCACCTTTCCTCACAAACAAACACAACACAGACACACAACACAGACACACACCTTTCCTCACAAACAAACACATTCATACACACAACACACACACACCTCACACAAAAATTCATACACACAACACAGACACAACACTTTCCTCACCAACAAACACATTCATACACACAACACAGACACACACCTTCCTCACAAACAAAACAACAGACACACAACACAAGACACACCTCTTGCCTCACAAAAACACATCATTACACACAACACAGACACACACCTTTCCTCAAAACAAACACAACACAACACCACACCAGACACACCTTTCCCATAAACAAACACATCAACACACAACACAGACACACACCTTTCCTCACAAACAAACACATTCATACACACAACACAGACACACACCTTTCCTCACAAACAAACACAACATCATACAAAAACACAGACAACACCTTTCCTCACAACAAAACACATTCATACACACACACACAACCTTCCCCTCACAACACAAACACATCATACCACAAACAACACACACTTTCCTCACAAACAAACACATTCATACACACAACACAGAACACACCTTTCCCACAACAACCACAACACAACACCACACACACCTTTCCACAACAAAACACATTACACACAACACACAAACACCTTCTCATAAGACATTCAACACCTCTACCCAGACACACACCTTTCACAAACAAACACAAAACAGACACACAAAAGACACACACCTTTCTCACAAACAAAACACATTCATACACACAACACAGACACACACCTTCCTCACAAACAAACACATTCATACACAACACAGACACACACCTTTCCTCACAAACAAAACACTCACACACAAACACACCACCCCTCACAAACAAAACACACAAGACACACAACACAGACACACACCTTCCTCACAAACAAACACATTCATACACACAACACAGACACACACCTTTCCTACACAAACAACACAAACAGACCACACACAGACACACACCTTTCCACAAACAAACACATTAACAGACACAACACAGACAACCTCCTCAAACAAACCATTCATACACACAACACAGACACACCTTCTCACAACAAACACAAACACAGACACACACACACCTTTCCTCACAAACAAACACATTCATACAAAACACAGACACCCACCTTTCCTCACAAACAAACACATTCATACACACAACACAGACACACACCTTCTCACAAACAAACCACACAGACACACAACACAGACACACACCTTTCCTCACCAAACAAACACATTCTATACACACAACACAGACACACACCTTTCCTCACAAACAAACACATTCATACACACAACACAGACACACACCTTTCCTCACAAACCACACACAACAACAGACACAACGCACATTAATACACACACCCACAACATTCCTCACAAACAAACACATTCATACACACAACACAGACACACACTTTCTCACAAACAAACACATTCATACACACAACACAGACCACACCTTTCCTCACAAACAACACATTCATACACACACACACACCTTTCCTCACAAACAACACATGACACACAACACAGACACACACCTTTCCTCACAACAAACACATTCATACACACAACACAGACACACACTTTCCTCACAAACAAACACATTCATACACACAACACAGACACACACCTTTCCATCACAAACAAACACATTCATACACACAACAACAGCCAAACAACTTTCCTCACAAACAAACACATTCATACACACAACACAGACACCCACCTTGCATACAAACAAAACCATTCATACACACAACACAAACACACACCTTTCCTCACAAACAAACAACATTCATACACACAACACAGACCCACACCTTTCTCAAAACAAACACACATACACACACAGACACCACCTTTCCTCACAAACAAACACATTCATACACACACAGACACCACCTTTCCTCACAAACAAACACATTCATACACACACCACAGACACACACCTTTCCTCACAAACAAAACACATTCATACACACAACACAGACACACCCTTTCCTCACAAAACACATTCATACACACAACACAGACATACAAACCTTTCCTCACAAACAACACATTCATACACACAACACAGACACACACCTTCCTCACAAACAAACACATTCAACACACAACACAGACACACACTCCTCACAAACAAACACATTAACCACAACACAGACACACACCTTCTCACAAACAACACATACACACAAACACAGACACAACCTTCTCCAAAACAAACACATTCATAACACAACACAGACACACCTTTCCTCACAAACAAACACATTCATACACACAACACAGACCACCACCTTTCCACAAACAAACACATTCATACACACAACACAGACACACACCTTTCCTCACAAACAAACACATTCATACACACAACACAGACACACACCTTTCCTCACAAACAAACACATTCATACACAACACAGACACACACCTTTCCTCACAAACAAACACATTCATACACACAACACAGACACACACCTTTCCTCACAAACAAACACATTCATACACACACACACACACCACCTTTCCTCACAAACAAAACATTCATACAAACAACACAGACACACACCTTTCCTCACAAACAAACACATTCATACACACAACACAGACACACCTTTCCTCACAAACAAAAACACATTCATACACACAACACAGACACACACCTTCCTCACAAACAAACACCTACACACAACACAGACACCACACCTTTCCTCACAAACAAACACATTCATACACACAACACAGACACACACCTTTCCTCACAAACAAACACATTCATACACACAACACACAACGCACCTTTCCTCACAAACAAACACATTCATACACACAACACAGACACACCCTTTCCTCACAAACAAAACACATTCATACACACAACACAGACACACACCTTTCCTCACAAACAAACACATTCATACACACACCACAGACCACACACCTTTCCTCAACACAAAAACACATTCATACACACAACACAGACACACACCTTTCTCACAAACAAAACACATTCATACACACAACACAGACACACACCTTTCCTCACAAACAAACACATTCATACACACAAACCAGACACGCACCTTTCCTCACAAACAAACACATTCATACACCACACAGACACACACCTTTCCTCACAAAAAAACACATTCATACACACAACACAGACCACACCTTTCCTCACAACAAAACACATCATACACACAACACAGACACACACCTTTCCTCAACAAACACATTCATACACACAACACAGACCACACACCTTTCCTCACAAACAAACATCCATACACAACACAGACACACACCTTTCCTCACAAACAAACAACATTCATACACACAACACAGACACACACCTTTCCTCACAAACACACACATTCATCACAAACACAGACACACACCTTTCCTCACAAACAAACACATTCATACACTCAACACAGACACAACCTTTCCCAAACAAACACATTCATACACAACACAGACACACACCTTTTCTCACAAACACATTCATACACACAACACAGACACACACCTTTCCTCACAAAACAAACACATTCATACACACAACACAGACACACACCTTTCCTCACAAACAAACACATTCATACACACAACCACAGGACACAACCTTTCCTCACAACAAACACATTCATACAACACAACACAGACACACCTTCCTCACAAAACAACACATTCATACACACACAGACACACACCTTCCTCACAAACAAACTTCATAACACAACACAGACACACACCTTTCCTCACAAAACAAACACATTCATACACACAACACAGACACACACCTTTCCTCACAACAAACACATTTTCATACACACAACACAGACACACACCTTTCCTCACAAACAAACACATTCATACACAGACACACACCTTTCCTCACAAACAAACACATTCATACACACAACACAGACACACACCTTTCCTCACAAACAAACACATTCATACACACAACACAGACATACACCTTTCCTCACAAACAAACACATTCATACACACAACACAGACACACACCTTTCCTCACAAACAAACACATTCATACACACAACACAGACACACACCTTTCCTCACAAACAAACACATTCATACACACAACACAGACACACCTTTCCTCAACAAACAAACACATTCATACACACAACACAGACACACACCTTTCCTCACAAACAAACACATTCATACACACAACACAGACACGCACTGTTCCTCACAAACAAACACATTCATACACACAACACAGACACACACCTTTCCTCACAAACAAACACATTCATACACACCACACAGACACAACTTTCCTCACAAACAAACACATTCATACACACAACACAGACACACACCTTTCCTCACAAACAAACACATTCATACACACAACACAGACACACACCTTTCCTCACAAACAAACACATTCATACACACAACAGACACACAAACAAACACATTCATACACACAACACAGACACACACCTTTCCTCACAAACAAACACATTCATACACACAACACAGACACACACCTTTCCTCACAAACAAACACATTCATACACACAACACAGACACACACCTTTCCTCACAAACAAACACATTCATACACACAACAGACATACTAATCAATTTATCACACCCACATATTCACATTGTGCTCTCCGTCATCCATATAGGCCTACTCTCTCTCTCTCTCTCTCTGTTATCTCTATTAAAGTTAAGTCCTAACCCCCTCGCTCGGATCTTAAGTTTTGTGTAGTCAGTCTCTCTCTCTCTCTCTCTCTCTCTCTCTCTCTCTCTCTCTCTCTCTCTCTGAATGCCTTTGAATGACTTAACTATCCATTTTTTTACCAGAATGTACAGTTTCCCAAATAAGTGATGTCGCGGCACCAAGTATATTTCGATCAATAATTGGTATCAGCAATATCTAAACTGTATATTTCATTGTTTCGAGTGAGATATATAAACTTGTTTCTACCTTTACACACCCTATTCAACATCTGACAGACATTAATACAACACACAGCGAGCAAAACGTAATTCCAGCGTAGACATGACTTATTTGGCCAACCGTACAATTCGAGATAGGACTGAATATACTAACCCTTTCACTTTCACCCTTAGGGATACTTTAAAGCCTTTGTTACCATCAGGGGTATTTAGAAACCTTTAGTTTAGTTACTTCAACCTCTGCAGTTGTCTTTGAGTTAGCTGTGTTGAGCCTATTGGGGGATACTTTAAAGCCTTTGTTATCAGGGTATTTAGAAACCTTATTTAGTTACTTCAACCTCTGCAGTTGTCTTTGAGTTAGCTGTGTTGAGCCTATTAGGGATACTTTAAAGCCTTTGTTACCATCAGGGGTATTTATAAACCTTTAGTTTAGTTACTTCAACCTCTGCAGTTGTCTTTGAGTTAGCTGTGTTGAGCCTATTGGGGATACTTTAAAGCCTTTGTTACCATCAGGGGTTTAGAAACATTTAGTTTAGTTACTTCAACCTCTGCAGTTATCTTTGAGTTAGCTGTTGAGCCTATGGGATACTTTAAAGCCTTTGTTACTATCAGGGGTATTTAGAAACCTTTAGTTTAGTTACTTCAACCTCTGCAGTTTTCTTTGAGTTAGCTGTGTTGAGCCTATTGGGGATACTTTAAAACCTTTGTTACCATCAGGGGTATTTAGAAACCTTTAGTTTAGTTACTTCAACCTCTGCAGTTGTCTTTGAGTTAGCTGTGTTGAGCCTATTGGGGATACTTTAAAGCCTTTGTTACTATCAGGGGTATTTAGAAACCTTTAGTTTAGTTACTTCAACCTCTGCAGTTGTCTTTGAGTTAGCTGTGTTGAGCCTATTGTGGATACTTTAAAGCCTTTGTTACCATCAGGGGTATTAGAACCTTTAGTTTAGTTACTTCAACCTCTGCAGTTGTCTTTGAGTTAGCTGTGTTGAGCCTATTGGGATACTTTAAAGCCTTTGTTACTATCAGGGGTATTTAGAAACCTTTAGTTTAGTTACTTCAACCTCTGCAGTTTTCTTTGAGTTAGCTGTGTGTTGAGCCTATTGGGGATACTTTAAAGCCTTTGTTACCATCAGGGGTATTTAGAAACCTTTAGTTTAGTTACTTCAACCTCTGCAGTTGTCTTTGAGTTAGCTGTGTTGAGCCTATTGGGGATACTTTAAAGCCTTTGTTACCATCAGGGGTATTAGAAACCTTTAGTTTAGTTACTTCAACCTCTGCAGTTGTCTTTGAGTTAGCTGTGTTGAGCCTATTGGGGATACTTTAAAGCCTTTGTTACCATCAGGGGTATTTAGAAACCTTTAGTTTAGTTACTTCAACTCTGCAGTTGTCTTTGAGTTAGCTGTGTTGAGCCTATTGGGGATACTTTAAAGCCTTTGTTACCATCAGGGGTATTTAGAAACCTTTAGTTAGTTACTTCAACCTCTGCAGTTGTCTTTGAGTTAGCTGTGTTGAGCCTATTGGGGATACTTTAAAGCCTTTGTTACCATCAGGGGTATTTAGAAACCTTTAGTTTAGTTACTTCAACCTCTGCAGTTGTCTTTGAGTTAGCTGTGTTGAGCCTATTGGGGATACTTTAAAACCTTTGTTACCATCAGGGGTATTTAGAAACCTTTAGTTTAGTTACTTCAACCTCTGCAGTTGTCTTTGAGTTACCGGTAGCTGTGGGCAGAAAACTAATTTTGGAGAGGTAATTATAAGAGTGAGAGAACTATTTCATATTGCTAATCTGGCAACCTCTGCGTCATAAATGCGTGAAAGGGTTAATTGTATGTTGTATGTTATAAAAATCGCCACCTGTAAGTGGCACCGATTAGCGTGTCGCCCATCGGTAATTTGTGTAGGGTTTTTTCCCCTAGATAGGGGAACGATGTATCCATTGGTCTCATTGTTAGATATGCTGAGCTGCAAGTAATGAGGTAGTCAGGTATTTGGTGGTGTAATGGTTTAGATGTTTATATTCTGGGTGTAGTTGTCCCGAGTTCGAATCCCGGGAGGATCTTATGCTTTCATTAGTTTATTCAAGTACATTGGGGTTTGTAATGGAGGATTAATGTGAAGAATGGGGTGTTCCTTAATAGATATATTCGATATAAACGTGCCTATTCGTATATCCATTGCAAAGAAAACTCCATTCTCAACCCTTCAAAAGTAGAGGATATAGGACTTTTTATCATTCACCGTAATTGTTATTGTTAACCCTTTGAAGATTGTGACCCTTTTTGACGGTTTATTCAGGCTATCATTAGACTATTCTATACAGCTTAAGAGGGACGTCTATCCATTAAAAGGCTACAGACACTTATGTAATACTTTGAGCAACCACATACCCTTCCCAAGCTGAATAAAATCGCCAAATAGTGTCCAGAATATGATGGAAAGGACGTCACCGGTACTGAAAGGGTTAAAATGCTAAGATGCTAAGTTCCCCTTACAATCGGATTTGCTATCTCAACTAGAATGAAGTCTTGTCCACCTCGTTGGGATCGTAAGGTCTGTGTGGCCAGTCTCTCTCTCTCTCTCTCGATGAGAGAGATGATACGTGGTCAGCTCACAGAGTTTTGCGCCAGGGCACCTAAGACCAGGAAACGTTTTTGTATCCCTGGTGGTGGTGTGGACGACGTAGTTGCAGCAGTTGACGAAGTATCAAAGCTGGCCCCTGCTAATACAATGTACGTCATCCACGTTGGATCCAACGATGTACAGCGAACCCGGTCGGAAGATTTGCTTTTAAAGTACCAGCAGCTGATCAAGTCGTTTAAGGAGAAGTCATCAAGGATCATCGTCTCAGGAATCGTCCCCCGGCTCGGTGTAGAGAGCCGATTTTACAACATAGCCACCAGCACAAATCTTTGTCTAGCAAACCTCTGCAGGAAGGAGAACGTGGGATTCGTCGACACCTGGGACAATTTCTACTACGATGACTATTTGTTTTCGGACGATGGAGTTCATCTGAACCAGGTGGGAGCAGCACGTTTTGGGCATCTTCTCAACGATGCGGTGAAGGATTTTCGGAGAAGAAATCTACTCAGCACAGGACAACCAGGAAGGAGGACCGAAGACAGCGAGGACGGCAACCTACAAAGGAATTAAATATTAATCCGTCAAGAACCGCGAATTTGGATAAAGCTCCACCAACACGACCCAAATTCAAAACCGCCAGGGATAACGACCGAGGACAGCCATGAATGTAAATGTAGATCCGACCAGAACCAAAAATTCGATGAAAGAACGTTCTGTGAGTTCTAAAACCGCAACTTTAAAGGTTTTCTATGCAAACGCTCGTAGCATATGCAATAAATTTTCAGATTTAGAGGAACTAGTGTTTACAGAAACTTATGATGTGATTGGCATAGCAGAATCTTGGCTCAATACAGAAGATAGAGACTTTTTAGCCGAGTATTCACTTCCCGGTTATGTAATGTTTGAGAACAGCCGAATAAATCTCTTGTCTTTCTAAAGTTTTTGAAACTATTCTTGCTTCCAAATTTCTTAAGCATTTCTCTTCTCATAATCTGCTCTCAGATCGCCAGTATGGCTTCCTTAAGGGTCGCTCTACTGGTGATCTTCTTTCATATCTTACTAACTCTTGGTCATCCTCCTTTCGGGACTTCGGTGAGACTTTTTCTATTGCACTAGACATATCGAAAGCCTTCGATAGAGTCTGGCATAAATCTTTAATTTCTAAACTGCCTTCTTACGCATCAAATCAACCAAGCTACAGACCAACATGGTGAAACACATACAATAGCACTGGATATATCAAAGGCATTTGATAGAGTCTGGCATCAATCCTTATTGTCGAAGATGTCACACTACGGTCTTGCATCATTAGTTCCACTAATTTCTTCTTATCTTCATAACAGAAAAATACGTGTAATGGTAGATGGCCTTTATTCTCAATTTCACTCAATAAATGCTGGTGTTCCCCAGGGATCAGTTTTGGCCCCAACTCTGTTCCTCATTCATCAATGATCTCATATCTACCACTCATAATCCAATACATTCCTACGCAGATGATTCAACACTCCACAGTTCCTTCACATTTACCAATTCTTTCACCCAACCCGATCTTATAAATTCAAAAATAAACACTGCAATTTCTCTGAACCAAGACCTTTCTAGAATTAATGAATGGGGACAAGAGAATCTAGTTTCCTTTAATGCACAGAAAACCAAGTACATTCAATTTTCTAACCGACAGAATCTCACTGACTCCCATATATTTTTTAATGATGTAAATATTCCCACTTCCCCTAGTATTGACATTCTCGGTGTAACATTAACTACTAACTTGAGCTGGACACATTATGTTAGAAGCATTGCTAAGAATGCCTCTAAAAAACTGGGACTCCTGTACAGAGTTCGAGAATTCTTCACTGACGAGCAGTTGGCCGTAATATATAAAAGTCATGTGCGCTCACAGATGGATTACTGTTCACCTCTGTGGGGTGGAAGTGGAGTGGTGCCATTGAGGCAGTTGGACAAAATTCAAAATAAAGCTATTAGATTAATCAATAACCCTGCAATCACACAGGACCTTCCTACATTAGCCATACGAAGAGAAACGTTGCATCCCTGCATTATTCTACAGATATTTTCACAGCAATTGTTCCGAGGAACTTGCTTCAATTGTGCCGCCTCTCCACATCTTTCCCCGTAGAAACTAGGGCAGCTGAGAGCGCCCATGAATTTACACTTTCTCCTCCACAATGCAGAACTTCTGCTTATCAGAATTCATTTATCCCCAGAGCTACTACTCTTTGGAATTCACTTCCCTCGAATTGCTTTCCACAAACTTACAATCAACAAATGTTTAAATCCAGTTGTTACAAAACCTTTTATGATGGAGGATGCCTTTAGGCACATGGACCTTTTTGTTTTATCTGTGTTTTTCCTTCCTCCGTTCATTGTCTCTTAAAAAAAAAAAAAAAAAACTACCCTCCTTCGGTTTCTATCCCTCCATCTGTGCCTTTGTCTCTAATTTCCTCTTCCGGCCGTTCCATAGCCGCGGTTGTGGACGGCCATTGTTCACTTCCTCACCCTATAAACTCCGGTGTTCCTCAGGGCTCTGTCCTATCTCCTCTTCTAATTTTTATAATGATCTCCTTAACTGTACCTTAATTCCATCCATTCAGACGCAGGACTCAACCTTACACTACTCCATTAGTTTCAGAACGCCCCAGCAATTCCTCAACGACAAACGTAATGAAGCCATAGAACTCTTAAATTCTGATCTTAATACTATTTCCAATTGGGCAGAGAAAACCTTGTTAACTTTAATGCTTCCAAAACCCAATTTCTCCATCTATCTACCCGTCAGGATCTCCCAGCGGACTATCCCTTATTCTTCAACAATACAAAATCAACCCTTCATCTTCTCTCAATATTCTTGGTGTCTCTTTTCTTCTGCTCATTTGAAGGACCATATTACCAGTCTAGCTAAGGCAGCCTACCAGAAGCTGGGTGTGCTCAACCGCCTTAGGGGGTTCTTTTCCCCAGCACAGCTTCTTGCTCTGTACAGGGGCATAGTGCGGGCTTGTATTGAGTAGTGTTCACATGTGTTGGGGAGGTTCCTCTCACACCGCTCTCCTAGACAAAGTGAAAGGAAGGCCTTTCGTATCATTAACTCCCGTCCACTCACCAACTCTCTGCAATCTCTCTCTCTCCGCCGCAATGTTGCATCTCTCTCTATTCTATGCTACTATAATAATCAGAGTTCCTCAGTGCTATCCCAGTGCATACCACCTCCTTTACGTAGGGCACGTGGTACCCGTCTTGCAACTCAATCCCACCCCTACTCTGTGCAATCTCCAACCCAAGAGTGAAACGTTACTCTCAAACTTTCTTCTACTCAACAGCTGAGCTCTGGAACTCTCTCCCTCAATCAATCTTTCTTTCATCCTATGACTTAAATTGCTTCCAAACTCCGTGTGTCCAGGCATTTGGCTCGAACGTTCCTTGAATTTGGCCCTGTCACTCTTTCAACTATGGGGGAGGCACTCGCTATAGGCAGTAATGCCTTTTGCCTCCCTCAATCACATAGAAAAAAAAAAAAATAAAAATGTTTTATTTTATATCAAAGAAAGTCTTAACCGACCCTCGTGTCAAACCTCAAATTGTGAACGTCGACACATCTTGTGCTAATAAAGAATAATAAGGTACAAAAATAATACTTGCGTTAATATACAAAACCTCCAGCTCAATCAGTGCAAACTGACCGAGAAATTTACGAACAAATTGCAGATGTAAGTAACTCACAAGATACCGTAAATAATTTTGGCGACTTTAATTACCTGTGACCAAGTGGGGCGATCTTCTTCACCTCCGGACATGATTTTACGAACTTGCAAGAGAGTTCGCTTTATCAATTTGTTCGAACGCCGACCCGTGGTAATAACGTTCTTGACATTGTACTTGCAACAAAAGAAGAATGATAGAGAATTGAATGTTGGAGATGAATTCAGTAACAGCGACCATCGTACGATAACTTTCATTTTAAAGTTTACTAGTAACGAACCAAATAGTAGCATCGAAAAAGTCCCTAATTTCAAGAAAGCAAATTCCATAACTTAGAGCCATGTTTAAAGAAACTGACTGGAGCTTTTTAATTAACAATAAGACATAAATACATCTTGAAGTTATTCGAAACCACTTACCTAAAAGCAGTGCAAGACTGCATACCATCGAAAATACGGCGTCCAGGCTAATAATAAGCCCAAATGGTGGAATAAAGATATTTCAAACTGCCTGCTTGGTAAAAAAATTGCTAATGATAGATAAAATCCTAACAAAATGACGAAGAACGGTGAAATTTGTAGAGCTACGACGCAAAGCCAAAAAAAGTTAATTAAGCAAAGTAAAAAGACCTTAGAGTTACATATTGCGAATCAAAGTAAAACAAACCCGAGGAATTCTATAGTTATATCAGAAAGAAAAAAGTAGTTACTTCAACTGTGGACCGTTAGTCGATGAAAATGGAGATACACCAAAGACGAAGTACAAATGAGTAATGCCCTCAATACCTTCTTTGCATCAGTTTTTACAACAGAAGACCTCAGTGATATCCCTACACATCGCCGATTCAGATTGATAATTCAGATGTTCTAAGCAATATCACCGTTACAGAGAGAGAAGTATTGAATTGTTTAGATAAACTCAAGGTAAATAAAACGCCAGGACCTGATACAATCTCGCCTAGAGTTCTAAAGGAAGCTAAGGATGAGCTCTCCAAACCACTGACATTACTATTCAATAAATCCTTGCAGTCTGGAACTATGCTTGATCAGTGGAATCTAGCCAACGTAACACCGATATTCAAAAAAGGCAGCAAATCCCTACCCAGTAACTATCGTCCAATCAGCTTAACCTCAGTTGTATGTAAAATGCTAGAAACGGTCATGGTCATACGAGACAGACTCGTAAATCACTTAGAGGAAAATAACATACTTAACCCCTAACTGTCGGGGCGCAACATAAGTCGAGTATAATAAATCTGGACTATCTGGCGGCGCTCGACATAGGTCGTGTGGCAATTTCAGCACGTAATGTTGCTGAGAGAGAGACAAGTGGTGGCAGGAGAGTAGCGAGCGTATGACTGCTCCAGACCACCGCGGCGAACCTACTGACACGAATCCCACCTCCTCCCTCCCTCACTCGCTATATACGGAATTGTATGGGGAAAGTGCCGAATTACATGCTTTTGCACTCGCGTTGCACGGTTGTTCAAGAAACTAGCCATCATAAAAGGATCGTTATGGTGTCATTGGAAAGCTCTGTTTATGCCCTTTCAGGGATAGATACTTATTTTATGCTCTGGGTCTTATTTAGGCATGAAAATGATCACAAAAACAGCCCTATTTTGGCTAAAAACACCCCGCTGGGCGGTACATATAAATAAACCGCTAGCCCGCTAATCTAGTGTTAAAGATACTCAACACGGCTTTCGTAAAAAACGTTCCTGTTTAGCAAACCTCTTAGACTTGTTCCACGATATCCTCAACCTCTACGATGAGAGTAAAGCTGTAGATATTATATACCTTGATTTTCAAAAGGCCTTTGACAAAGTTCCCCACAAACGTTTACTGCTAAAACTAAAAGCGCATGGAATACAAGACGGTGTGTTGAAATGGATATAAAATTGGCTCAGCAACAGAAAGCAAAGGGTAGTCATAAACGGTAAGGCATCTAAATGGACCAATGTAAGTAGCGGGGTACCCCAGGGATCGGTACTAGGACCAAATTATCTTTCTAATTTACATCAACGACATAGATGAGGGTCTCACCTGTACAATCTCAAAATTTGCTGACGATACAAAATTGCAAATAGCGTACTCTCAAAAGAACAAGTTGACGATATGCAACACAATCTAGATAAATTGTCATGTTGGGGCCCAAATTTGGCAAATGAGTTCAATGCGGATAAATGTAAAGTACTACATGTCGGATACCTAAATGAGAAAGCAAAACTATTCGATGAATGGCACACCAGCTTAAGAATGTAAACAGAGAAACCGATCGGGGGTAACAATATCGAGTAACCTAAAACTGAGTCAACAATGTCAGAAGTTGTTAAGAAGGCAAACAAAAAATTGGCTTATAGGCAGGTCATTTGAGCATAAATCCAAAGAAGTTATCCTAACCCTTTACAATTCCTTAGTCCGCCCTCTTCTGGAATACTGCGCTTCATCCTGGTGCCCTTATTACCAACAAGATATAAACAAGCTAGAACGAGGTTCAACGTAGAGTTACCAAAATGATACCTAGCCTAAAGAACAAACTATACGAAGAGCGTCTTAGAGAATTAAATCTATTTCCTTTAACCCAGCGCAGATTAAGAGGTGACTTAATTGAAGTGTTCAAAATCATCAAAGGCATCGAACAATATGAAACTGTAGTAAGTACTTCACTATCGATCAATCTAATTACACGCGGGGAAACGGTTGCAAAATTATTGGTAAATCTTTTAACTCGCACGAATCTAAGAATTTCTTCTTCAATCGAGTTGTCAACTTGTGGAATGGGGCTTCCCCGAAACGTTATAGACTGCATCACCGTTAATTCATTTAAACTCCGCCTAGACAAATATCTCTCATCAAACCCGCGACTGACTGCGTTTGTAAATGAATAACTTTATTTTATCCCCCCCTCCGTTACTAACCATATGATCTCTAACTAACTTCCTAATCCTGCCACGGACATTAGTTCCAGGGCAGTAATTTTCCAATGTTCCCTTTTCCCACTCTAAACCACTGTTTGGACACTTGATCCTCAGTGTTTTGGAGGACAAGCAACCTAGAAGGGTCACTAGATCTGTTGTTGCTTGATTTCCTTTGTACTCTCTCTCTCTCTCTCTCTCTCTCTCTCTCTCTTTTCCCCTAAATTTTCCCAAAACCCAGTAAAATCTTTCCCTAAACGGCCCGGTACCAGGTAATTTCCCCACACATTCTCGAGTTTCTCTTGGCCTTTTTTTTTTTGGGGGGGGGGGGGGGGGGGGGATGGGACAGTGAGGAGGTGTGAGGTGTGGGAAGGGGAGGAGCAAAATGGGGGAAGGGGGGGGTGGATGGGGGGGAGGAGGGAGGTAAGAGGTTGAAGAAAGGATAGAGGAGGGGTGGTGGGTGGTGGTGGGGGGGGGGAGGGATGGAAGGGGGGTGGGGGGGAAGGGAATGAACACAGCAGGGAAGAAGGAGGAAAATCGAGGGGGGGGGGGGAGGAGAGGGAGGGAGGGTAGGAAAGGATAGGGAGAGAGAGAGGAAAAAAATACAGTAAGGGGGAGAAAAGGAAAAGTAAGGGAGGAGAGTAGTGAGGGAAGGAGTACAAGACGGGGAGAGAGGGAGGAGTGGGGAGTAGGAAGGGGGGGTAGGGGGGAAGAGAAAGGAGGATTGGAAGGAGGAGTAGAAGAGGGGAGAGAGAGAAGCAGAGGGGAGAGAAGGAGAGGGTGAGGGAGAGAGAGGAGGAAAAGGAAGTAGGGAAGGAGAGTACAAGAGGGGAAGAGAAGAGGAGGAGTGGGGGAAGAGGAGGGGCGGCAATTCTCTCGTATATTTTGTAAGTTTTGTTAAGGAGAGTGCAGGGGAATGTCTTCTTTTTTATGAGAGAGAGAGAGAGAGAGAGAGAGAGAGAGAGAGAGAGAGAGAGCTATTGCATTGTTCTGACCATTTAACCGCTTTGCAAACCATAACTATGCCTTTGTATATTTAATGTTGATGACTATAAAATAAGGAACTCTTTCTCGAGTGCTATGAATAGTTTTTCAATTGAGCACTTGCGTTTTTCGTTCTATAAGGAAGTTGGAGCTGTAGACATGGATATTTATCAGAATTAGCAGCTAAAATACGGTTGTAGTACGGTACATTCACAAATACATAAAACCCAATTCAATATACACTTTAGCCATCAGAAACCTACAGTTTTATTGTATTTCTATTTAATATCGATGTCTACAGCTCCAACTTCCTTATAGCCAGAAACTCGCAAGTGGTCAATTGTCAGCCTACAGAAAGAATGTAAGAGTTTTTGGCCAGTGCGTCCACGGTTCATATCCCTCACACATGACCGATAGAAAGAACAATAACTACCAGAGAGAGAGAGAGAGAGAGAGAGAGAGAGAGAGAGAGAGAGATACATAGAGCTACATAGATACACAGACCACACAGACCTCAAGGTCCTTACTAGGCAGTCTGGCCTTACAAACTATTATGCAATATACATATATATATATATATATATATACATATATATATACATATATATATACATACACATACACATACACATACATACATACATATATATACAGTATATATACACATACTGTACAGTGCACACACATAGCCTACATACATTTTTTTTTTTTTTTTTTTTTTTTTCATATCACCCCAGCCCTCTGCAGATAGAGGTCAAGCCTTCCCTTGAAAGCGTTTATTGTGTCGCTCTCCACCACTCTCGCTGGTAGTTTATTCCACTCTGTCGCCTCACTGTAGGTGAAGAAACTCTTTGTGACATCTAGGTTTGCCTTTTTGGTTTTTAATTTCATTCCATTTCCGCGAGTTTGATTAGTAGTGTTTAATGTGAATAGTGCATTTACATCGACTTTGTCGAAACCTTTTAGTATCTTAAAGCACTCAATAAGCTGACCCCTCAACCTCCTCTTTTTTAATGAGAACAGGTTCAATCGTTTAAGTCTTTCTTCATATGGTTTATTTCTTAATGAGGGTATCATCTTCGTCGCTCTACGCTGTACTGACTCGAGTCTTACAATGTCCTTGATCAGATAAGGTGACCAGAACTGCACACCATATTCAAGGTGGGGCCTCACCATACTTTTGAACAGTGGCACTATTACGTTTTCATGTTTATATGTAAATTTTCGTTTAATAAAGCCCAATGCTATGTTTGCCTTATTTGCAGTTGCTATACATTGGTCGGAAGTTTTTAGGTTTTCAGATATTAGTACCCCTAGGTCTTTTACTACCGTTGCGGTTTTTATTTGTTTGCCATTCATTTCGTATTTGTATTCATATTTCTGCTACCAACCTGCAGCACCTGACATTTATCGACATTGAAGGGCATCTGCCATTTTTTCGACCACTCTGATATTTTGTTTAAATCAGATTGCAACGCATTTCTATCATCTTCGTTCAGGACTGTATTTCCTATTTTTGTATCGTCGGCAAATTTGGAAATGGTGTTGTTTACCCCTACATCAATATCGTTAATGTAAATGAGAAACAGGACCGGTCCAAGGAATGAACCCTGTGGAACTCCACTAGTGACAGGCTCCCACTCCGATTCCACTCCATTTATCACCACTCTCTGTCTTCTGCCTGTAAGCCAATTTTTTATCCAAGAATGAATTTCACCTTTGATACCTATCCTCTCCAGTTTAGCCAATAGTTTTCAGTGAGGCACCTTGTCGAAAGCTTTTTGAAAGTCCAAGAAGATTATATCTAGTGATTTCGTCATGTCGTTATATGTGAATAGTTTGTTATAAAATTCAATCAAATTTGTTAGGCATGACTTATTGACCTAAAGCCGTGTTGACTATTTTTATTAGGTTGTTTGATTCGAGATAATCTACTATCTTATCTCTAAGGATTTTTTTCCATGATTTTCCTACAATTGAAGTTAGACTAATTGGTCTGTAATTACTCGCTTTGGCCTTGCTACCCTTCTTGTATATCGGCGTAATGTTCGCATCTTTCCAATCACTCGGTACAATCCCCTGTAGTAATGATAAGTTAAATAGTTGTGTCAGGGGTTTTGCTATTTCGTCCTTAACATTCTTAATTATTTTCGGGTGGAGCATGTCGGGTCCCGGGGTCTTATTTACATTTAAATTACTCAATTTGCTTTGTACTTCGCTAACACTGATGGTGATATCTCCTATCACATGAGTTGAGGTGTTATTGTCAAGGGTATGATCGATAATTTCTTCTGTGAAAACTGAGCCAAAATATTTGCTGAGCAGATTTGCCGTGTTTGTGTCACCTGTTATTGTCTGGCCATCTTCTATTAGCGGTCCGATTCCGCTTTTGATCTGTTTATTTTTATTTACGTAACTGTAGAATTTTTTGGGGTTTGTGGCACTTTCTCTGGCAATAGTCATTTCGTAATTTTGTTTGTTCGCCCTAATTAGAGAGAGAGAGAGAGAGAGAGAGAGAGAGAGAGAGAGAGAGAGAGAGAGAGAGAGAGAGAGAGAGAGAGAGAGAGGTGGGGGGGGGGAGAGATTAAACATTTGTAAACTCTGAGAGGTGCTTCAGCCAAAAATACTACAGGAACATAAGAACATAAGAATTACGGACTCTGCAAAAAGTCGATCGGCCCATACAAGGCAGATCCCTGTCACACCCAACCCCAATTACAAGGCCCAATTATAGGCCCAACTCACTAATACCTTGAGTACTGACCCCACCAAAACGGTCAGAGATTAACACAAGATAACGGGGTCTGCTGAGCGCCGATTCTCTCTCTCTCTCTCTCTCTCTCTCTCTCTCTCTCATATATATATACTGTATATATAACACTATAGTTTTCATTCTCAGCTTACTATATGGAGGCCGAACAGTAACATTGATCTATTTGGCCAGAGACGAAATTTCATCTAGATCCGTTCAATAGTCTCTGAAAAATCCTGAGAACAAATACACAAACTACCGATTGTCTCCTAAATGGAATAAATTTTTCCTTGGCGCATGTCCTATCTACTCACCAAATTTCGTGAATATCGGTTCATAACTTTGTGAGCCACCTACGTTGACGGAGATATGCACTCTACCAGTGCAGTGTTTTGGAGGGCAAGCAACCTGTTGTTGCTTGTTTTCCTTTTGAACTCCTTTGTCCCGATCACCCCCTAAATTGAATCACTTCTTCCTGGGCGCATGACAATCGGTTCGTAACTTCTTTATACCTTACATCTTGTGTACAGACAAAACAAAAAAAACGTAGGCAAAAACCTAACCTCTTCCAAGTTCGTTGACAGAGGTAACAAATGGATAGACAGACCGTCAGGTCGATCACATAATCTCTGTAATATTTGTTGGGTGGAGATAATGAAGGGGTGACTATTACTGATGACGAATTTGCAATAGCTCATCTGCCTCGAACTTACGAATTTCATGTTTGGAGTATAATTGCCTACAATTATTGAACTATGTGGTCAGAAACCAATCTGTAGTCTTTATTCATCTTCAGTACAGTTGCCCAAATAAGTGATGTCGCGGCATTGGTATCAGCACTGTCTAAGCATTAATTAATCGTTTCCAGTGAGATATACAAACATGTTCCTACGCTTACCCACCCTATTCAACATCTGACAGACATTAATACAGCACACATCGAGCAGAACGTAATGACAGCGGAAACAGGACTTATTTGGCCAACTGTACAAGCCCAACAATGTAGAACAGTGCGGTAGACCAGTGTTACATGTACTGTACACATGTACGGTATTGTATATGTTATAACCCTGTTCCAAATAGGTAGTCTAGAAATCCTGAACCTTACCTTTGGATGTGTTCGCCGCTCCTCTAGCGGCACCAAGGAGCGCGACGCCCCTCGTTATGGGTGGTGATTTGGTGCAGTAGACTGTTTGAAGCGACAGCTCGCTCCCTTGCGAGGATGGGCTCGTCTGGCACTTTTTGCAGTTCGACATCTAGGGCTCTCTTGAAGTTGTCTAACGAGATGTCCCTCATGTCTCTTACTCGCCGTGGGAGTTTGTTGAAGAGACGTGGGCCTCTGTGTGATAACCAGCCCTCTCGCAGAGAGCCCATAGCACCCCTGTTATTCATCCGGGGGATTTCGCATTCCCAGCCTCTCATATCACTGAATTTCATGACTATCGGAGTATGTAGGTTTGGTACTAAACCCTCTGCGATTTTCCATGTGTATATTATTAGGTAACGTTCTCTTCTACGTTCCAGTGAGTACAGATTCAGTGCTCTTTAACGCTCCCAATAGTGTAGATGTTTTATCGAACTTATATGCGAAGTGAAATTTCTTTGTACACTCTCTACGTCATTTATTTCACCTGCTTTGTATGGGGATGTTAATACGCTACAGTATTCAAGCCGCGGTAGCACTAGAGATTTGAAGAGCGTTATCATAGGCAATTCACCGTGTGTTTTAAAAGTACGCAGAATCCAACCCGTTAGACTTTTCGCAGCCGCCACTTTAACCTGGTTATGTACTTTGAAACCCATATTTTCAGACATTAATACCCCAAGGTCTTTCACACTGTCTTTCCGTTCTATTATGTGGTTAGATTCTGTTAAGTAATTTGTAATTTCTTTAACACCATTATTATCTCCGTACCGTATTAATTGGAATTTTTCCTCATTGAATTGCATGTTGTTTTCCCTGGTCCACTGGAACACTACATTCATGTCTTCCTGCAGTCGGCCCGTGTCCTCTTGTGTGTTTACTATCTTGCTTAATTTTGTGTCATCAGCAAAAGACGACACCGTACTGTGTCTGGTGTTGGTATCTATGTCGCAAATTAGTATGAGGAACAGTGCTAGAGCACTATTCCTTGGGGCACTGAGCTTTTGACATCCGAAGGCTCAGAAGTGACTTGGTTTACTGCTACCGATTATTTTCGGTTTACGAGGAAATTGTATATCCACCGTCCGATTTTCCCAATTATACCTTTTGCTTTCAGTTTGTGGGCTATTATACCATGGTCACATTTACCAAATACCTTAGCAAAATCGGTGTAAATGACATCCACGTTTTTCTTTTCTTCTAGCGCTTTAAGAATTTTGTCATAGTGTTCCAAAAGTTGTGAGAGACATGATCTTCCCACTCTGAACCCATGTTGACCGGTGTTGTGTAGTTCATTTGCCTCCATGAATGTTGAAATTTTACTTCGCAGGACTCGCTCGAAAACTTTAATGATGTGAGAGGTTAGAGCTACCGGGCGGTAGTTTTTTGGTAGTGCTTTAGTCCCTCCTTTATGCAGTGGGGCAATTATTGCGTTTTTCAAGCTATCTGGTATGTCACCAGTGTCTAGACTCCTTCTCCACATTATAGCCAGGGGTTTTGAGAGGTTTTCCTTACATTTTTTTCATTAGGATCGAATTCCATGAGTCCGGGCCTGGTACCTTAACCTACTGTATATAACTCAAATAGGGCTAGAGCAAATGGGCTGTAAATTTCCACACCTATTCCCTGGCTGACCCTTCCCTAATAGTAGAAGTATTAGCTCGATTACTCTAGTCGTTTGTGAGTTATATAGGTCAATGTTCAAGAATTTATAGCACCTGATCATCATGGGGGAGCTGCTTACACTGGCTAAGGGGAGATGGGTCGTTTTTTTGGTTCCCCTTCTCCCTCATGTTTAGCCCCATTACTTTTTTTAGATTTTAAGATGTTTGCCCCACTAGTTTGTCGATTTTAAGACCTTCCGCTCCATTTCCTTGTCGATATTAAGACCTTTCGTGTTATTTTGGTGTGGATTTTTTTCCTGGCGAACGATAGTGACCCTGTAATTTTGGACGAAGCGGCCTTGGCCAGGAAATTTTTCTGCCGAAAAATTTATAAATTAATCTAGAAGGGGGATCTAATGGATATTTATTTTAAGTTTGATGGAGGTCTAGGGAGGAAGCTAGAAAATAATAAATGAAAAAATCGACCGAAAAGTGAACCATCCCCCCTTAACACTGCCAACCATAACCACTCCAACAATACAATAACATTCAATACTTCACACATTACACACAACAAGGGAAGCCACCATTTTAACTTTATTCTGGCTACTGTTAGACGATTTTACTCAGCTTGAAGATGGCCTCCAGCAGGCTTCGAACTATCGCAAAACCGTTTTTATTACCACAGCTCCTTAGCTGCAAATTTTTTGTCAACTTTTAGCTCGAATAAAATACAAAAAGACGTTGCAGGTACAGAAGGGGTTAATATAATATATGTTTTATTAATTTCACTCCAACACCAAACACCACCCAATGAAATTAACCCTCTCCGACATATGACGCGATTTTGAGCCTATTGGGGATACTTTAAAGCCTTTGTTACCATCAGGGGTATTTAGAAACCTTTAGTTTAGTTGTTGTTGTTGTTGTTGTTGTTGTTCCCCAAGCTGCCTGGCCGAACAGCCCCAAGGCCCCGAGCAATTCCAAGGTCATAACCGAGCGCCCCCACAGAACCCTCCCCGCCGACCACAATAAAGCCTGGGTGACCGAAGCCACTCCATGGCGGGGACCCGAGGAGGGTGCGGAAACGCCGGGAAACCAAAGCCCCACCCAGGGCCCTGTGCCCCTCAGCAATTATGAAGAGAAAGTTGAGGGGCAAGGGAAAAATGTGACGCTTTGGCTTCCAATCTTGGTAGATTGGGAGGTCAATCCACGGAAAGACGCCGTCACTTGAGATCTAGAAAATATATAAGTTAAAGGAACAGTCAGAGTAAGCTATGGGTATGGCAGAGATCGCTCAGTTCTCACTCTGATAGACCAGCCCATCACCACATGACTAGAACCCAATCCTCTCAGCATCAGCTAGGAAAGGCCCTAGAAAGCCGCCTTTGGCGGGGGGATAGCTCCCCTATTTCAACACCTTTCGGGGTCGGGCACCCGCCCCCTTTAGTTTAGTTACTTCAACCTCTGCAGTTGTCTTCGAGTTAGCTGTGGGCAGAAAACTAATTTTGGAGAGGTAATTATGAGAGTGAGATAATTCTATTTCTTATTGCTAATCTGGCAATCTCTGCGTCATAAATGCGTGAAAGGGTTAATGAAAGCATGTGATCCACCGGAATTGGAACCTGGGTTATCACACACAAATGTTAAACACTCTAACCATTACACCATCAAGACATTCACCTCACCTCACCTGACGTTGTAGCTGAAGGGCTGTATAATTGACCACTTGCGAGTTTCAGGCTATAAGGAAGTTGGAGCCGTGAATATCGATATTAAACGGAAATGCAATAATTATGTACGTTTCTGATGGATAAATGGTAAGTTGAATTTTTTTTTTCTATGTGATTGAGGGAGGCAAAAGGCATAACTGCCTATAGCGAGTGCCTCCCCCATAGTTGAAAGAGTGACAGGGCCAAAATCAAGGGACGTTCGAGCCAAAAACGGACACACGGAGTTTGAAGCAATTTAAGTCATAGGAAGAGGGAAAGACTGATTCTGGGAGAGAGTTCCAGAGCTCAGCTGTTGAGTAGAAGAAAGTTTGAGAGTAACGCTTCACTCTTGGGTTGGAGAGTTGCACAGAGTAGGGGTGGGATTGAGTTTGAATTGGATTGGGTTTTTTGTATTTATAATGCACTACAACCGTATTTTAGCAGTACAAATATCGTTTGTATACAGCTCCAACTTCCTTATAGAACGAAACTCGAAAGTCGGCAATTATGTGAGTGGAAATGTAAGTGCCAGTGTGTTGATGTGCGCGCGCATAAGTGTCTGTGTGCGTGCTAACAAGTACAAAACAAAAACAAACAAATAGTCGTGACAGAAAATATTAAAGTCTTTCCGTAAATCTGTATCAGGATTCCGTTTTCTCTTAATAAGTCTATTGGGGATACTTTAAAGCCTTTGTTACCATCAGGGGTATTTAGAAAGCTTTAGTTTAGTTACTTCAACCTCTGCAGTCTGAGTTAGCTGTGTTGAGCCTATTGGGGATACTTTAAAGCCTTTGTTACCATCAGGGGTATTTAGAAAGCTTTAGTTTAGTTACTTCAACCTCTGCAGTTGTCTTTGAGTTAGCTGTGGGCAGAAAACTAATTTTGGAGAGGTAATTATAAGAGTGAGAAAACTCTATTTCTTATTGCTAATCTGGCAACCTCTGCGTCATAAATGCGTGAAAGGGTTGAGGCGTATGTTTCGTGGATTAACCTGTGTTTGGTCTCCCGTCGTTCGTGGTTGGGTGGTTGGTGACGGTGACGGGAAGGTTGGAGGATTCGGGACAAGGATAATAAAGTAGGTGTTGATGGCGATTGATTGGTGTTAATTGTCCACTTGAGAGTTTCAGGCTATAAGGAAATTAGAACCGTAAACATCGATATAATACAGAAATGCTATTATAATCTGGGTTTCTGATGGATAAAAAGTATGATAATTTGGTTATATATATGTATTATGACCTTATTTTAGCTGACAATACTGCTGAATATCGATGTTTACAGCTCCAACTTCCTTATAACTTGAAACTCGCAAGTGGTCAATAATGGTGGTGTTTTGGGTTATTTTTGCCGTGGCAATTTTCAGCCTGGTTTGGTTCTGTTTATCGGTACTCCCTCCCGTTTCCGTCCCTCCCTAAACCCTACCCCCCCCCCCCCCCCCCCCACCTTGAGTCCTTCATAACCCCCCCCCCACCCCCCCCCCCCTACCCTTGAATCTCTGTGTATTCCCTCCCCCGTCTTGCCACCCCCCTACCCCTACACCCATCCCTACCGCTCTCCCCCTCCCCCTTCACCTCCCATTCTCCTCTCCCTCCCCCGTCCCCCATCCCTACCCCTCTATCATTCTACCACCACCTCTCTACCGTCTCTTCCCCGCCCCCATCCCTACCCCTGGCCCATCCCTCCCTCTCAATGCAGCCAACCAATCGTGTGGGATGATGAGGGATTAAACCTACCAGTCTTATATATGTATTAGGGATAAGACTTACATATTATCCCGTTCACATACATATACATAGCAGTTAAGCATAGCCGTATCATTAATTAATATCCCACGATAATGAGATATAATAGGACAATAAAATGATCTCCGGCATCAGAGCTACTGGTGCTCAAGAAGTAAGCAACCACACCTCACTTCCCAGTTGATCATTGCCGGAGTGACAGCGCGCGTGTTAGTTCAATTAGTGTTTCGTGGATTTCTTTTGAGTGTGGTCTTGAGGCGTACGTTGTCGGCAACTTGGCTGGCTAGCGCAAGGCATTGAGGATTCGGGACAATGATGAAAGTAGGTGTTGCTGATGTTATTTTGATGATATGCCTTGGAAATATTCGGCCAGGTTTGGTTCTGTGTATCCCCTCCTCATGCCCCCCTCCTCCTCCTCCCACACACACGTTTCTCCTCCCTTCCGTCTGGCGCACATTTAGACGCAGGCAACACAGGTAACGCAGTACAGAGCAGAATAATGCAAATAGTTATGTCAAATTAAACGTAGGCCTGGGCTGGCCTGAGTCACAATGTGCGCACCGTAATTCTAAATAATTATTTGCAAATTTGTGCTGCAGCGCTTGTTACCTGCATCTCAATGTGCACCGACCCTTTCAGACTTGCCTATGTGTACGGCACTACGCCGTGCATTCCAGAGAGTGCGCCGTTGTGCTCAAAACTTCTGCCGTGAATGACACGTACGACCAGATTACCTTGGTAACTTTGCGGCGCCGTGTCGGATTGAAAAAAGCCGCCGTGGTCACACGACGGTCGTATGCAGCATTTTGCAGAGGTCGAAGTGTGTGTGAAAGCGTGCATACCCCATGGTTATTTACGGGCAAGGCGGTCGGCGGAAAGTCGAGGTGTCTGAAATGGGTATCACATCCCCTTTATTTCTCCCCTGAATGTGTTTCCCCACTCCCTGTTAACTCCCCACCACCCTTGTGTCTGTTACCACCACCGTCCGACTCCCTCTCGTCTTTCCTTCCCGTTTGCCTCCCTTCCTCGACTTCCTCCCACCTTCTTTCTCCCTTGCCTCCCTACCATCTCTCTTTCGCCTCCCTAAAATCCCTTCCGCTTCACCCCCCCTTTTGCTTTACCTCCCTACCATCCCTCCCACCTCCCTCGCTTCCACACACTCCCACCAATATATCTGCCTCCCTATCACCTCCCTCTGGTTTTATATATGTATTTTCTTTTCATTATCAACATTATCAATTATATGCAGATCGAGGGATTATTTAAGGAGAGGTTTTGTTATTTTTCTGGACCCCCTTTTCCCTCATGTTTATCCCCGTTAGGTTTGAGATTTTGTGACCTTTCGCCCAATTTCTTCGCCAATAATATAACCTTTCGTGCCATTTAGGTGTGGATTTTGTTCATGGCGAGCGATAGTGAGCCTGTATTGTAGGAGGAACTGTTAAGGGGGATGGGTCACTTTTTGGTCGATTTTTTCATGTATTTGTTATTTTTCTAGCTTCCTCCCTAGCCTAGACCTCCATCAATCTTTAAAAAAACATCCATTAGATCCCCCTTCTAGATTAATTTGTACATTTTTCGGTAGAAAAATGTCCTGGCCGAATGCCGGTTCTTCCTAAATTACAGGCTCACTATCGTTCGCCAGGAACAAAATCGACACCTAAATGGCACGAAAGGTCTTAATATTGACAAGAAAATGGGGCGGAAGGTGCTAAATCGCCAAACTAATGGACCGAACGTATTACAATCTGAAAACTAATGGGGCTAAACGTGAGGGAGAAGGGGAACCAGAAAAACGACCCATCTCCCCTTAAAGCCAGATAATAGAATATTAAGCCTTCATATTAAGCCTTCATATTAAGCCTTCATACAATACATACTGTAAAGGGTTAATAATTAAGCCTTCATATTAAGCCTTCATATTAAGCCTTCATACAATACATACTGTAAAGGGTTAATAATTTCACACTCGTAATTATCTTGTTTGTTTGTCTGTTTTGTCTCCCTCCTTCCTTCCCTCCTTGTTTCTCTTCTCCCTTTCCTCCTCCTTCCTTCCTTCTCTCTCTCCTCCCCCCTCATTCTTTCCTCCTCTACCTCCCACCCTCCTCCTTCCCTCCCTCCCCCCCTCTCTCCTTCCCTCTCTCCCCTCCTCCCCATCTCTCCCTTCCCTCCCTTTCCTCCTTCCCCATACTTCCCCACAGGGTGTCAAACTGGAGCCATTTTGTTTGAATATTTGAGTGTAGATGAGAATGACTACAAGGAAATGTACAGGAAATAGCCTTGTTTTGGCCATGTTATCACTTCCAAAGACATCATTTGAACTATAAACCATTATTTGACCTTTACATATACAATAAAGTAACACCACGTTATTAACATTAATCATCCATTAAAAACACCAATGCACTTGAATAAACTAATGCAAGCATATGGTCCTCCCGGGATTCAAACTCGGGACACCACACCCACAACATAAGCATCTAAAGAATACAAATATTGCACTCGGCTTTCGTTTGACACCCTGCTTCCCCACCTCCCTTCCTTTAACCTTCCTTTAACCCAGCGCAGATTAAGAGGCCACTTAATTCAAGTGTTCAAATTCATCAAAGGCATCGACAATATGAACTGTAGTAAGTACTTTACTATCGACCAATCTAATTACACGCGGGGAAACGGTTGCAAAATTATTGGTAAATCTTTTAACTCACACGAATCTAAGAATTTCTTCTTCAATCGAGTTGTCACCTTATGGAATGGGCTTCCCCGAGACGTTATAGACTGCAGCACCGTTGATTCCTTTAAACTTCGCCTAGACAAATATCTTGCATCTAACTCGCGACTGACTGCGTTTGTAAGTGAATAACTTTATTTTATCCTCCCCTCAGTTACTAACCCATCTGTCCCATACTAACTTCCTAATCCTGCCACGGACATTAGTTCCAGGGCAGTAGTTCCCTTTCCAATGTTCCCTTACCCACTCTAAACCACTGTTTGGACACTTGATCCTCAGTGTTTTGGAGGACAAGCAGCCTACAAGGGTCACTAGACCTGTTGTTGCTTGATTTCCTTTGTACTTGCACCTCCTCTCACACCCACCCCCTGCCCAAACCCTTACCCCCACAACCCTCACCACCCATAAACACCTCCCACCCATCGCTCAAACCCCACTTCTACCCCCACCCGATACACAAACCTCATTTCCACCCTATACACAAACGCCTTCCTCCCACCCCCACCCTCTGCACCCTATACAAACTTCACCCACTAACCTCACCACCACAAACACCTCCCTCCCCCCCCACCCTCAGCACCTATACAAACTTCACCCCAACTAACCTCACCACCCACAAACACCTCCCTCCCCCCCCCACCCCCTCTGCACCTATACAAACTTCACCCCAACTAACCTCACCACCCACAAACACCTCCCTCCCACCCCCAGGGGCCCCATCTCAATACCCCCCTCCTCCCCCTCCCCCCCAATACACAAACCCACACTCGACCCCCTTCAAAAACTCCACCTCACCCCCCACAATGCACAAAACCCCACATAACTTCACCACCACAAACACCTCCCTCCCACCCCCTGCACAAACTCTCTACCCCACTCCCACAAACACCTCCCTCCCACACAAACACCTCCCTCCCACCCCCTGTACAAACTCCACCTATACCCCCAACCGACCGCCCACCCCCAGCACCAACCCATCCTATATCCCCCCACCCACGAACCCTGACCCTACAAACCCACACCCACAATTACCTCCCTCCCATCCCCCACCCCCTGCACAAACCCTCTACCCCACACCCTCAAACACATCCCTCCCACCCCCACAAACACCACCCTCCCACCTCTACAAACACCTCCCTCACACCTCTACAAACACCTCCCTCACCCCCACAAACACCACCCTCCCACCCCCACAAACACCACCCTCCCACCTTGCACAAACCCTCTACCCCACCCCCACAAACACTACCCACCCACTCCCACACATATACACAGTGGGGTAACTTCTATGGTTACGACTATGCCCGCCCCACCCCACACCCCCACACCCCACCGTCACCCTCTGCACAAACCCATCCTATATACCCCACCCACTAACCCTCAAACCCCACTCCCACAAACACCTCCCTCCCTCTGCACAAACCTCACCCCCCCACAACCCCCCCCCCCCCTCACACACACCTACCCCCCCCCCCCCCCCCCCCCCCCCCCCCGCCCCACCCCCACACATATACAAGCGCCGGGGTAACTTCTCTATTTACGACTGTGCCTGGTTTTACGCCCTCCCCCCTCTTCTTCTTCCTCCTTTTACTGGCCCGGCTCGTCTTCATTCCCTTCTGCTTCGTGGTGGCTTTACGGTGCGGGCCTCTAATTGTCTACCTGGGAGAGAGAGAGAGAGAGAGTACGAGGGCTAGAGAGAGAGGGAGAAGGAGGGAGGGAGTGAGAGTGAGTAAGAGGGCTAGAGAGAGAGTGTGAGAGAGAGAGAGAACAAGTGAGTGAGTGAGTGAGAGAGAAAGAGAAAGCGAGAGAGAGTGAGAGACTCTTGAGTGTGTGAAAGAGTGAGAGGGCTAGAGAGAGAGAGGTATGGCGTTTTCTTTATTAGGAGAGGTATTACGTTTTCTTTATTAGTAGAGGTATGTCGTTTTCTTTATTAGGAGAGATATGTCGTTTTCTTTGTTAGGAGAGGTATTGCGCTTTCTTCATTAAGGGAGGTATGGCGTTTTCTTCATTAAGGGAGGTATGGCGTTTTCTTTATCGGGGTTACTCATATTTTTTTCCCCGAAGACCCCCCGGGGGCTTTGAAATATATTTTGTATACTTTTCGGTAGAAAAAAGTCCCGGCCGAAGTCCGCTTCCTTCTATTTTACAGGATCGCTATCGCTCGCCAGGAAATATTTGACACCTACATGGTACGAATGGTATTAAAATTGACATAAATAGGGCGAAAGTTCTTAAAATTGTCAAACTAATGGGGTGAACGATTTACAACAAAACCAATGGGGCTAAACATGAAGGAGAAAGGAGTCCAGAAGAAACACAGCGATAAAGTCTATTACAACCAACCTTCCTTCCGACTCCATCAAGTTCTTTCCATACTGAATTAAATTGGATAATCTTACTTATGGGGAGATGGGCCGTTTTTCTGGTCCACCTTCTTCCTCAAGTCTAGCCGCATTGGTTTTCAGATTATATGACGTTCCGCCCATTACTTTGGCGATTTTAAGACCTTTCGCCCCCATTGTTTGTTAATATTATGACTTTTCGTGTCATTTAGGTGTCTATTTATTCCTGGCGAGCGATAGCGAGCCTATAATATAAGAGAAACCGGCCTTCGGCCATGACATTTTTCTATCGAAAATTGTACAAATTTATCTTGAAGGAGGGTCTTGGTGGGGGGGGGGGGTTCTTAAGCTTGATGGAGGTCTAGGGAGGAAACTAATAAAATAATCGTGTGTGTTTACGTTATACATTACTACTGTATTATCCTCTCTCTCTCTCTCTCTCTCTCTCTCTCTCTCTCTCTCTCTCTCTCTCTCTCTCTCTCTCTCTCTCTCTGTCACTGTGTCACTGACCCTGTGTCACTGACCCTTGTGTGTGATGGTTGATACCTGACCAGCTCCTCCAGCCGCCCTGCTCAACTCCCCAAGGACCCCGACCCCACAGCTGCTACCTACCTACTCACTACAGTAACACGCTAAGTTACCCAGTCCAGTGTTTATTTATTGATTTTATATTATTTATTGTTCACCACAGAGAAATTATGCCACCAAAGAGATACAAAACTCTATGTTGTGGGGAGACATTTTATGCGGAATGGATATTCCGGCATGGTTTCCCAGAAGAAAAATGCTTTAAGTGTCTAACTGGTGAGAAATTCCAGTTCCTTGAGCTTACACTAGAGGCATACAAAGGAGAAGTGAGCGAACTAAAACATGAAATATGTTTACTCAAAGAGCAACGTAACAGCCCCAACCTTAACAAACAAAACATCCCCATTTCGCACCCGCAGGCTGATTCTAGAGCTGCCTTCCAGGTAGTCAGAGGAAATAAAACAAAACAGACTGCCCCAAAGATAATCACAATCCCCCTTGCTAACAGATATGATGTACTAGGTAACAGTACAGATGAGGCCGCAGGTGCAGACAATGCACACAAAAGTAAAGTAACGAAAAGAAAACCGTATCAAGAGTCCAAGGCTACACTGGTTAGCAAAAATGAAATAAAGTCACAAATAGTTAGTGACTCGCTCTCACGTGGACAGGGGGCCCAATGGGCTACATTAGCTCCAGGTAAAAGATCCGTCAAAGTCATACCAGGTGCTAAAATTACCCACATCACCAACGACATCAAGAACTCCCAAATCAAACAAAGTACTTGCCTAGTTCTCAGTGTAGGGAGTAACGATGCCTACGACGGGGGTAACACAAGTAGCAAACAAATAATGACCAAATATGAAACACTCATCCAAGAAGCAAAAAATAAAACTAAAAATTGTATCATACTAGGAATCCCTCCCCGCATGAAAGAAAGCAGTTACAGTAATCTCAGGGCCAATGACATCAACGAGATCTTAAATCAACTCTGCATCCAACAGCAAGTCGCATTCATTAACCCATTTAATGAAGTAAAAGGGAAAATGGAATTTTTCAAGCGAGATGGAATTCATCTCTCCCACACTGGTTCCACGTGGCTAGCTGCGAAATTAAATGCAGCTGTGTACACCCCACGAGAAAACTAGGGATAATCACCAGTCTTCTCACAAATCCCCTTCAAACTCTGACAGGACAAAGAAAAGCCTGATAAGCCACCCTACTCTCTCAGAGAACCTAATTCTTCCTAATCCTTCCCCAAGGTCTTACCCCATACCTTTTCCCAAACTCCCTTCTCCTTGCCTCCAAACCCCGCTACGTCCCTATCTCGCACCACCCTCTCCTCCCCTTTATTCCATTACGCCTTCACTCCCTACCCTCAATCACAGCTCTCCCGCTGCTCCACCCGTACCATCACCTAGATTTTCCGTACGACTCAATCACTCTTTACCCGAACAAAAAAACTATTAAACTCTCTCCAACCACCGAACGTGTCACTGCTGTCGGATTCCCCCACTTACAAAAGATCGAGAGAGAATAAACAAGCAATCAAATTAATGTATTTTAATGCCAGAAGTCTACGAAATAAGATTGACGAACTAAGAATTATGTTACTAAATGAAGAAATAGATATAATTGCGATAACAGAAACGTATATAGACACCAACAATATCGATTTCACACACGAATATCAGATCAATTCCTATAAACTATATCACAAGGACAGAGTAGGTAAGAGAGGAGGAGGTGTATTACTGTATATCAAAGAAAATATATGCTCACTTGAGGTTCAAATTCCTTCTAATAACTCAGAACTGTTATGTGTGAAAATTAATAACAAGGATATAGACATTAATGTGGTTGTCGTATATCGTCGTCCAACTCATACCTATCAAGAGGATATAGACTTATACAATAATTTAGAAAAAACTCTATCAACAAAAGAAACCCTTATAATAGGCGATTTTAATCTTCCTAATATTCATTGGGGAGATGTAAAAGGGTCTGGCCATGCATCAGAAAAAATTACCGAATTTATTAAAGATAACTTCTTATATCAATTAGTCCAGAACCCACGAGGGGAGATAATATTTTAGACCTAGTAATAACGACCCACGAAAATTTAATTTCTGACTTAGAAGTTGGGGAATTAATATCTAATTGTGATCATAATATCGTCAGGCTCCAAATTAATATGTCGCACACAAACAGCACTAGTGAAACTTTTATTCCCAACTATAATATGGCAGACTTCAATAGCCTAAGAAATGACCTAAAAGATATTAATCTGCATCTCGAAGGTCTCACCAACATTGACGATACATGGGAAAGATTTAAAGAAATATTCATGAGTGCTCAAAAGAAACATATCCCAATGCGTAAAAGACACAGTAAGAAAATAAACAAACCCCTTTGGTACGATATAAATATCAGTAGAGCAATTAGGGAAAGAAATCGTTTATACAACTTAAAGAGAGAAACAAAGAATAATACCATATGTAAGCAATACCTGGCCGCCAGAAGAAAAGTAAAATCACTAATAAAAACAGCTAAGAGGAATTATGAAATAAGCATAGCTAAAGATAGTAAAACTAATCCTAAGCAATTTTACAGATACATTAACAGTAGCAAACAAATCAAAAGCGGGATAGGACCCATACTTAACACTCAAGGTGTTCTAGAAACAGATAGCAAAGACATAGCCTCTACACTTAACAATTATTTCAGCTCCGTTTTTACCACTGCTGCCAACACGAACACTCCACAAGCTACTAATCAAACAAGCAACATTGTGCTCCCTGACTTCAAAATTAGCCAATCAAGCGTCACTAGACAGATTGAATTACTGAAAATAAATAAATCTCCCGGCCCAGACCTATTCATCCCTAAAATCCTAAAAATGGTCAAAGATGAAGTTGCCGAACCCCTAACCAAAATGTTTAACATGTCACTCCAACATGGACAATTACCCACTGACTGGAAGACAGCGAATATTACACCAATATTTAAAAAGGGAGATAAAAAACAACCAGGGAATTACAGACCCATTAGCTTAACTTCCGTTGTTGTAAAACTATTAGAATCAATTATAAGAGACGAACTTGTACTTTTCATAGAGAATAATAATCTTATTAATAATAGTCAACACGGCTTCAGAGCAAAAAAATCATGCCTAACGAACCTTATCGAATTTTATGACAACCTATTTAAGATTAATGATTTTACCAAAAGTCTTGATATAGTGTACTTGGACTTCCAGAAGGCCTTCGACAAGGTCCCTCATAATAAATTACTTCAGAAGGTCGAGAATCTAGGAATACAAGGCAACACACTTAATTGGATAAGGAATTGGTTAAGCGAAAGAAAACAAAGAGTAATTATTAATGGAGTGGAATCAGAATGGACTCCGGTGACTAGTGGAGTCCCACAGGGTTCAGTTCTGGGCCCATTATTATTCATAATATATATTAATTATTTAGACAACGGCATTAATAACATAATTTCCAAATTCGCCGATGACACTAAAATAGGAAATGCAATAATATCAGAAAGCGATAGAAGTAGCCTGCAATCAGATTTAAACAAGATATCAGAGTGGTCAGAAAATTGGCAGATGCCCTTTAACGTAAACAAATGCCTGATACTACAAATAGGCTCCCGAAACAACAAATACGAATACCATATGAATGGAGAAAAGATAAAGAGCGTATCACAGATAAAAGACCTAGGAGTGCTTATCAATGAAAATCTAAAATCTACAAGCCAATGCACCGCAGCATCTAACAAAGCAAATAGAGCGCTAGGTTTCATTAAAGAAATTTTCATTGTCATAGTAAAGACATAGTTGTACCACTATATAAAAGTATTGTGAGGCCACATCTGGAGTATGCTGTGCAGTTTTGGTCTCCCTACTTAAAAAAAGACATAGAGAAACTAGAATCCGTTCAGCGTAGAGCAACAAAGTTAATCCCTTCCCTTAGAAATAAGCCATACAATGAGAGATTAAGAGAAACTCGACCTGTTTTTCGCTTAAGAAACGGAGAATAAGGGGACAGCTGATAGAGTGTTTTAAGATACTAAAAGGCTTTAGTAACGTAAATTCTAATAATCTATTTAAGATAGCCAAAGAAGGTTCCACAAGAGGAAACAAATTAAAACTAACAGGCAGGAAAGCGAAACTAGACATAACTAAAAATTTCTTCACCCACAGTATTATTAATGAGTGGAATAAGCTCCCTAATGAAGTTATTGACAGTGACTCGATATACACATTTAAAAAAAGGTTTAGGACACATATCACAGAAAAGTTGGTCTGCAGTAGAAGCTGATCACTGATAAGAGAACCTGGCGGAAATGAAAACGTTTTCAGTTGGAAAAGGGAAAAAAAAAAAAAAAAAAAAAGTGAAGGTGTGCATGCCTTTTCCTTTCCATTTCTAACTATTGTATAAATTCCTCCAGGCGATTTCCAAGCCCTGCAAGGTTATTCACTTCTAACTATTTTCATGTACGGCATATTGCCGGAGGGAGCGGAGGGTGGGGAGGGAGCCTTCATCTTTGCTATCCTTTCCTTCCACTTTCTCTTAGGGTTGCTATCTCTATTAGGATTAAGTCCTGGTCACCTCGTAGGGATCGTAAGATCTGTGTGGCCAGTGTATCTATGTAAATGTAAATCTCTCTCTCTCTCTCTCTCTCTCTCTCTCTCTCTCTCTCTCTCTCTCTCTCTCTCTCTCTCTCTCTCTCCTCTCTCTCTCTCTCATCTCTCTGTCTATCTCTCTCTCTCTCTCTCTCTCTCTCTCTCTAACACACACATTAATAAACCCGAGAATCATAAAATGTTACAGTCCCCCCAAAAAAAGTCCCCCACTGTATTAAACAAGGCAGACCACGTCAAACCAACACAATAATAATCGTACATAAAATAGCACTATTGCAATACAAAAGGGCTTGACATCTTCCCTAAGAATATAATCCCACTGTTGAAATAAAAGACAATGACTTGACAATCTTCCCCGCGAGATCTATTTAAGGGGGAAGGCTAAATCTGTTGGTCGATTTTGTCATATACTGTAATTATTAGACATCCATCAAGCTTTAAAAAAACATCCATTAGATCCCCCTTCGAGATTAATTTGTACATTTTTCGATAGAAAAATTTACCGGCCAAAGGCCGGCTCCTCCACAATTACAGGCTCGCTATCGCTCGCCAGGAAAACAAATGACACCTAAAGGGCACGAAAGGTCTAAATATTGACAAAGAAATGGGGTGAAACGTCTTAATTAAAACCACCAAACTAATGGGGCAAACGTCTTAAAATCTAAACCATAATGGGGATAAACATGAGGAAGAAAGGGGACCAGAAAAACCGACCATCTCCCCTTAACGATTTAAATGTCTGACTAACCTCAATATACCTTTTATTTTCGTTTGGTTCGCTTCTGTGTGGAAATGTAATTGGTCCATCCTTTTACGACTAGTTTATAATTAATAGGAGTGGTTGAAGTCTGGTATATGACAAATATTGATTTGTCTTTTACTTGGGAGAATTAATTTGAGTTTCTTGGATTGTGCGAGTTTGTATGTGTATGTACACTCGCTCCAAGAAGTATCTGCACCCCTCCGCTGATCTTGTGGTGGGTACAGCTCGGTAGGGTTGACACCACTGCCTGCAGCTATATCCATGTGTCAGAGAGGATCGTCTCTGACACATGGATATAGTTGCAGGCAGAGGTGCCAACCCTACCGAGCTGTACACACCAGATGATCGGCGGAGGGGTGCAGATACTTCTTGGAGCGAGTGTACAGTATATATATATATATACAGTATATATATATTGTATGTGTGTGTGTATTTGTGTGTGTTTCGATATGTTCTTATGTGTATCTCAGTATGTCTGAGTAAAACTGCTCGCGTGTGTGTTTAATATCTCCTGGGGTTTTTTCTTTTCTTTTTAAGATTGGGATAATAACTTTCTCGGTCGAACTCTCTTTAAAAATGTGTGGCCATTTCTTAATTGATGTGAACTGAAAGCTGCTGATTTTTGGGGGGATGATCTAGACCACAGACAGAGAGAGAGAGAGTTAGGGAGATAGAGAGGGAAAGTGAATGTGTGAGTGTGTGTGTATTTGAGAGAGAGAGAGAGAGAGAGAGAGAGAGAGAGAGAGAGAGAGAGAGAGAGAGAGAGAGAGAGAGAGAGAGGAACACAGTAATGAAAGACCAGCTCTTAAAAGTTGAAAAAGGGGAATGCCTGAAACAAAAAAAACAGGGACGTGGTGGAAGGTCAGGGAGGAGAGACGACTTGTTGGCGGAAAGGCTTTTCAGTGTGTGTGTTTTTTTTGTTTTTTTTATCTAGCTACGCCTGAAGGGGTGGCCACGAACAAAACGCCCTCATGCACCTCTGTCCCCAGTCAGTTGATACCCCTCCTCCCATCCAGCACCGCTTTCTCGCATATGCTTCTTAACTCCATCCTTCCACCTCCCTCTCTGTCCTTCCACCTTACTCTCAACAACCTAGAGAGAGAGGGAGAAAGAGAGAGAGAACAATAAAACGAGATGGGCCCCCTTAAAGTTAACTAAGATGAATAAATGGCGGCATATGATTGGAAAGGTGATTCAGAGAGTACCGGTATGCCAAATATATAACTATATAAACTCCAGACTTCCCTCCAGGATTCCTAAACTGCAGAACACAAAACAAATATTCCTTCAAGCTTTCCAATCAGTATATACAGTATACGGCCATGAACGACCAAACTCATTGGCACTCATTTTGACATACCAGTTTTCCTATCTATCTATTTACCTATCTGTCTATCTATCTGTCTATCTATCTATCTATTTGTATCTATCTATATATACAGTATACTCTGGCACATACCCCATTGTTGTTGTTCTTTGTTGTTTCCTACAACAGGAAATGTAGTATATGTTGTGCGTGAAAGGTCAGTACTAAGCTGAATTTTTAGAGTGGCGTGTGACATATTATAACAAATATACTGAAGGTTTAACTCGGAGACGCCTATAAAGCACAGGAAGCAAGAGGTCTTAGTGCGATGGTCAAACACTTCAAACACTATTGAGGAATACAGAGACAGCTTCTTGAATATTATATATATATATATATATATATATATATATATATATATATATATATATATATATATATATATATATATATATATTCAGAAAATAATCACAAATACACGTGATTAATAAATGTCTTGTTCTCGCTAGGAAACTTAGACACGACTGCCGGAAGATTTGGAATACAGCTTTTTTTTGGAAGGGCATCGGTGTGAGTTAGAGTGGGGGTAGAAAGAGAGAGAGAGAGAGAGAGAGAGAGAGAGCGGCAGCCAACTTTAACGACCTGTGTTATATTCAAAGGGATCCTGGTATATTATCAGATTGGCAGACCGTTTTAATTTGCAAGGACTTTTTATACCTCCTCGGCCTGTATTCAAAGATCAATGCGTTCTGGGAATTGAGGTTGAAAGGGGGTGGTATTGAAAGCGGTATATATAGGTCTCGTTTCGCCTGGTTTTATATAGTTTTTGTTCTGTCCCCATATGTGTTATTTATGGGGCCTGTCCTGTTGCATAATTTAGAGTTTTAGACTTTAATGGAGCTCAGACGGTATTATTTAGCTTATTAATTATTATATACGCACGAGAGAGAGAGAGAGAGAGAGAGAGAGAGACAGACAGACAGACAGACAGACAGACAGACAGACAGACAGACAGACAGACAGACAGACAGAGAGAGAGACACAGACAGACAGACGTTTGAGCAGAGCAGTGAGAGAATAGTTATCCAAACATAAATATTAATTCAAAGTAATTTTGCTGGTACACTTTGACAAGACGATTATATACACCCAAAGAAAAACACCAAATACAAACGCAGACAGACAGACAGACAGAAGTTTGAGCAGAGCAGTGAAAGTTTACATTTGTAGACAGACTGACAGTTGGACAGATTATCAAATTAATAGACAGCGGGACAGACAGACAGACAGACAGAAGGACCAGTAACCAAATGAAGAGACAGTGAGACAGACATGTAGACAGAACCTAGAGCAGAGAAGTGATGGTGGTTATATTTTGTAGACAGAAAAACAAACAGACAGGCAGAAGGGTAGGTAATCAAATGAAGAGACATACAGACAGACAGACAGGCAGGCAATAGAAGTTTCAGTAGAACGATGCAAATAATTATATTATTTTTAGACAGATGTACAAATAGACAGACAGACAGACAGACAGAAGGGGAGGTAACCAAATGAATAGACAGCGGGACCGACAGACAGACAGACATAATGGAGGTAACCAAATTAATAGACAGACAGGTAGACAGACAGAAGGGGAATTAATCAAATGAATAGACAGTAGGACAGACAGACAGACAGACATATACAACTTTGAGCAGAACAGTAAAAGGGATAATATTTGTAATAGTTTCTGTACCGGCAACGTCCTTTTAACTTTGTTCAGGCTGCTAGTAGACGATTTTATTCAGTTTCAAAAGGGCCTTCAACAATTAACAGGCTTCGAACTATCGCACTTCATCCTTCTTACTACCGCAGATCCTTTTTAAGCTGCACAAAATCGTCTAGATATAGCAAGAACAAAATTAAAACGACTTCGCTGGTACAGAAAGGGTTAAACAAAAAGGCATACAGTAGACAGGGAATAAAGTGAATAAACACACACACACACACACACACACGAGAGTAGCAGTGAGGTGGGTTTAACAATTACCTCTGTTCAGTTCAAGCTGCTGGTAGGGTATTTCGGGGAGGGGGGGGGGGGGGGGGGGGAGAGAGGGTGATGATGGTTATGATTGTGATAGGTAAGGTGGCGATTGTGGTGGTGGTAGTGGATGTGGTGATGGTAGTGGTTGTGGTGGTGATGGTAGGGGTAAATGTATGATGCTTCTGGTGATGGTAGTAGTTGTGGTGATGATAGTGGTTGTAGTGGTGATATTGGTGGTGGTTGTAGTGGTATTGGTGGTGGTTGTGGTGATAGAGGTAGTAATTGTGGTGGTGATGGTGGTAGGGGTGAATGTAGTGATGGTAGTGGTTGTGGTAGTGACATTGGTGGTGATGATGGTAGGGGTGAATGCAGTGATGGCAGTGGTTGTGGTGGTGATATTGGTGGTGATGGTAGTGATTTTTGGTGGTTGTGGTGATGGAGGTAGTGGTTGTGGTGATGATATTGGTGGTGGTTGTGGTGATGGAGGTAGTGGTTGTGGTGGTGATATTGGTGGTGATAGTAGGGTTGAAGTAGTGATGGTTGTAGTGGTGATATTGGTGGTTGTAGGGGTGAATGTAGTGATGGTTGTGGTATTGTTTATGGTTGTGTTGATAGGACAGACAAACTTACAGACACCCCTCCCCTTCAATCCACACCCCCACACAATCACTCCCATCCCACTCTCTCTCTCTCTCTCCCCCACTCTCTCTCCTTCTCCAGAGAGACACACCACACAATACGCATCACATACACAGGCTCATTCACTCTCTCTCTCTCTCTCTCTCTCTCTCTCTTCACGCCTCCAGAGAGACACACATCACACGCACACAATACGCATCACATACACAGGCTCATTCACTCACACTCTCTCTCTCTTCACGCCTCCAGAGAGACACACATCACACGCACACAATACGCATCACATACACAGGCTCATTCACTCACACTCTCTCTCTCTCTCTTCACGCCTCCAGAGACACACATCACACGCACACAATACGCATCACATACACAGGCTCATTCACTCACACTCTCTCTCTCTCTTCACGCCTCCAGAGACACACATCACACGCACACAATACGCATCACATACACAGGCTCATTCACTCACACTCTCTCTCTTATACATTTTCTCAAGCCAAACCAAGAACACACACCCACGCACACACACACGCACACACACACACACACATGTGAAAAGAGTTGAAATTAATATAGATATATGAAAAATATAGATACAGTCAAACACCCACCCAAGGCAAAATAGAGAGGCGGATGGACTTCATCAGGCCACAGCCATCCGCCGTAATCGGTTTTCTGTTATAACTGTGGCAAACCGGCTATCTCTATAATACCTGGTGTAGAGTGTTTGCCCTAAAAGAAAGAGTAGTATAGTACTAATGAAATAGTCAAAACCAGGGGGTTGATAAATTCGGGAAGTCAATTTTGTAGTCAGAAGTAGAGTAGACAAAATCAGTTAGTTTAAATTGAGGAAGTCACATTTTGTCGTCGGATATCGAAGAAGAAATCCATTAACTACGTCAAAAAGTATTGAAACATATTTAGCATGAGATAAAGTGAGGTTGAGCTCTGGGAGGCAGGGGACGCTCAACCCCCACTCTGACAGGATCAGCCCATCTCCTTGGCATCAACATTCTGGTAATAATACGTCGACATATTCAGTAGATGCAGTGTTTGGTAAATTCAATGACGTCATCATTATTAGCTGAGATGTTCTTCACAAATTTACTCATATCGTCTCTAGCAGTTCTAAGATGGTGTTTCTTGAAATACGTCACTTGTTATAATATTTTTTAATTTATTGTAGTTAAAATATCTAATTGGTAGTTTGTTAAAATGTCTTTTTAAGAGTTATATTTCATATCCTTGTTTCAACAATGTTCTAATAAGGACCTTACAAGCCTCTAAAAAGTGTTCATATTTTGAACAGACTCTACTATACCGTATTATTTGGGAAGTAAAAACACCATAGCTTTGTCTGTTGGGGATATTTCCGCAAAGAAAGGGAAAGTTAACTATATGAAATTGGAAATCTGTTCGTTTGTCATAAAGTTTTGTTACAAATTTCGTATCAATTACACACACACACACACACACCCATCACATACATCCATTTTACCCCCCAAAAAACAAGAACGCACACACACACACACACACAACAAACATACACACACATCAATCATACCCAACAGACCAAACAAGAACACACACACACACACATAACAAACATACACACACACACACGACAAACATACACACACATCCACCATACCCAACAGACCAAACAAGAATACACACACACACACACACACACACACACACACACACACACACACACACACACACACACTACAATAAACTGTCCTCTACTGTATCGGGGGAAAAGGTGGAAACTGTTTGTTGGGCCCGTCTGGCTGTATGTCTGTCTGGCTGTCATTTAGAGAGAGAGAGAGAGAGAGAGAGAGAGAGAGAGAGAGAGAGAGAGAGAGAGAGAGAGAGAGAGAGAGAGCGAGAGAGAGAGAGAGAGAGATCTTTATGTACTGTATATTATACACCAATATATATATATATATATATATATATATATATATATATATATATATATATACTGTATATATATATATATATATATATATATATATATATATATATATATATACAGTATATATATAAGTCTGGGATTAACCCTTTCATTATCCGATTATGCATTTATTTTCTGTTTGCTGGCTATTAGACGATTATAATTTGCTTAGGAAGGGGATATGGTTGTCAGAGGGTTGACTGAGGTAGACTTTACCCTCTTAATTCCCACAGATCCTTCTTAAACTGTGTACATCGTCTTATAATAGCCAGAGTAAACTGTCAAAATGCGTCATATAATGTTGAAAGGGTTAAGATGCTCTCTTAACTTGATCCTAGGTAACCTTAGACGGTTTTACTGGAGCTGCTTTAGTTGACTCTCTTGTATTCCAAAGGCTATACCGGTACTCTATCGTAATTAACGGGGGTGGGGCCTATTGATTTCCTCATTTATGTATTTTTTATTTTATTATGTTTTTAGTTTCCTCCCTAGACCTCTATCAAGCTTAAAAATACACCTGCCCAAGACCCTTTTTCAAGATAAATTTCCTGGCCGAAGGCCGGTTCCTCTTAAACTACAGGCTCGCTATCGCTCGCCAGGAAAAAATAGACACCTAAATGAAACAAAGTTTTAATATTGACAAAAATGGGGCGAAAGGTCTTAACATCGCCAAACTAATGGGCCGAACATCTTATAATCTGAAAACTAATGGGGCTAAACATCTTATAATCTGAAAACTAATGGGGCTAAACATCTTATAATCTGAAAACGAATGGGGCTAAACATGAGGAAGAAAGGGGACCAGAAAAAACGACCCATCTCCCCTTAATTCTCGGGTTTCCAAAAAGGTCTTCCAAAGTTGAACCACTATGTATCCCCACTCGCCTGGGCAAGAGATACAGAGAGCAGCCAGCGAACCTTACCAGTAGAATTATTACCAACAGATAAACTTCCAAAATTGAGTTGCCGGGGGTAAATGTGTAAATATTCACATCAGATGACACAGAGCGGCGTCATTTACATATCTGGCTTAAATAATGCTTGGGGGGGGTAAGGGTGAGGGTGAGGGGCGGGGGATCGGGGAAGTGGTGGTATAGGCGGATACAGAGGGAGGAAGGGAGAGACGGGGATTTTTTTAGAGAGAGAGAGAGTATGAGAGGGAGGGAGGGAGGGTGAGTGTATGTGGGGGGGGGTGAAGGTGAGATATTGTGGGGGGAGGAGGGTCACCCGTGTTCTAGGGGGGAGATGGGTTTTGTGTGTGTGTGAGAGAGAGAGAGTGTGTGTGTGTGTGTGTGTGAGAGTGAATGAGTGTATGTAGGGGGGGGGGAGATGGTGCGTATAGTGGGGGGAGGAGGGGCGTGTTGTGGGAGGGAGAGATAGGGTGTTTTTGTGCGAGAGAGAGAGGAGGGAATGTTGGTTGAGGAGTTTATGAGGGGGTACTGTGGTGGGGGAGAGAGTGTGTGTTGAGGAAGAGGGGGTGTTGGTTGGGGGGAGGGAGAGAGGATGTGTTTTGATGAGAAGAGGGAAAGAGTGGGAAAAGCGGTGATATAAGGAAGTGGAAATTTACCCGTTTCCATATTAGTTGTTTCAGAGCTCCCAAAACATAATACCATCGATAGTAAAGAAGGTCAGAGGTTTTTGATGGTGGATAGGAGGGGTATAGTGAGTGGTGGTGCTTTTCAACAATGAGGCACATTACCTATGCTAGCAGGCTAGCTATGTTGAAACGCCTTTTAAACTGGCACACTATGTCCTTGGAGTGCCACATGTATTTGTTGATTTCATTAATCGAGTTAAGAAGTAAAGTTGGTTGGTGAAAACAAATATATATATGAATTTATAGTATACTGGTAGACGACCATGGATGCCATGCCACCTATATTGACACACTGCATATGCTAACAAGCCATCTATGCTAGCAGGTGACCTATGGTGGGATGCCACTTGCTTGCACGCCGCCCATACTGGTACTCAGGTGAGGGATCCTGAAGCGCTACCTATGCTTACACGCCACCTATATATATATATACATACAGTACTGTAACTACAGTAGTACTACATCCGATTACCTGGTGGGAGAAGCAAAAATGTAGCCAATGTTCAAACTACTGGCGAGTATTGCTTGGCTAGCAGAGTTTTACCGCAGTAGTGCGTTGCGTAAAATAGTTTGCGAACAGAATCAGACAAGTAGACACGGTTGATGGTGGTGAACTCGTTGTGGTTTACACGTCTTTGTGGGGAATGTGATAGTATTTACAAACTATCATCGTATTTATTTATGTAGTTCATGTTCTCTTCCGAAATCCTGCTAACGGGAAACAGAAAAGCAGGCAGGCAAAGGAAAAGTCATAAGCTCTAGTCCGGAGGTATGACTGACTGATAGATAACTTTCATATAAATTATATTCGTTTGATCATCTACCACTGTTTTTTTTTTCTTCTCTATCGTTCAACTAGCACTTCTATTGATCAGTTTGTTGGGTATGTATCACTTATGGACGAATTATTATGAACAAATCTATAGGATATCTAAGTGGAATCCCAACCCGTGGCCAACCTCGTGGCTGGTGCCGATAATTCACATACTGTCTATTACTTCACAAATACAGTACACATGCTACAAGTAGATTTAACATTAACGAACAGTGTCTATATAGGCTACTTGTACAATTTTATATTTATGGCCTTTAAATTCGACTATTAAATGGCCAGGTAGCAACATAAGGCTGGTTGCTGCTCTGCACATGTCCTGGGGAACACGAGTACCAACATTCTCGCCATTTACTCTCACTAATTCACATGCATTATATCCATATACACTTCATCACTCTTGTATATAATGTTGTATGAAATGGAGCCTAATGGTTTATTGGTATGTAGGGTCGGAGTTAAGTATATTACAATGGTGTTAAAGAGTTAGTGGAGTGTACTGTATTATACGTAGTGGTTGCCAGCCCTGCCGCCTCGCCACCCAGCTCCCACCTCCTCAATATCAGTGTTGCCAGATTCTAAATGCAGAATTATCGTATTGTGACCACAAAATTATGGAATTTGCACCAAAATTATCGTACACACTAAATTATATATATATATATATATATATATATATATATATATATATATATATATATATATATATATATAAAGGGAATGTTGTTAAGCATTTATTAATTTAATTCGTAATGCCCAAAATAGATTCAACATAAAGAGAAGAGATAACAATACTAATGGTTTTCAGATCTAATATTACTTTAATACAAATGAATAAGTTCTTGCTAAGAAACGATTACAACATTTGATCTAGTAGGCCTATTGATCTAAATCATTATGAACTATTCTTCCTAATCCTCGGTTGTCTCAGATGTGTTATATAGTTCCCTTTCCAATTCTCATTAATTCCTTACTCCCTTTATTCATTTATTAATATATGTATGAAACAATGTGATTATCTAAGAGATTTATTTGGATGTTCAACAATTCCCTGAACTCTCTCCCAATTTATGTTGCATCTTGGTTTAATTCATATAATAATATAATATTTTTGTTGAAATCGTAAAATTATCGTACAAAATGTACGATAATGAGAAACACTATCGTACATCGTACTAAGGGTCAAATTATCGTAATGTACGATAATTATCGTACGTATGGCAACACTGCGATCCTCATATCCCACTCAGCAAGTACCCGACACCCTCACCGGTCACGCGGCGGCTGAAGTTGTCATGCATTTTGTGTTTTCTCGCGGTTGTGTGTGCGTGCGCGTAATTCGGAAGACGGGAAGCTACGCGGAGTGACTGTATCTACCGGAAGAGTGAGTAATTAGGGCCCAGTGTCTTCGCCTTAAGCCGTGGTGGAGTGAGGGAGTTGTGGTGCCGGCGACTGCACAAGCCATCTTGGCGTCTCTCCCGCAAGGTAAGCCATTATTCTGTGCGGTGTAGTAAGTGGCGTCATAATTATACAAATGTGATATACCGGTACTTTTTATTTATCGGAAACCAGTATAATGTTTACTATTTAATTAGTTGGTTTTATTAGCGTTTTGATAAAGAAAATTTAGTGTTATGTTGGTGCCGGTTTGATGGTTAGTGATAATGATGTGTGAACGGTACCACTCCCCCTTCTCACCTCCTCCCCCCCTTCCCCTTCTCACCTCCTCTTCCCTGCTACTCACCTCCTCCCTCCCCCCACCTTCTCACTCCTCCCTTCCCCCCCTTCTCCCCTCCCTCCCCCCCCCCCTCACCTACTCCCTTCTCCACTTGTTCTCCTCCCTCCCTCACCTTCTCACCTCCCTCCCCCATATTCTCACCTCCCTCCTCCGCCTTCTCACCTCCCTCCTCCGCCTTCTCACCTCCCTCCTCCGCCTTCTCACCTCCCTCCTCCCTCCCTCCACCTTTTCACCTCCTCCCTTCTCCACTTGTTCTCCATCCCCCACCTTCTCACCTCCTCCATCACCTCACCTCCCTTCTCCACTTGTTCACCTCCATCCCTTCACCTTCTCACCTCCTCCATTCCCCCTTCTCACCTCCTTCATCCCCCCATCTCACCTCCTCCATCCTTCCACCTTCTCCGCCACTTTCCCCCACATTTCTTTCGCTACCGTACCTCTCCCACTAACCCCCATTTCCTCGTTCGCACACCTTCCCCCTCCCCTGCCCTTCTTCCTTCCCTCCACGCTCCCCACCTTCCCTCCCCCTACTTTCACCTTCCCCTTTGTCCCCTACTTTCCTTGCCAAGTCTAGCCCCCACCATCCTTCCCGCTATTCCTCCTTCTGGCTTTCCCTCCCATACCCCCCCCTGCTTTCCCTCTCCCCCCCACCTCCCCCTTACTCCCCCCCCCCACTCCCCCCCCCCCCCCCTCGTTCTTCCACCTTTCCCTTCTACCCCCTTCACGTTCTAACCCATCTATCCCCTACTAACTTCCTAATCCTGCCACGGACATTAGTTCCAGGGCAGTAGTTCCCTTTCCAATGTTCCCTTACCCACTCTAAACCACTGTTTGGACAATTGATCCTCAGTCTTTTGGAGGACAAGCAGCCTAGAAGGGTCACCAGACCTGTTGTTGCTTGATTTCCTTATAATTCCCATTCGTTTTTCCTCTTGCTTTCCACCCATCCTTCTCCTCTCGCATCCCACTCATTCGTCTCATCTCGCTTATTATTCATCCCTTTCCTTTCGCTTCCCACTCATCCCTCTCGTCTCAATTCCCACGCATCCCTCCTGCCTCAATTCCCACTCATCCCTCTCGTATCACTTCCCACTCATCCCTCTCGTATCACTTCCCACTCATCCCTCTCGTATCACTTCCCACTCATCCCTCTCGTATCACTTCCCACTCATCCCTCTCGTATCACTTCCCACTCATCCCTCTCGTATCACTTCCCACTCATCCCTCTCGTATCACTTCCCACTCATCCCTCCTGTTCACTACCCACTCATCCCTCCTGTCTCACTTCCCACTCATGCCTCCTGTCTCACTACCCACTCATCCCTCCTGTCTCACTACCCACTCATCCCTCCTTTTACACTACCCACTCATCCCTCTCATCTCACTTCCAATCATCCCTCTCATCTTTCCCACTCATCCCTCCTGTCTCACTTCCCACTCATCCATCCTGTCTCACTTCCAACTCATCCCTCCTGTCTCACTTCCCACGCATCCCTCTCGTCTCACTTCCCACTCATCCCTCTCGTCTCACTTCCCACTCATCCCTCTCGTCTCACTTCCCACTCATCCCTCTCGTCTCACTTCCCACTCATCCCTCTCGTCTCACTTCCCACTCATCCCTCTCATCTCACTTCCGCCCACTCATCCCTCTCATCTCACTTCCCACTCATCCCTCTTGTCTCACTCCCCACTCATCCCTCCTGTCTCACTTCCCACTCATCCCTCTCATCTTACTTCCCACTCATCTTGCTTCCCACTCGTCCTTCTCATCTTGCTTCACACTCTTCCTCATCTTGCTTCCCACTCATCCCTCTCATCTTGATTCCCACTAATCCCTCATCTTGCTTCACACTCATCCCTCTCATCTTGCTTCACTCATCCCTCTCATCTTGCTTCCCACTCATCCCTCTCATCTTGCTTCCCACTCATCCCTCTCATCTTGCTTCCCACTCATTCCTCTCATCTTGCTTCCCACTCATCCCTCTCATCTTGCTTCCCACTCATCTTGCTTCCCACTCATCCCTCTCATCTTGCTTCCCACTCATCCCTCTCATCTTGCTTCCCACTCACCCCTCTTATCTTGCTTCCCACTGATCCCCCCCATCTCACTCATTCCTCTAATCCCTCATGTTGCTTCTCACTCATCCCACTCAGCTTCTTTCCCACTCCTGTTGCCCACTCATTCCTTTCCAGTTGCTTAAGTGAATGGAAGGTACGGTTGGCCAAATAAGTCATGTTTCCTCTGCCATAACGTTTTGCTCGCTGTGTGCTGTATTAATGCCTGTCAGATGTTGAATAGGGTGTGTAAAGATAGGAACATGTTTGTATATCTCACACGAAACGATTCATATAGTTTAGTGTTGATACCAATTATTGATCGAAATATACTAGGTGCTGCGACATCACTTATTTGGTCTGCTTTGACCGTTCGGAATGCTTTGACCGCTTTGAGTACTGTACTTTGACCTCTCGTACTGCTTTGACCGCTCAGACTGCTTTGATCGATCGGACTACTTTTAACGCACGGACTGCTCTGACCAATCGGACTGCTTTGACCGCTCGGACTGCTTTGACCGCTCGGACTGCTTTGACCGCTCGGACTACTTTTAACGCACGGACTGCTTTGACCAATCGAACTGCTTTGACCGCTCGGACTGCTTTGACCTCTCGGACTGCTTTGACCGCTTTGAGTACTTTGACCTCTCGGACTACTTTGATCGCTTGAATTACGTCATTGATTGTTCGGTCTACTTTGATTGCTCTGACTACTTTGACCGCTCGGACTATTTTGACAGCTCGAACTACTCTGACCTCTTGGACTACTTTGACCGCTCGGACTACTTGACCACTCGGAGTGCTTTGACCGCTCGGACTACTTGACCACTCGGAGTGCTTTGACAGCTCGGAGTGCTTTGACCGCTCGGAGTACTTTGACCGGTCGGACTGCTTTGACCGGTCGGACTGCTTTGACCGCTCGGACTGCTTTGACCGCTCGGACTGCTTTGACCGCTCGGACTGCTTTGACCGCTCGGACTGCTTTGACCGGTCGGACTGCTTTGACCGCTCGGACTGCTTTGACCGCTCGGACTGCTTTGACCGCTCGGACTGCTTTGACCGCTCGGACTGCTTTGACTGCTTTGACCGCTCGGACTGCTTTGACCGCTCGGACTGCTGTGACCGCTCGGACTGCTGTGACCGCTCGGACTGCTGTGACCGCTCGGACTGCTTTGACCGCTCGGACTGCTTTGACCGCTCGGACTGCTGTGACCGCTCTGACTGCTTTGACCACTCTGACTGCTTTGACCACTCTGACTGCTTTGACCACTCTGACTGCTTTGACCGCTAAGAGTGAACGCTTTGACCGTTTAAAGTTATTTGACCACTTTGAGTGATTGTAACCGCTGCTTTGATTGCTCGACTACTTTGATTGCTCAAACTATTTTGATTGTTCGGACTACTTTGATCGCTCGGATTATGATTGCTCTGACTATTTTGATTGCTCGGACTACTATGATCGCTCGGACTATTATGACCGCTCGGACTGCTTTGACCGCTCGGACTGCTTTGACTGCTCGGACTGCTTTGACCGCTCGGACTGCTTTGACCGCTCGGACTGCTTTGACCGCTCGGACTGCTTTGATCGCTCGGACTGCTTTGATCGCTCGGACTGCTTTGATCGCTCGGACTACTTTGATCGCTCGGACTACTTTGATCTCTCGGACTACATTGTTTTTATAATCAAATGTTCCTTCCGCTGTATTTTGTCCATACATCTTTATTTATATAGTACCGTATATACCGGTACTGTATATATATATATATATATATATATATATATATATAGCATTTTTTCCGACCTAATATTACTTTGTATAATGTAGTCGTCCCATAGACTCCCCTTTTCCAGGCCTGTCTTCTGTGCCTATAGACTTACTCAAACTAATATTTGTTTTATCTTCATTTTGTGTACACTTCCCCTTCTCTTCTGGCATTTCACCAGTATTGTGTTTTTTTTTCCCCAAGCTTCATAATATTCTTCCTTTTATTAGCATTGTTCCGACGTTTTTCTTATATATCCATACAATATATCTATATGTCTATTTATCTATATCTATATAATCTATTTATCTATCTATCTATATCTCTATCTATCTGTATATAATGTTTGTACAACAATGTTGTCTTATATACCGGTATACTATTAGCATTTTTTATTAACCCCTGACCTACCATATATGACTAAGTCAATATTTTCTCTCCCACCCCTCCTATGCCTTCATCATATTATTTTTAACCCTTTCAATGCGGGATCCGTTCAGGAGCACCATGGCAATTTACTGCAATTTAAAGCCCATTAAAGCCTGTGGAAACAAATGCGAGTGAGCAGGAGCGCGTTAGGCCCCTGTCCGCTCTCCGGCACATCTGCCGCGGCACTGAGAGTCTTACTTCATGTCTCGCGAGATATATGCAGCGCTGCCAAAGGCAAATGTAGCGCGACATTGCTAATTATTAGGGAATATTGCTACGAAGCTTGTTCTGGTGTCTTTTTAAAGCTATTTCTTCTATTTTTTTGCTGCAACCGTTACATTTCATTCCGGCACTTGCTTAAGCAATCAGGAGTGCCTTGAGTTTTATTATAACGGAAATATGCCCACACTGACAGGGTCAATGTAGTTGTCCCTGAAAACACACACAAACACACTCACGCAGCTCCCTTTAGAGTGCCTTGGGGACGGTTTTTTATATACACACACACACACTCACGCCGCTCCCTTTAGAGTGCCTTGGGGACGGTTTTTGATATACACACACACACACACACTCACGCAGCTCCCTTTAGAGTGCCTTGGGGACGGTTTTTGATATACACACACACATTCACGCGGCTCCCTTTAGAGTGCCTTGGGGACGGTTTTTGATATACACACACACACACATTCACGCGGCTCCCTTTAGAGTGCCTTGGGGACGGTTTTTGATATACACACACACAAACACACACACACTCACGCGGCTCCCTTTAGAGTGCCTTGGGGACGGTTTTTTATATACACACACATAAACACACACACACTCACGCGGCTCCCTTTAGAGTGCCTTGGGGACGGGTTTTTATAAATACACTCACACACACACACACACACACACACGTACACAAACTCTATCACACAGGCCCGCGCAATTTTGCATCCATATACACGATAGTTTGGGCATATTGTGACAATAAGTGCAATATATTATTTATGTGGGTATTTCTTGCCTGTTCTTGCTCTGTCTTGAGTCGGCTACCCCCATAATGGGGATTGGGCCTGAGCATATAGATAGATAGATATATAGATAGATAGATAGATAGGGTATTTATTTTTATCGATATCACTTGCGGATTGTCTAGTTTACTTTTGAAGTGGAGTCACCTGATTGTAAGAGCTACAGGTAATGGTTTGTGCAGGCCTTGTAATTCACACACACGCACACACACACACGGCTCCCTTTAGAGTGCCTTGGGGAGGGACTTTTTACACACACACACACACACACACACACACACACACACACACACACACACACACACACACACACACACGACACGCCCAAAAAGGCATGAAAAGTGACGTACTCTGAAAATATGCGAACCACCTAGGCTACGGTATAAGTTTTCGTTATTCATGCATAAATAACCGGATCTATTTTATGGGTCGATTATCATGTTCATTACACGAACACAAATAGGTATTAGATAATATAGTATATGTTAAGGGGAGATGGCTCGTTTTTCTAGATCCCCTTCTCCCTCATGTTTAACCCCATTAGTTTTCAGATTTTAAGATGTTTTCCCCATTAGTTTGTCGATTTTAAGACCTTTCGCCCCATTTCCTTGTCAATATTTAGACTTTTCGTGCTATTTAGGCATCGATTTTTTTCCTGGCGAACGATAGTGAGCCTAATTTTGGAAGAACCGGCCTGGACATTTTTCTACCGAAAAATGTACAAATTAATCTAGAAGGGGAATTTAATGGATGTTTTTTGTTTTTTTTTAAGTTTGATGGAGGTCTAGGGAGGAAATTAGAAAAAATAATTGATAAATTTAAAAAATCTACCGAAAAGTGAACCATCCCGCCCTTAAATGATCAAGTTAATCTCCAGTTCCAATTTCATATTTAAATAGGAACACCCGCTATTTTATTAGTTATTTATTAGTTATTGTTATTTATTGTTATTTATTGTTATTTATTGTTATTTATTTGTTATTGTTATTTATTATTTATTAGTTATATTGTATTAGTTAGTATTTATTTATTTTGTATTTAGTTATTTTTATTTGTTATTGTTATTTTTTGTTATTTTTGTATTTATTGTTATTTATGTTATTTTTGTTATTTATTGTATTGTTATTGCTGTTATTTATTGTTATTTTTAGTTATTTATTGTTGTATTATTTTATTTGTATTATTTATTTGTTATTTATTTGTATTTATTTTTTGTTATTTTTTTTTATTTTTTTTTTATTTATTTGTATTTGCATTCCTATTTGTTTATTTTTGTCGATGGTCCCGTTCCCACTATCAAGGGAATCGGTAATCGGTACCATCCGAGGAGTTCGAATTTTCTTCTCAGGAGTTCAATTTTCATCCCAGGAGTTCAAACTTCCATCCGAGGAATTCAAACTTTCATCCACTGAGTTCAAACTTGCATACAAGGAGTTCATCATCCAGTAGTTCAAACTTCTTCCAAGCTTTCTTCCAAGGAGTTCAAACTCTCATCCAAGGAGTTCAAACTCTCATCCAAGGAGTTCAAACTCATCCAAGGAGTTCAAACTCTCATCCAAGGAGTTCAAACTCTCATCCAAGGAGTTCAAATTATCATCCACTGAGTTCAAACTCTCATCCAAGGAGTTCAAACTATCATCCAAGTAGTTCAAACTCTCATCCAAGTAGTTCAAACTATCATCCAAGGAGTTCAAACTCTCATCCAAGGAGTTCAAACTTTCATCTAAGGAGTTCAAACTTTCATCTAAGGAGTTCAAACTCTCATCCAAGGAGTTCAAACTCTCATCCAAGGAGTTCAAACTCTCATCCAAGGAGTTCAAACTATCATCCAAGGAGTTCAAACTATCATCCAAGGAGTTCAAACTATCATCCAAGGAGTTCAAACTATCATCCAAGGATTCAAACTCTCATCCAAGGAGTTCAAACTCTCATCCAAGGAGTTCAAACTATCATCCAAGGATTCAAACTTTCATCCAAGGAGTTCAAACTCTCATCCAAGGAGTTCAAACTATCATCCAAGGAGTTCAAACCATCATCCAAGGAGTTCAAACTCTCATCCAAGGAGTTCAAACTATCATCCAAGGATTCAAACTATCATCTAAGGAGTTCAAACTTTCATCTAAGGAGTTCAAACTTAACGCATAGCCTATTACCTAACAAAATGGCAACAATTATACGATTGTATGCAGCTTAGGAAGGATGTGTAGTAGCTAAAAGGATTAAACGAGATAGTCGGTAGCCTTTTAAATGGCTGGAGGTCCTTCCTAAGTTGAATAGAATCGCCTCATAGTTGCCAGAAGATAACAAAGTACCGGTAGTACAAAGGAAAACAAGTAACAACACATCTATTGATCCTAACGACAAGGACGGCACCAGAACTGAAGGGGTTAAGATATGGGAACTCTCTGACCAAGGATAATTATTTGTTAATTTATTTAATTTTCTATTTAAAAATTATCATTTTGGTTTCCTCCCTAGGCCTCCATCAAGCTTTAAAAAAACATCCTTAAGATCCCCCTTCCAGATTAATTTGTACATATGTCGGTAGAAAAATGTTCCGGCCGATTTCTCTATAATTATTATGTTCTATCCAACAACCAACTCTACTCCTAAAATCGATTAATGAAATATTACAAACACATGTGGCAGTCCGTGGATTCGAACCCAGGACGCTCACACCGAATATCAAAACCTTATGCCACGAAGGCAGTTAAAGAATGGTGGACACTGCCTATGATTTATTATGCAACTTCGAATCCTGCATATCAATCTAAGCATGTACACACATCCCAACTGCAACTCACGTAGGCTATGCATATGTGAATGGAAAGAGCAATTAATGGGGCCTTAACCACTAGGGAAGGCCTCTCGATAAATTACTCCTGAACCAATATCAATTATTATGTTCTACCCAACAACCAACTCTACTCCAAAAATCGATTTAATGAAATATTACAAACACATGTGGCAGTCCGTGGATTCGAACCCAGGATGCTCACACCGAATATCAACACCTTATGCATTACACCACGAAGGCAGTTAAAGAATGGTGGACACTGCCTACGATTTATTATGCAACTTCGAATCCTGCATATCAATCTAAGCATGTACACACATCCCAACTGCAACTCACGTAACAGGCTCGCTATCGCTCGCCAGGATTTTGTTTACACCTAAATGGCCCCCAAGATCTTAATATTGACAAAGACATGGGGTGAAGGGTCTTAAAATCGACGAACTAGTGGGGTGAGCGTCTTAGTACCGGTATCTCAAAACTAATGGGGATAAACATGAGGGATAAGGGGAACCAGAAAAACGACCTACCTGCCCTTAGCCTCTCCACAACACTAAGGTTATTGTATAGTACGGTAGCGCTAATAAGTTGTGTCTCACCTGGCAACGACCTACCTGCCCTTAGCCTCTCCACAACACTAAGGTTATTGTATAGTACGGTAGCGCTAATAAGTTGTGTCTCACCTGGCAACGACCTACCTGCCCTTAGCCTCTCCACAACACTAAGGTTATTGTATAGTACGGTAGCGCTAATAAGTTGTGTCTCACCTGGCAACGACCTACCTGCCCTTAGCCTCTCCACAACACTAAGGTTATTGTATAGTACGGTAGCGCTAATAAGTTGTGTCTCACCTGGCAACGACCTACCTGCCCTTAGCCTCTCCACAACACTAAGGTTATTGTATAGTACGGTAGCGCTAATAAGTTGTGTCTCACCTGGCAACGACCTACCTGCCCTTAGCCTCTCCACAACACTAAGGTTATTGTATAGTACGGTAGCGCTAATAAGTTGTGTCTCACCTGGCAACGACCTACCTGCCCTTAGCCTCTCCACAACACTAAGGTTATTGTATAGTACGGTAGCGCTAATAAGTTGTGTCTCACCTGGCATTACGTTTGGCTCGTTCTGTGTTGTATTAACCACTTCTGTAATGGCCACGTCTTTTTACTTTGATCCTAGCTATATTTTGACGATTATGTGGAGTTTTAAAAGGACCTGTGGTTGTAGAAATGGTGAAGTCAGACAGTTCGAAGCCTATTAATTAACGGAGGTCCTTTTTAAACTGAATACAATCTTCTAATAGTAGCTAAGGTAAAATAAAAATAGGTCATCGGTATTGAATGCGTTAAGGGGAGGTATTTAGTTTGTTCCCTAGACCTCCATCAAGCTTAAAATTACATCCCCTTGAGTCCCTTTCAAGATAAATTTGTACATTTTTCGGTAGAAAAATGTCCCGGCCAAAGGCCGGTTCCTCTTAAATTACAGGCTCGCTATCGCTCGCCAGGATAAAATCGACACCTAAATTGCACGAAAGTTCTTAATATGGGGTGAAAGTTCTTAAAATCGCTAAACTAATGGGGCAAACGTTTCATAATATCAAAAGCAATGGGGCTAAACATGAGGGAGAAAGGGGTCAAGACAAAAATCCCTCAAGTGGAGATCTCCCCTTAAGCTGGCATCCATGACTTTGAATTCAACTGGTTATTCTGAGGTAATTCTGTTGACTAGATCGCATTAGGTGGCCGTGTATGTACCGGGTCTTTTACTTACCCCTTCCAGTACCGGTGACGTCTTTTGTAATTGATTTCAGGTGTAGATGATTTACGAAGCTTAGGAAGGATATATGGTAGCTAAAAGGATTAATTATTATGTTCCTTCCAACAACCAACCATACTCCTAAAATCGATTAATGAAATTTACAAACACATGTGGCAGTCCGTGGATTCGAAGCTTGAGATAGTCTGCATTTTTTTTATTTATTTATTTTTTTTTTTTTTTTAGGTACATATAGATGATTTGTGAAGCTTAGAAAGGATATATGGTAGCTAAAAGGATTAATTGAGATAGTCTGTAATCTTCTAAGGGGTGGAATTCCTTCCTAAGCTGCTTAAAATCGTCTAATAGTTGCCAGAATATAATGAAAAGGATGTCACCGGTAGTGAATGGGTTAATGACCAGCGTGGGGTGGGGTGGGGTGGGGGGAGAGAGAGAGAGAGAGAGAGAGAGAGAGAGAGAGAGAGAGAGAGAGAGAGAGAGAGAAGGAGAGCGAAGGAGAAGGAGGAGTTACAAGGAATAGTTTGTATCTCATAAACCTTGCACAACATTCCTGGAAAATAATGGAAGTGGAACGAGATAAGTTGTTTAGTGCACTACACTCATTACAGAGTGTGCAGAATACTATCTACTCTCTTCTTGAACTGCGCTACTGAAGATCACTGGGTACAACTTCTGAGGGAGAACACGAATACATCCCTCAACTCATCATAAACAACACACCCCTAACACATACACACACACCCAAAATCCTAGGAGTAACATATGATACTCATATGACATTCAAACAGCACACCACAAGCACGAAAAAGAAACTGACACCCAGACTTAACGCCCTCAGGTCACTTGCTCACACAAAATTTGGACACAACAAAGAAACCACCACCACAGTTTATAAACAATACATAAGATCAGTGATGGAATACGCAAGCCCGGCCTGGGCTTCTAACCTAGCTGAAACACATCATAAGACCTTACAGACTATTCAAAACAAAGCCCTAAAAATCATTACAGGCTGCACAGCTACTGCACCCACAGATCACCTACAGTACATCAAGAAACCAACATCCTCAAAGTCAAAGACCATCTGGACATGAGAGGCACTCAATTCCTGGCAGCAGCCTCCACGAACCAAAACCACCCACTACACTACATGGCAACACACCCACAGACACCAAGACATATCAAAACAACACCCAGCACACGGTATCACACACAAATACTGTTCTCTCTCCCTCCCTGTCCACCCCAAACCAACTTCCAGAAGCACATCCATACTCATATCTCTCGCCGATCCATCCACTCACTCATAGAAAACACGCAGCTGCAAGCACGACCTCCCGAAATCCATCCTTCCGAATCCTCCCTTCCTCGCGAGGACAGAGTCCACCTGGCCAGGCTGAGATGCGGACACCATCCAGCTCTTCTGAGCTATCAGAAGAGACTGGATGACTCCGTCGTCGACACCTGCCCGGGATGTAACACAGCACCCCATACCATTAAACACGTCATAGAAGGCTGCATTTCACACAACCACTTACGCCAACAACACAATCTACACTCAATGAGAGCTCTGTGGGAAAGCCCGATCGTGGCCATGGCCTTCCTCAGGGACTCGGGGCTGTTCGGCCAGGCAGCTTAGGGAAGAAGAAGAAGAAGAACAACAACAACAACTTCTGAGGGAAGTTTGTTCCAAGTAGAAATATATTTTATATGTGATAAAGTTTAAACAAATACTTGTGTTGAACCTTTTCAATTTTAACTTCCATCTATGGTTGCGTGTTGTATTCATAGTGAGGCTGGACATTTTTGCTATAATCCACGTCGTCAAACTCATTAAATGTTTTAAAATCTTCAATGAGCTGACTTCGTAGTCTGCGTGTTTTCAACGAAAATATATCAAGATTTTGCAACCGGTCCTCATAGCTCAGTCTTCTAATCGGTGGAATAAGCTATGTAACCCATCTTGTACTCTTTACAGTCGTTTTATATATTTCCCGAATGCTTAGAGAGAGAGAGAGAGAGAGAGTGAGAGTGAGTGGGTTGAATGGAAATGATGACTGGGGTTGAGCCTGTCGAGTCTTTATGGGTGTGACCGTGTATATTTATCTCTATCTATCTATATCTAACTATATAAATATAATGCATGTGTGTGTGTGTGTGTGTGTGTGTGTGTGTGTGATAGTCTTTATGGGTGTGACCGTGTATATTTATCTCTATCTATCTATATCTAACTATATAAATATAATGCATGTGTGTGTGTGTGTGTGTGTGTGTGTGTGTGATAGTCTTTATGGGTGTGACCGTGTATATTTATCTCTATCTATCTATATCTAACTATATAAATATAATGCATGTGTGTGTGTGTGTGTGTGTGTGTGTGTGTGTGTGTGTGTGTGATAGTCTTTATGGGTGTGTATTTATCTATATATATCTATGTGTGTGTGTGTGTGTGTGTGTGTGTGTGTGTATGTGTGTATGTGATTGTATGTGTGTGATAGTTGTTCCCATTGTGTTAATTACTTATCATCAAGCCCCTCGCCACATTGCCCTGACACCCCCTCCACCAGGCCCTCTGTAATGTATGCCCTTAAGGTCAACATTTACATATAGGGTGGTGGTGGTGGTGGTGGTGGTGGTGTTGGTGGGAAAACAAGACACCTCTTATCTCCCACCACCACCTCCTCCTCCTATTCCACCTGCATCACGTTATCAGCTCAGAGACGTGACCTCTTTCTGTCTTGGTCTTATTGCCAAGCTAATGGAGCGGACGTCTCAAAATCTCAAAACTAATGGGGTTAAACATGAGGGAGAAGGGGGGCCCAGACAAATAAACCCACCCCTTTATGTGGCGTATTTGCACTTGGTCGCTGTGGCCTTGAGAACTCTACCAGAAATATTATCAGATTTTTCTATTTGAATGCCCTCTATTAAATTAACCCCTTCTCTACCGGCGACGTTTTTTTATACTTTCTTCTGGCTTTTATTAGACGATTTTATTCAGTTTAAAAAGGGCCACCAGCTATTAATTGGCTTCGAACTCTCTCACTTAACCCTTTTTACTACCGCACATCCCTCTTAAACTGCATTCAATCGTCTAAATATTGCTAGAATAAAATAAAGAGGAGAGTTAATCACATTTTGTTAAGTCAGGGTGTTAAACGAAAGCCAAGTCCATTATATTTAGTCTTTATTGTCGTATATTTAAAGATAGAATTTGTGGTTTATAGTTCAAAATATGTCTTTGGAAGTGATAACATGGCCAACACAATGCTATTTCACGTTGATTGTCTTGTATTCCTCCTCATATTGTCTTGTATTCCTCCTCATATTGTCTTGTATTCCTCCTCATATTGTCTTGTATTCCTCCTCATATTGTCTTGTATTCCTCCTCATATTGTCTTGTATTCCTCCTCATATTGTCTTGTATTCCTCCTCATATTGTCTTGTATTCCTCCTCATATTGTCTTGTATTCCTCCTCATATTGTCTTGTATTCCTCCTCATATTGTCTTGTATTCCTCCTCATATTGTCTTGTATTCCTCCTCATATTGTCTTGTATTCCTCCTCATATTTTCTTGTATTCCTCCTCATATTGTCTTGTATTCCTCCTCATATTGTCTTGTATTCCTCCTCATATTGTCTTGTATTCCTCCTCATATTGTCTTGTATTCCTCCTCATATTGTCTTGTATTCCTCCTCATATTGTCTTGTATTCCTCCTCATTGTCTTGTATTCCTCCTCATATTGTCTTGTATTCCTCCTCATATTCATTCAAGTCTTCAAACAAAATGGCTCCGGTTTGACACCCTATTTTGTTTTCGTTATATTGTCCAGTAATATATTGTAGTCAAGTTGATCTCATTTTTGTGTTTCTATTTTCCAGGTATGATCATCGGAGACCCTGTTACCAGTTTATGAAGAGGTCCTGGTGGTGAGTACTAATTCAGAGCCACAAGAAACCTTTTTCGTTTAGGGGGTAGTGCTTGTTTTTTGGCCTATATATAAAAATATATAATTTTTTATCCTTCACTAGACCTCCATCAAGCTTAAAAAACACCACCTAGACCCCCTTTCAAGATGTATTTGTAAATTTTTCGATAGAAACATGCCCCAGCCAAAGGCCCATTCCATCCAAAGTTACAGGCTCGCTATCGCTCGCCAGACAAGAAATCGACACCTAAATGGCACGAAAGGTCTTAATATTGCCTAATGGGGCGAAAGGTTACAAAATCGCCAAACTAATGGAACGAACGTCTTAAAATCTCAAAAACTATTATGTTAAACATGAGGTAGAAGGGGGTCCATAACAAGCTACTAATACCCCCTCAATGGAGAGAGAGAGAGAGAGAGAGATGAGAGAATGAAAGAGAAACCAACAAACTAACCAACCAATACAAAAGATACCGCGAGTGAACACGAGAGGCGGTAACATTCCCTGGAGGCTTCATGTTAGTGAACACGAGAGGCGGTAACATTCCCTGGAGGCTTCATGTTAGTGAACACGAGAGGCGGTAACATTCCCTGGAGGCTTCATGTTAGTGAACACGAGAGGCGGTAACATTCCCTGGAGGCTTCATGTTAGTGAACACGAGAGGCGGTAACATTCCCTGGAGGCTTCATGTTAGTGAACACGAGAGGCGGTAACATTCCCTGGAGGCTTCATGTTAGTGAACACGAGAGGCGGTAACATTCCCTGGAGGCTTCATGTTAGTGAACACGAGAGGCGGTAACATTCCCTGGAGGCTTCATGTTAGTGAACACGAGAGGCGGTAACATTCCCTGGAGGCTTCATGTTAGTGAACACGAGAGGCGGTAACATTCCCTGGAGGCTTCATGTTTTATATATTTTTGCGCCTCATTTACCGTGCGCCTCATCCCCGCCGATCACAGAGGCACGATTGGCATTCATACACCCGGCAATGTATCAAAGGAGAGTGGTGGTGGAGGAGGAGGGAGGGAGAGTTACAAGGAATAGTTAGTGGTGGAGGAGGGAGGGAGGGAGAGTTACAAGGAATAGTTAGTGGTGGAGGAGGAGGGAGGGAGGGAGAGTTACAAGGAATAGTTAGTGGTGGAGGAGGGAGGGAGGGAGAGTTACAAGGAAAAGTTAGTGGTGGAGGAGGGAGGGAGGGAGAGTTACAAGGAATAGTTAGTGGTGGAGGAGGAGGGACGGAGGGAGAGTTACAAGGAATAGTTAGTGGTGGAGGAGGAGGAGGGAGGGAGGGAGAGTTACAAGGAATAGTTAGTGGTGGAGGAGGAGGGAGGGAGGGAGAGTTACAAGGAATAGTTAGTGGTGGAGGAGGGAGGGAGAGTTACAAGGAATAGTTAGTGGTGGAGGAGGAGGAGGGAGGGAGAGTTACAAGGAATAGTTAGTGGTGGAGGAGGGAGGGAGAGTTACAAGGAATAGTTAGTGGTGGAGGAGGGAGGGAGGGAGGGAGGGAGAGTTACAAGGAATAGTTAGTGGTGGAGGAGGAGGGAGGGAGAGAGAGAGTTACAAGGAATAGTTAGTGGTGATGGAGGAGGGAGGGGGGGGGGGAGAGTTACAAGGAATAGTTAGTATCTCAGAGACCTTGCGGTCCATTCCGCTTGGCAGCGTGTTGTGTATGGCTACCCTCATGGTAAGGCGTCTGGCATTAATACATAGATTTATATTAATATCTTGACTGTATTATTCCAATGCTTCTCTCTCTCTCTCTCTCTCTCTCTCTCTCTCTCTCTCTCTCTCTCTCTCTCTCTCTCTCTCTCTCTCTCTCTCTCTCTCTCTCTCTCTCTCTCTCTCTCTCTCTCTCTCTCTCTCTCTCTCTCTCTCTCTCTCTCTCTCTCTCTCTCTCTCAGATTGAATGGGGCCGAATGGATGCAAGCCAAAGAGAGAGGAAGAGAAAGAGAACAAAAAAAGCGAGGTGGGCCCATTTAAATGAAGGAAACCGAAACTTATGCTTTACTTATCTCTTATACATCAGTCAGTATACAGTAGGTTTTATAGATTTTGTTTTTATCTTAAGGGGGGATGGGCCGGTTTTCTGGGCCACTTTCTCCATGTTTAGCCCCATTAGTTTTCAGATGTTTAGATGTTTGCCCCATTAGTTAGTCGATTATAAGACCTTTCGCCCCATTTCTTCGTCAATATTTAGACCTTTCGTGCTATTTAGGTGTCGATTTTTTCCCTGGCAAACGGTAGTGAGCCTGTAATGTTGGAAGAAGCGACCTTCGGCCGGGAAATTTACAAATTAATCTAGAAGGGGGATCTAATGGATGTTTATTTAAATTTGATGGAGGTCTAGGGAGGAAACTAGAAAAATAATGAATACATGCAAAAATCGCCCAAAAAGTTAAGATTACTCCAACGAGCAATAGATAAATATTAGGTGTAGCTATCCCATGGTATAAGTCACGCAAGAATAGCATTGCGTGGGTCAGAATATATAATTGGATCTATGTCTTCTTTTTGTAGGATGTGTTTCTTGAGTAGGTGTAGTATGATCTAGATTCTAGTATATAATCCAGGATATATTTGACAGGATTCCGAATTTGCAATTGGATACTGAATTTGCAGGACAGATAGTGTATTGAGTATGTATACAGGTAGTGTATTGAGTATGTATACAGGTAGTATGTATACAGGTAGTATGTATACAGGTAGTATGATATGGAGTGCACAATAATCAAGAATATATGCAAGTTATTCCTGGTATTTACTTGGGTCTTTATTTTTAATATGAGTGTATTTTCTTTATTAGCAGCAGAATGTGGTCGTCTTTACATACAATTTTGCATACATAACATTTTAAGACCGAGTGCTCCACACATATGTGCAGTTTCAGTCTCTTGTCCTAATGGCGGCGTTCCAGGCAACCCTGTTAAAGGCTGCTTCACTTGTCAAGTTTTTTGGATTTGAGATCGGCACGTAAAGTCCGATCCCAGGTCTTCTTCGGTCCACCCCTTGGTGCAGCTCCCTCCACAATCACAGACCTGCATTTTTTACCCAATTTTGTTCATCCATTCTCTCTACATGTCCATACCATCCCAATCTACTTGTATGCATCACCATGCTAATACTCTTTATACCTAAACGTCCCCTCAGCTCAACATTTGTTATTCTATCCTGTAGCCTGGCCCCACACATCCATCTCACCATTCTCATCTCATTACGTTCCATTCTGTTGACATCCTCTACTTAAACGGCCCATGTTTCTGAGGCATACGTCATTGCACTTCTAACACATGAGGCATACACCTTTCCCTTCAGGGGGAGAGGCATTCTTTTCATGGTCAGAATTGGCAGCAGTTCTCTGAACTTCCCCCAGCCACTTCTAATTCTAACGACAGTGGCAGCCTCGGCCCCACCACCGACAGAGATGGTATCTCCTAGGTAACAAAACTTGTCCACCAGCTCCAATGACTCATTTCCTAAATTCACAGCCACAGGATCATCACTTGACGCAAGCTCGCCTTTCCACACTACGCACTCAAATTTCTCTATTTCTGACATCCTTCGGCAGGGGTCCTTTTATTCTACTACAGCGCTTAATCCCATGGTGAACCCAACATCGACAGATGCTACATCGAATCGAGTTAGCGCCCACACCCTTTCCACACACTGCACATGGGTATGCACCGCTATTTTCCATATTGCCTCGTCTCAATCTACAATGCATAACCTTGGTTTTGTTAATATTGACTCTTAAACCCTTCCTAGCCATGCCCTCTCTCCATCTTTTGAATTTGGCCTCAGCATCTTGTATATTGTCAGCTATTAGGACTAAATGGTCTGCATAAAACAGTTTAAACGGGAGACCGCCTCTAAAAACTCTAGACAGTGCCTCCAGGACCATAATAAAGAGGAGGGGGCTTAACACTGAACCCTGATGAACTCCAACACGGACTGTGAACTCATCACTCAGTACACCTTTCACCCTCACCGCAGTTCGCGAATCCTCATACATCTTCATTATCACACGCACCAGCCACTCTTCCACACCAAGTTTCATCATAGCCCACTGCACAACATCTCCAGGCACCCTGTCAAAGGCCTTCTCCAGGTCTACAGACACAAAGTAAAGATCCCTGCCTTTTAGTAAGCATCTTTCTTGTATCTGCCTGACTATGAAGATTGCATCGGTTGTACCACGTCCTGGCATAAAACCAAACTGCATATCATCAATGGAGATGCTTTGCCTGATCAAACCCTCAAAGACTCTCTCACAGACCTTCATGATTTGGTCAAGCATTTTCAGGCCCCTATAATTACCTCTATCTAGCGCATCCCCCTTTCCTTTGTATATATTTACTATTACACTTTTGTGCCAATCCTCGGGGATTTTCTCATCTTTAATAATGGTGTTTATCAACTCGGTGACTAAGTTGACACCAGCCTCCCCTGAGGCTTTTATCATCTCAGCGACAATGTCAGAGCACCCTGGAGCTTTACCGTCCTTCATTCATTTTATTGATTACGTCGCTCACTACAGCTGGTGCTATCAAAGGAGGGGGTCCGGATATTGTTTTTTCTATACTAAGCTGTTCCTTATCCCATTCAAACTCTACATTTAGCAATCATTCATAGTTTGCCTTCCATGCTTCATTGATTTCATTTTCTGCATACACAATCTTCCCGTTATCGTTTCTAACACAATGTTCACCTATAATATCCCTACTGTCATTTTTAACTCGCCTAGCTAAGTTGAAGATCCCATTGGGATTGTCAGTGTTACACACTTGTTCGAGGACCAGGTCCTTAATACCTTTTGTTTAGCATTGTATATGATTTATTTGTTATATGAATTATGTATGAAGTTTTTTGTAGGATTCTAAGCATATATTTAGATCTTTGTTTTCTGTTTGGTATGGATGTATTGTGGATGGAGTGCAGTGTGAGGTGGTGTGAAGACTATTTGTATGACTAATTATAAGTCCGGATCACAAGACCTCACTATATTTCTGAATGGCGCCACTATCGACCGCAGTGATGTAGTGTCGGCCGATTGCATTAGCTTGATAATGTGTGGATTTTTTTTTTTTTTTTTTTTTTTTTTTTTTTTTTTTTTTTTAATAATTAGCCCCTCCGCCCACGTGTTACGCTTTATTGAAACGGTAATTATTATGATTCTGAAATGTTAATATAGACTAGTGAATTTAGTTACTATTATCATTGTGGTTGTTTACTATTATCATTGTGGTTGTTTACTATTATCATTGTGGTTGTTTACTATTATCATTGTGGTTGTTTACTATTATCATTGTGGTTGTTTACTATTATCATTGTGGTTGTGTGGTTGTTTACTATTATCATTGTGGTTGTTTACTATTATCATTGTGGTTGTTTACTATTATCATTGTGGTTGTTTACTATTATCATTGTGGTTGTTTACTATTATCATTGTGGTTGTTTACTATTATCATTGTGGTTGTTTACTATTATCATTGTGGTTGTTTACTATTATCATTGTGGTTGTTTACTATTATCATTGTGGTTGTTTACTATTATCATTGTGGTTGTTTACTTAGAAATATTGGTGTTCTAATGACGTAAAGATTCCACAAACGTGTTCATTTTTACGTCGACTTAAATTGCCATGATATTTTAACAACAATGTATTTTACCTTTGACTACTGGACTTCGAGGGTTGAGCTAGATTAGTCGTTTCTTAAGGGGAGGTATTTAGTTTGTTCCCTAGACCTCCATCAAGCTTAAAATTACACCCCCTAGACCCCCTTTCAAGATAAATTTGTACATTTAGTGGTAGAACAATGTCCCGTTCCTCTTAAATTACAAGCTCGCTTTCGCTAGCCAGGAAAATATCGACACCTAAATGGCACGAAAGTTCTGAAAATTGACAGAAATGTGGTGAAAGTTTTTAAAATCGCCAAACTAAAGGGGGCGAACGTCTTAAAATCTAAAAAGCAATGGAGCTAAACATGAGAGAGAAAGGGGTCCAGAAAAATCCCTCAAGTGGAAATCTCCCTTTAAGGGGGGTCACCTCGTTTTTGTTTGTCTCTTTCTCTCCCTCTCTTCGGCTTGTATCCATTCGGCCCCATTCAGCCTACTATTTTAAGACGTTTGCCCCCATCCAGGTGTCAATATTTTCCTGGCGAGCGGTAGCGAGCCAGCATATATGTATTTTTGTTTTGACAGCAAGCTAAATTTGTACATTTTTCGATAGACAAATGTGCCGGATTTCTCCATACAATGCTGGCTCGCTATCGCGATTCGCTCGCCAGGAAGAAATCGACACCTGGATGGGGATAAACGTCTTAAAACAGTTGTCTGAATGGGGCCGAATGGATACAAGCCAGGGAAAGAGAGATAAATAGAGAAAAATAATAAAAGCCGGGGACCCCCTTAATAATGATAAATGGAAGATTTACACGATACAGTGGCTGATCCATTATGACAACTGTTTTATTATGTTGACCTCTGACCATTTTGGTGAGGTCAATCCTCATAGTATTAGTGAGTTGGGTCTATAATTGGGCCATATAATTAGGGTTGGGTGTGATAGGGATCTGCCTTGTGTGGGGAAATCGACTTTTTGCAGACTCCCATTTGCTTCTGTTCTTTTGTTAACAAATGTCGGACATGTGGCTGGTGTGCAACATTTTGGCCTTTAAGGGGACAGTGGCTGTTTGTTTGGTCTATTAATTCATTTATTCATATATTTGTTTAGTTTCCTCCCTAGACCTCCATCAAGCTTAGAAAAACACTCCCTAGACCCCCCTTCAAGATAGATTTGTACATTTTTTCGGTAGAAACATTTCCCGGCCAAAGGCCGATTCCTCCTAAAATTACAGGCTCGCTATCGCTCGCCAGGAAAAAATCGATTCAAAGATATGGGGTGAAAGGTCATAAAATCCCCAAACTAATGGAACCAACGTCTTAAAATCCAGAGGTGGGCAGGTGCGCGCCATTTGGCGCTCTGCGATCCGGTGCGCATTACCAATATAGAGGAGCGCGGAGCGAGGAGCGAGGAGCGGCAAAATTCTGAAATCGGAGTGCAGGCGGGGAGCGCAGCTAGAAATTCGCGCTCCTTTCTGGCGCTCCGGAGGCGATTTTTCCTGTCAACAACAGGTACAAGAACGTCATTATCGTGTACAGTCATCGTACCGTTCGTACGGTGTTACTCACGGTGTTAGTGAACTGTGATACAGTGATACTATGATAGTGACAGACTGACAGTGTTACAGTTGTTAACTTGTTATTTTTTTTTTTGGCTTTTGCTAACGCAAAGTAAACCTTACGGGCAAGTTACGGCTTACGAAGGGGCCTAAGGGTAAGTCTGGCAGTGGTATAGCCCGAGCCTGTCTGACTGTCTGATAGTCAAAAGACACTATAGACTTCAGAGACTTTTATCATTTTATGGTATCGATACTATCGGAATGTTACTTGAATGTATGGGTGGGAGGGTGGTTTGGGGGATGGTGGGGGGAAGGTAGAAGCGTAATTGACTCGTGTTACAAATATGAAGCCGATTGGTGAGGTAGTTTCGCCACCACAGATTTTATTTGTTTTCCTTTTCTTCGTACGGATACGCTGGAAGTGGGTTGTGGGAGGCAGTTGGGGGTGTGGTGGAGGGAAGGCAGAAGGGTAAGGCACTTGTCACACAAATATGGAACCGATTGGTGTAATCGTTTCGCCGCCACAGATTTTTTTTTTTTTCCTTGTGAGGCGACCGATAGTCAGCGAGTGGGTGGGAGGAGGGGTTTGGGGTACTGGTGGTGCCGTGGTGGGTATGCAGAAGGGTAAGGTACATGTGGTAAAAAACTAAAAATATGAAAGCCATAGGTGCAGTCGTTTCGCTGCTACGATTTTTTTTCGGCGAGTCAGTATATAATTATATACGGACCTGGCACTGGGCGTGACAACTGACATCTGACAAGACCCTAGTCCTGGCCGTATATTATATATATAATTATTATAAATTATATACCGTCGGACCTGGCAGTTTCGGACCTAGTTTCTCAGTTTGGACAGTTTCTGTAATTCTTTGTCATATCATAGATATCAATGGACAGTCACAATGTCACAAACTCACAATGATATCAATCATATCATATCATTGACATTTGATTCATTGATATGACATAAAGAATAACAGAAACTGAGAAAGTGAGAAACTTAAACAGTTTAACTTCAGAAAGCCACCATGACTTGAGTTTTTTTTAATGTTTTGAATTCTTGGAATTTAGTGAAGTGAAAGACAAAGGACAAAGTGAAGGACAAAGGTAAATCATTAAATAACTTCTAGAAGCTGTTTTTTTTTTACTTTTTGTTTTATATATACCTATTTTTGGGAGCGCGGAGCGCAGGAGCGCGGAGCGGGAAGCGCATCGGGTCTGCTGACAAAAGGAGCGCGTGAGCGCTGCCGCATTACCTTATGTCTGATGAGCGCGGAGCGCTGCCGCATTACCGGTCCCACCGGAGCGCGCCCACCTCTGTTAAAATCTCAAAACTAGCGGGGCTAAACATTAGGGAGAAGGGGGTCCAGAAAAACGGTATGTCTCCCCTTAACTGTTAAAAGTACAACTTGTTATGCTGTATATAATCGACTAGTGGTAGTTATAGTCAGAACAAGTGAAGAAGCCACCACCGTACAACCATTAATTACCATATGGATCACAAAACACAATAAATGAGTTTGTCTAGGAGTGCTTATAGTCAAATGTCGATGGTTAAGGGGGGTCACAGGATTTTTTTCTCTCCTTTTCTCTCTTGCTCTGGCTTGTATCTATTCGGCCCCATTCAGCCTACTGTTTTAAGACGTTTACTCCCATCCAAGTGTCGATTTTTTCCTGGCGAGCGGTTGTGAGCCTGCATATTTTGTTTAAAGTTTTTGACAGCAGGCTAAATTTGTACATTTTTCGATAGAAAAATTTCTCCGGCGAAGCCGGATTTCTCCATACAATGCTGGTTTGCTATCGCTCACCAGGAAGAAATTGACACCTGGATGGAGATAAACGTCTTACAACAGTAGACTGAATGGGGCCGAATGGATACAAGCCAGAGCAAGAGAGAATAGGAGAGAAAAAAAGCAGGTCACCCACCTAAGAATTTTCCCGGCATTTTTTCTTGAATGACTTGCATCGGTATCGGACACTAGACTGAAGATAGATTCATTTGGGGGGTATTGACATTTATAAAGTGTACCTCATAAGCTGCCAGTCCAAAGTTGACGACAAAAGTTGAGGGAAAAAAGCGCTCGTGTAAAACCGTACCTGCTCAACTTTTTAGGGTCATTTAAACACAAACCATATATTTTTCCAGAATTCTCTTCCCCAATTTCGCAAGAAGCATGAATCTTCTCTGAATAATGTCAAGGCAATTGCAGATATAAGGATCATGCAAGCTTCTCATTACATCCGAATTAAGAGTTGGCTTGTGACCCTCTTTAACTCACACAACACAACTAAACTCACACAATACAAAACAACATAGCGCAACATCTAACTCATACGAAACAACACAACATCTAACTCATACGAAACAACACAACACAACATAACACACCTTAAATCACAACTCACAACACAACACGATACAACACAACACAACATAACACACCTTAAATCACAACTCACAACACAACACGATACAACACAACACAAAACACCATAAATCACAACTCACAACACAATACTAATACAACACAACATCATACAAACACCGAAACACATTTGGCTTCGCACAACACAACACTCATAACCCAACCTAACACAACTTAGCACTTTTGATGTTGTTACTTGTTGCGAGAAGGTGGTGTCCGGGTAAACGCTAATGACACAACACAAAACATACACACAGTACATTACACACTACACAACACATACGCACAACACACACAACACAATGCAACACAACAGAAGTGCCTGGGCTGTTCGGCCAGGCAGCCTAGGGAACAACAACAACAAGAACAACAGAAGTGTACCCTTATCCCCACCATTCCCCCACTGGTGCTTGCTCCGATAACATTTCACGGGAGGGGGTAGTAGTCAAAGTTGATATACATACAAGTTAGTGTATATATACTTGGGTAGTAGTGTCAGGGTAAACACTAATTACATCACAACACACTACAACCAAACACAACCTAACACAATAAACACCACAACACAACACATAAAACACTCAAGACAAAACAACACTACTTCAAGAGAGGTTGACCCCCAGCACAAACCCTCCTCCCCGCTGTAACATGTCGCTGGAAGGGGCGGCTATATAGTGTCAGAGTAAACGCTAATAATACAACACAACACAACACAACACACACAGAGGAACACACACAACACAAAACAACACAGCATAGGACAAAATAACACTACTGCAAGACAACACAACACTACTGCAGGAGAGGTTGACCCCCATCCCAAACCCTCCTCCCCGCTGTAACTAGTCGCGGGAAGGAGCGGCTAGTGTCAAAGTAAATGCTAATAACTCAACACATCACACACAGAGGAACACACACAACACAACACACACAACACAACACAACACCACTGCAAGAGAGCTTGACCCCCATCACAATCCCTCCTCTCCGCTTTAACATGTCGCGGGAAGGGGCGGCCAGTGTCAGAGTAAACGCTAATAACATTCTTAACGGAGGAGCTGACGGGGCCCCAGACAAATTATTTACCACGGGAATTAGCCAGGAGATAACGTCGGTGATAAGGGCGGGGGAACACGGGCGGGGCACAGTCTACAGAATAAGGTCGGTCCACCAGGCGACCCTTTGACGTCACCGGTCCCAGGCGCGCTCTTTCCTTCTCCTTCTATCTTTCTCTCTCGCTTTCAATTAGTTCATTCTCTCTCTCTCTTTCTCTCCCCCGCGCGCGCTCTCTCTCTCCACCAAAACTGATTAATGACCCCTCTGTGTGTGTTAGATAGTGTGTGTGTGTGTGTGTGTGTGTTGATGAATGTGAAGCCTAAGCGCATTTGTGTTTGAATATTTTATATATTTATGGTTGTTTGCATGTGTGTTTAACTTCTTATTGCCATCACATATTATCTCTAAAAAAGTGTCTATCTATTCAACTAATATACAGTATATATATATATATATATATATATATATATATATATATACTGTATATGCCCGGTATATATATATATACCGTATATATATATATATATATATATATATATATATATATACTGTATACCCGGTGTATATATATATATATTTTTTTTCAATCTTGCACATTGTAGGCAAATGTGCAATTCAATTGTGCATTATTAAAGCGGTTAAAAAGGATGAGTAAACAAGGGTAGTAATACAAGTGTAATAACATTTGGATATAAACAGTATATTATTTAAGTTAACAAGAGAAGTATATGGGGACAATAATAATGTCTCTTACAATAATTCAGAGAGGATTGTGAATTTATACTGTATTAGCAACGCAATAACTGTTTTACTTAACTACTTTAAGCATTTTGTTACATTGCTTACGTGCTCAATATACAGGGTGTTCCAGTAATGCTTTTCATAAATTATATGGTGGACTCATCAGACAAAAATAAGAATACATTATTCTATGAACATGAGGTTGAGTATTTATAATAACGGAGTTATTACACGATTTAAGTTAACGATAGATACAATGCCATTCAGTCCAAGGGGTAATGTTGCCATTTTAGTGGATTATATCCATTTGGCCTTCGCTATCGCTTGCTAGCCTCAAGATAGTGAGCAGTAGCGGTCTGACTTTTTGGTAGAAAAATATGTCCGGCTTAGCCGGATTTGATTTTTCTACCGAAAAAATTAGCTCGCTACTGCTCGCTAGCCTGAAGAGAGAACGCCGATTGGATACAAAACTATCTTGAGGCTAGCAAGCGATAGCGAAGGCCAAATGGATATAATCCACTAAAATGGCAACATTACCCCTTGGACTGAATGGCATTGTATCTATCGTTAACTTAAATCGTGTAATAACTCCGTTATTATAAATACTCAACCTCATGTTCATAGAATAATGTATTCTTATTTTTGTCTGATGAGTCCACCATATAATTTATGAAAAGCATTACTGGAACACCCTGTATATTTATATTCAATATAATGATGTATGTGTATGTAAAAAAAAAAGGACATGCATGGGTAAATGTGCGTGTGTATACAGTAGACTCGTCTGTGTGCGTGTTTGTATTCTTATGTGCATGTGTGTCTTCTTGTGTGTAAATATGGTTTGTTAGTATGCTTAAGCATGTATGTAAATGTGCTTAACAATGTGTAAGTGTATATAGCCTATCTCTTGTGTATGTGGAAGTGTAAGATTGTGTGTTCTTGTGTGGAAGTGGGACGTGTGCATGCTGATACATGTGCATATCTACTGTATGTGTGTATATGTTTTAATACGTACGGTATACATTTGCATAAATAAAATATACATTTTGATAATAAAGAAATGTGTCATCGAATCCTAAATGGATTAATAAATGGTTAAAAAAAATCGTATGAGGGATTATTGTGCTTTTTATTATTATTTTGTATATTATATTTATTTATTTAGTGTATAACTTTCTTGATTATTGTATTTATTTATTTAGAAAGTGCCTATAACTTTCTTGATTATTGTATTTACTTATTTAGAAACTATTCTTAGCTTATTTAATTATTGTTTTGATTTAGTTTGTTTTCAATTTTAATGTAACTAAAAGTTTAAAAACATTCACATTCCTCACTGAAGTATGATAATCCTAACGATAACATAACAGAAAAGTAATTATAGAATAAGCTCCTTTTATTATAACAAATCATTCCATATATAATCACACATAAAATAACTATATATAATAACTAATACATAAATGGATCACAGCAAATCAACTGAAATAACTATATTTCAGTAATTAGCGAATGCCTAATTCTCGTAGATGCAACATAAAAATGGGATTCTTCCGGGAAGGAGTTTTAATCGGAAAATGCTTATTTTCGGGATTATTAGCGATACTGACCGCCACAGCATTTCAGAAAGACACCTTTCTTGAAAAATATATAAATGTGGTGGGTTTCTTGCTATCACGTGCTTGTTGTGTAGTAATAAACTGGGAAGTCCTGGCCTTCCAGCTACTGGCAGCTCGTTCCCGGACCTCATTCGCCACCATTTGGACTGGTTTGGGGAAGGCGGTTTTTGGTGCGACTGTATTTCGCATGCTGAAGCTGCTACCTGGCTTGCTGTTTAGCTTGCAAGACGGGTTAGTCAGATCAAATGCGAACCTATTCTTAGAGATGGTTTTCAACAACCGCTGCCTCAGAGACATTGTAGCGGGGTTAGTCTTGCCTTGGCCGGGACGATAATTATTAGTTTTTGGCAGAGTTTTTCTCAAAGGTTTGGGTTCGATAATTTTAACGAGGCCCCGGGACACCTGTGTCTGCGGACGAGGCACTTTAATCACTTCCAGTTTTTGCTTCTTGGCAAAGTTCTTCATCATTATATCCTTCTGGTAACACCTTTCATTATATTTAGCATGGGAACCGTCCCGCGGCCGCTTGACTCCACGGTCAGTCATTTTGTGTTATTTTTATGACGAAACCTTAAGCTTTGTCGTAAATATAGTTATATAAGTACAGTACAGTACTTCTAATTAATACTCAAGAAGTTCGTAGATAAAAACTTCACGCGATTTATGGCTTGAAACGTACAAATATCACTATAAAAACTACAGTAAGTACTTGAACGTCTTACCTGAGCAGAAGTTTGAATGAGAATGACGCAGTCATAAACTTAAAATTATCATTTCGCTTCTGGGGAACAGGTTGTGATGGATTTATTTTTATATTATATTAGGATAGTTAATCGAGTGTAGTTTTGAAATAAATCATATTAGCTATGATCAAGAAGATAATAAAGATTTTGAACCGATTACAAGTGTTTTATAATTTAAAACAGAATAATTATTGTGAAGTATATATACTTAAGTTTATCATATAATGTCATTTTCTATATTTCTTGAATCATAGAAAACTACAGTTTATAGGGTAACTTAATTATATTTACGACACACAAACACGCGCGTACCAACATACGAGTATATAGCAACACATATAACACCTTTCTTCAGTGACAACCTGTTTAGAGTGTTGGGGCATGTAGAAAAGAAAGGTGAATAAAGAATAGAGTATACTGTATGTGCAGAATCGTGTCGCGTGTTAGCCGATCTCTGTAACTAGGGTACACTATAGATCGAGATACCCTATAGGCTAGTTTCAACAGATTGGCCAACCTCCGCCATATTGGTAGCACTAGTGATAGCGACATAGAGTGCCTCCAAAGGGATCTAGATACCTTCCACGAATGGTCAGTAAATTGGCAGATGAATTTTAACTTTGACAAATGCAAGCTATTAAAAATAGGGAAGACGAATTATTATGTTTCTTACACCAACCAACTTCACATCTAAACTTAATTAATGAAATCAACAAATACATGTGGCACTCCGAGGACTCGAACCGAGGATACTCACATAAAAATTCCGCGCACTATGCATTACGCTATCAAGACAGTTAAAGAAATATGGACAAGCCTAGATGTATTATGCAGTTTCGAATCCTGCATATTAATCTGAGCTTGTACATATATTCCACTATTGCAAAATATAAACTAGCTAATACAGAATTAGAAAACTCAGACTGCGAGAAAGATTTGGGTGTGTTTGTTAGCAACGATTTGAAGCCTAGAAAACAGGGTATAAGCGTTCGTAACAAGGCAAACAGGATTCTCGGGTTCATCTCAAGGAGTGTGAGTAACAGAACTGCTGATGTTATCTTAAAACTTTACTTATCATTAGTGAGACCTCATATGGATTAAGCTGTCCAATTTTGGTGAAAGAGTACAAAGTACAAAGGAAATCAAGCAACAACAGGCCTAGTGACCCTTCTAGGCTGCTTGTCCTCCAAAACACTGAGGATCAAGTGTCCAAACAGTGGTTTAGAGTGGGTAAGGGAACATTGGAAAGGGAACTACTGCCCTAGAACTAATGTCCGTGGCAGGATTAGGAAGTTAGTAGGGGACAGATGGGTTAGTAACTGAGGGGAGGATATAGTAATGCTTTGTATGGAGAAACATTGAATATAGTAATGCTTTGTATGGAGAAACATTGAATATAGTAATGCTTTGTATGGAGAAACATTGAATATAGTAATGCTTTGTATGGAGAAATCCGGCTTCGCCGGAGAAATTTTTCTATCAAAAAATGTACAAATTTATCTTGCTGTCAAAACCAAAATACATATATGCTGGCTCGCTACCGCTCGCCAGGAAAATATTGACACCTGAATGGGGGTAAACTTCTTAAAACAGTAGGGTGAATGGTGCCGAATGGATACAAGCCAATATGTTAGCGAATAGTTAGCATATAAATAAGGTATAACAATGCATTATATTAGCGGTGCTGTAAGGACATTAGCGGTGCTGTAAGGACATTAGCGGTGCTGTAAGGACATTAGCGGTGCTGTAAGGACATTAGCGGTGCTGTAAGGACATCGTAAGGACATTAGCGGTGCTGTAAGGACATTAGCGGTGCTGTAAGGACATTAGCGGTGCTGTAAGGACATTAGCGGTGCTGTAAGGACATTAGCGGTGCTGTAAGGACATTAGCGGTGCTGTAAGGACATTAGCGGTGCTGTAAGGACATTAGCGGTGCTGTAAGGACATTAGCGGTGCTGTAAGGACATTAGCGGTGCTGTAAGGACATTAGCGGTGCTGTAAGGACATTAGCGGTGCTGTAAGGACATCAGCGGTGCTGTAAGGACATTAGCGGTGCTGTAAGGACATTAGCGGTGCTGTAAGGACATTAGCGGTGCTGTAAGGACATTAGCGGTGCTGTAAGGACATTAGCGGTGCTGTAAGGACATTAGCGGTGCTGTAAGGACATTAGCGGTGCTGTAAGGACATTAGCGGTGCTGTAAGGACATTAGCGGTGCTGTAAGGACATTAGCGGTGCTGTAAGGACATTAGCGGTGCTGTAAGGACATTAGCGGTGCTGTAAGGACATTAGCGGTGCTGTAAGGACATTAGCGGTGCTGTAAGGACATTAGCGGTGCTGTAAGGACATTAGCGGTGCTGTAAGGACATTGTAATTATCATATTATACAGTGGAAAATTAATTAGGGAATATATTAAATATGAGGGACTAAGTAAATTATTAGTTTTTGTCTAAGAAAGAACAGTTTTACTGATAATGTAAGCAAGCTCTTAAATTAGTAATTAAATTATATACAACTATTGAAGAGCTGTCCATAAATATTGGCGTTGAGGAGTATAAATATGTACAGACTAATTGCAACAGTTAGTTTTATTAGTGAATATATTGTATATAAGTGATAAACTATTTATTGATTACTAAATTAGTAGGAAAGTACAAATAGGCAGTTATGTATATTAAGGGGGGTCACCGGCACTTATTTATCTTTCTCTCCTTTTCTCTGGCTTGTATCCATTCCAACACATTCAGCCATCTGTTTAAGGCGTTTATCCCCATCCAGGTGTCAATTTCTTTCTGGCGAGCGATAGCGAGCCAGCATTGTTTTGAGAAATCTGGCTTCGCCGGAGAAATTTTTCTATCGAAAAATTTACAAATTTAGCTTGCTGCCAAAACAAATATATATATATGCTGGCTCACTACCGCTCGCCAGGAAAATAATGACACCTGGATGGGGGTAAACGTCTTAAAACAGTAGGCTGAATGGGCCCGAATGGATACAAGCCAAAGAGAGAGGGAGAGAAAGAGAAACAAAGTGAGGTGGGGTGGCTTAAATGAATGCAGCATATATTATGTTATGTCCATGTAACACCAATACACTCACTATTGTAGTACACATGCAGTTTAATAAGTTAATATACGGTACTTAACTAATTAATATGCAAATAACATATTTATATTGTCCAGGAAACAAAACCTGACCGTCGTAATGACAACAAAGTAAATAATGTAAATATATATAAGAGTTAACCCTTTCACGCACATATGACGCAGAGGTTGCCAGATTAGCAATACGAAATAGAGTTCTCTCTCTTATAATTACCTCTCCAAAATTAGTTTTCTGCCCACAGCTAACTCAAAGACAACTGCAGAGGTTGAAGTAACTAAACTAAAGATTTCTAAATACCCCTGATGGTAACAAAGGCTTTAAAGTATCCCCAATAGGCTCAACACAGCTAACTCAAAGACAACTGCAGAGGTTGAAGTAACTAAACTAAAGATTTCTAAATACCCCTGATGGTAACAAAGGCTTTAAAGTATCCCCAATAGGCTCAACACAGCTAACTCAAAGACAACTGCAGAGGTTGAAGTAACTAAACTAAAGATTTCTAAATACCCCTGATGGTAACAAAGGCTTTAAAGTATCCCCAATAGGCTCAACACAGCTAACTCAAAGACAACTGCAGAGGTTGAAGTAACTAAACTAAAGATTTCTAAATACCCCTGATGGTAACAAAGGCTTTAAAGTATCCCCAATAGGCTCAACACAGCTAACTCAAAGACAACTGCAGAGGTTGAAGTAACTAAACTAAAGATTTCTAAATACCCCTGATGGTAACAAAGGCTTTAAAGTATCCCCAATAGGCTCAACACAGCTAACTCAAAGACAACTGCAGAGGTTGAAGTAACTAAACTAAAGATTTCTAAATACCCCTGATGGTAACAAAGGCTTTAAAGTATCCCCAATAGGCTCAACACAGCTAACTCAAAGACAACTGCAGAGGTTGAAGTAACTAAACTAAAGATTTCTAAATACCCCTGATGGTAACAAAGGCTTTAAAGTATCCCCAATAGGCTCAACACAGCTAACTCAAAGACAACTGCAGAGGTTGAAGTAACTAAACTAAAGATTTCTAAATACCCCTGATGGTAACAAAGGCTTTAAAGTATCCCCAATAGGCTCAACACAGCTAACTCAAAGACAACTGCAGAGGTTGAAGTAACTAAACTAAAGATTTCTAAATACCCCTGATGGTAACAAAGGCTTTAAAGTATCCCCAATAGGCTCAACACAGCTAACTCAAAGACAACTGCAGAGGTTGAAGTAACTAAACTAAAGATTTCTAAATACCCCTGATGGTAACAAAGGCTTTAAAGTATCCCCAATAGGCTCAACACAGCTAACTCAAAGACAACTGCAGAGGTTGAAGTAACTAAACTAAAGATTTCTAAATACCCCTGATGGTAACAAAGGCTTTAAAGTATCCCCAATAGGCTCAACACAGCTAACTCAAAGACAACTGCAGAGGTTGAAGTAACTAAACTAAATGTTTCTAAATACCCCTGATGGTAACAAAGGCTTTAAAGTATCCCCAATAGGCTCAACACAGCTAACTCAAAGACAACTGCAGAGGTTGAAGTAACTAAACTAAAGATTTCTAAATACCCCTGATGGTAACAAAGGCTTTAAAGTATCCCCAATAGGCTCAACACAGCTAACTCAAAGACAACTGCAGAGGTTGAAGTAACTAAACTAAAGATTTCTAAATACCCCTGATGGTAACAAAGGCTTTAAAGTATCCCCAATAGGCTCAACACAGCTAACTCAAAGACAACTGCAGAGGTTGAAGTAACTAAACTAAAGATTTCTAAATACCCCTGATGGTAACAAAGGCTTTAAAGTATCCCCAATAGGCTCAACACAGCTAACTCAAAGACAACTGCAGAGGTTGAAGTAACTAAACTAAAGATTTCTAAATACCCCTGATGGTAACAAAGGCTTTAAAGTATCCCCAATAGGCTCAACACAGCTAACTCAAAGACAACTGCAGAGGTTGAAGTAACTAAACTAAAGATTTCTAAATACCCCTGATGGTAACAAAGGCTTTAAAGTATCCCCAATAGGCTCAACACAGCTAACTCAAAGACAACTGCAGAGGTTGAAGTAACTAAACTAAAGATTTCTAAATACCCCTGATGGTAACAAAGGCTTTAAAGTATCCCCAATAGGCTCAACACAGCTAACTCAAAGACAACTGCAGAGGTTGAAGTAACTAAACTAAAGATTTCTAAATACCCCTGATGGTAACAAAGGCTTTAAAGTATCCCCAATAGGCTCAACACAGCTAACTCAAAGACAACTGCAGAGGTTGAAGTAACTAAACTAAAGATTTCTAAATACCCCTGATGGTAACAAAGGCTTTAAAGTATCCCCAATAGGCTCAACACAGCTAACTCAAAGACAACTGCAGAGGTTGAAGTAACTAAACTAAAGATTTCTAAATACCCCTGATGGTAACAAAGGCTTTAAAGTATCCCCAATAGGCTCAACACAGCTAACTCAAAGACAACTGCAGAGGTTGAAGTAACTAAACTAAAGATTTCTAAATACCCCTGATGGTAACAAAGGCTTTAAAGTATCCCCAATAGGCTCAACACAGCTAACTCAAAGACAACTGCAGAGGTTGAAGTAACTAAACTAAAGGTTTCTAAATACCCCTGATGGTAACAAAGGCTTTAAAGTATCCCCAATAGGCTCAACACAGCTAACTCAAAGACAACTGCAGAGGTTGAAGTAACTAAACTAAAGGTTTCTAAATACCCCTGATGGTAACAAAGGCTTTAAAGTATCCCCAATAGGCTCAACACAGCTAACTCAAAGACAACTGCAGAGGTTGAAGTAACTAAACTAAAGGTTTCTAAATACCCCTGATGGTAACAAAGGCTTTAAAGTATCCCCAATAGGCTCAACACAGCTAACTCAAAGACAACTGCAGAGGTTGAAGTAACTAAACTAAAGGTTTATAAATACCCCTGATGGTAACAAAGGCTTTAAAGTATCCCTAATAGGCTCAACACAGCTAACTCAAAGACAACTGCAGAGGTTGAAGTAACTAAACTAAAGGTTTATAAATACCCCTGATGGTAACAAAGGCTTTAAAGTATCCCCAATAGGCTCAACACAGCTAACTCAAAGACAACTGCAGAGGTTGAAGTAACTAAACTAAAGGTTTCTAAATACCCCTGATGGTAACAAAGGCTTTAAAGTATCCCCAATAGGCTCAACACAGCTAACTCAAAGACAACTGCAGAGGTTGAAGTAACTAAACTAAAGGTTTCTAAATACCCCTGATGGTAACAAAGGCTTTAAAGTATCCCCAATAGGCTCAACACAGCTAACTCAAAGACAACTGCAGAGGTTGAAGTAACTAAACTAAAGGTTTCTAAATACCCCTGATGGTAACAAATGCTTTAAAGTATCCCCAATAGGCTCAAAGTCGCGTCATATGTCGGAGAGGGTTAACAAGACACAGGCCGAGACTATACTTTGTCCAAAACAATGGAGACATCATTTGTGGTGGAGGTGTACACACAGTCAAATGAACCATGGCGTTCTTAGTCGGTTTGTTCACAGGTCCCTTCGCTGGCAAGGGTTTTGGTCTCTCAGTCTTTTTAGCTACTCATAATAGTTAAGGGTAGATAATGCGTTGTTCTGGGCCCCCTGCTTCCTCATATTTAGCCCCATTGGGTTTCAGATTTTATGACGTTTGGCCCATTAGTTTGGCGTTTTTTAATCCTTTTGCCTCATTTCTTTGTCAATATTTAGATTTTTCGTGTAATAGAGGTGTCGATATTCTCCTGGCGAGCGATAGCGAGCCTGTAATGCAAGAGGAATCTACATTCGGCCGGGACATGTTTCTACCGAAAAATTTACACATTTATCTTGAAAGTGGGTCTAGGGGGTGTATTTTTAAGCTTGATGGAGGTCTAGGGAACAAACTAAAAAACTCCCCCTAACCCTCTCGCTATCCTGTGAACTCGGGGGTTGTCGTTTACCATTTAGAAATAGAGTTCTCTCCATCTCATAATTATCTCCAACATTTATTTTTCTGCCCACAGCTCACTCAAAGACAACTGCAGAGGTTGAAGTAACTCAACTAAAGGTTTGTAAATACCCCTGATGGTCACAAAGGTTTCTAAGTATCCCAGAAAGGGCGTCCCGTGCGTGAAACGGATAATGGTCATCGCCGCCCCCCCCCCACACACACACACACACACACACACACACGGTCCCCATCACCTGCCACAACCACGCCCGCTAGACCTAAAGTTAATGTTTACCCAAACAAAATGGAGGCGGTTCATTCGTAAGCACCCCCTTGGGGATTGAGACGTCTGGCAGTAGATAGATAGATATATAGAGATAGATAGATAGATAGATAGATAGATAGATAGATAATTGCCGGAAATAATTGCTTGTGTGAATAAGCCTTAAGGGGAGAATTCCTCGTGATTTTTTTTTTCTGGACCCATTTTTCCCTATGTTTTGCCCCATTGCTTTTGAGATTGTAAGACGTTCACCCCAATTAGTTTGGCGATTTTAAGAACTTTCGCCCCATTTCTGTCAATTTTAAGACCTTTCGTGCCATTTAAGTGTCGATTATTTTCCTGGCGAGTGATAGTGAGCCTGTAATTTAAGAGGACTTCCGCCGGTACATTTTTCTACCGAAAAATGTACTAATTTATTTTGAAAGGGGGTCTAGCAGGTGTAATTTTGAACTGAATGGAAGTCTAGGGAACACACTAAAAACCTCCCCTTAAGCACACAAGGCAAAATTAAAACCAATATGCAGAACCTCCACACGATTACTTAACCAATCCTTGCGCGGACCAATGCAAATATGCAATAAAATAGACTAATATGTATTTAATTCAGGTATTGAGTGCGCCGTTGACACTCGCTTGTAAAATGTCAGGTCGAAGCTCCATAATTTCAGCTTGCTCTTTCAGTAAACGCATTTTCTCTCTCTCTCTCTCTCTCTCTCTCTCTCTCTCTCTCTCTCTCTCTCTCTCTCTCTCTCTCTCTCTCCTTTTTTTTTTTTTTTTTTTTTTTTTTGCGCGCGAAGCATACTGAAAAATCCCAACTTAGATTGTATTAACGGGAGATTTCTACTTGAGGGATTTGTTTTTTCTGGACCCATCTCTCCCTCGTGTTTAGCCTCATTGCTTTTGAGATTTTATGACTTTCGCCTCATTTTAGTTTGGCGATTTTAGGAACTTTCGCCCCACATCTGTCAATATTAAGACCTTTCGTGCCATTTAGTTGTCGATATTTTCCTGGAGAGCGACAGCGAGCCTGTAATTTAAGAGGAACCACGGGACATTTTTCTACCGATAACATTTACCAATTTATCTTGAAAGGGGGTCCAGGGGCTGTGATTCTAAGGTTGATGGAGGTCTAGGGAACAAACTAAAAATTTCCCCTTAATCTACCCTTATGGCTCCGGGAGGGTCTTTTTCAGTTGGAATAGCAATGTTATTCTCTCATCTATCAATGCAATATGTCTATGGATCTCTCTCTCTCTCCTGTGCTATCCTTTACTTCCATTTGTCTCTCTTTGCGGTTCTGATATCTCTACTAATAGTATTTGCTATCCACCTCGTTTGAATCGTAAAGTATGTGTGGTCAGTGTAGCTTTGTAAAGCCTATGTACATCTCTCCCTCTCTCATTCACTCGCACTTTCTCTCACTCACTCTCTCTCTCTCTCACCTGCTGTGCCCCAGTATATACAGTACGTGGCTACAAATATAGCTTTATGGGTGAGAGACCCCGGCACGCATCTTAACCCTCTCAGACATATGACCGATTTTGAGCCTATTGGGGATACTTTAAAGCAGCGATTCCCAACCTTTTTTCTGTCATTTCCCCCTCCAACCAGTTCAACCATCCAGATTTCCCCCTTCATGTGGACAAGGAAAAGAGTAGTCGAAACACACTGTGACTACACTCACTCTCTCTCTCGGGCATGAGAAAATCCATCTCCGAGATTTTTTTTTTATTGCTAGTAGTATTTGTTGTTGTTGTTGTTCCCCAGGCTGTCTGGCCGAACAGCCCCAAGGTCTCGAGCAAGGCCAAGGCCATAAACGAGCGCCCCCACAAAATCCTCCCTGCTTACCACTAACAAAGCCCGGGTGACCGAAGCCACTCCAAGGCAGGGAGCTGAGGAGGGTGCGGAAACGCCCGGGAAACCAAAGCCCCACCCAAGGCCCTGTGCCCCTCAGCAATTATGAAGGGAAAGTTGAGGGGTAAGGGAAAAATGTGACGCTTTGGCTCCCAATCTGCCAACTTCTAGGTTGGCAGTAGGGAGGTCAATCCACGGAAAAGACGCCGTCACTTGAGATCTAGAAGATATATAAGTAAAAGGAACAGTCAGAGTAAGCTATGGGTATGGCAGAGATCGCTCAGTTCTCACTCTGATAGACCAGCCCATCACCACTTGACTAGAACCCAATCCTCTCAGCATCAGCTAGGAAAGGCCCTAGAAAGCCGCCTTTGGCGGGGGGATACGGTAGCTCCCCTTTTTCAACTCCTTTCGGGGTTGGGCATCCGCCTTTCCGCTAGGTTACCGGTACTGAACATTGAGTATAATGGCCGGCATCTCCAGGTAAAGCTTCAGGGTTTTAATTATTATGGACCCCTTTCTCCCTCATGTTTAGTCCCATTAGTTTTGAATTTGTATGACATTCGCCCCATCAGTTTGGCGATTTTAAGACCTTTCGCGCCATTTATTTGTCAATTTTACGACCTTTCGTGCCGTTTTCGGCCTTCTACCGGTACAATTTTCTACCTATTTTTTTTTTTTTTTTTTTTTTTTTTAAAGCTTGATGGAGATCTAGGGAGCAAACTAATAGAATAATAAATAAACAAATATAAAGCTACCGCTCGCCAGGAAAATATTGACACCTAGATGGGGGTAAACGTCTTAAAACAATAGGCTGAGTGGGCCGAATGGATACAAGCCAAAGAGAGAGGGAGAGAAAGATAAAAAAAAGCGAGGTGGGCCCCCTTAACCCTTTGACTCACACAGGCTCTATTAATCGCGTAATGAAAACTGTTGTAAAATTAAGAAAAAAGCGCCATGGTACTAAATTATTTCACCTATTTTCCTGTCGTTACGGATGTGCCTCCCCTGAGATATGTTCAGGAGTCTGTGCTGGTATGGAAGTGATAGCTTCATTACTTCGCCAGTTAGCATTTATCGTCTCTCTCTCTCTCTCTCTCTCTCTCTCTCTCTCTCTCTCTCTCTCTCTCTCTCTCTCTATCTATCTATCTCTCTCTCTATCTCTCTCTCTCTCTCTCTATCTATCTATCTATCTATCTCTATCTATCTATCTATCTATCTATCTATCTATCTATCTATCTATCTATCTATCTCTATCTATCTATCTATCTATCTATCTATCTATCTATCTATCTATCTAGGTAGGTAGGTAGGTCTGAATCATTATTAAAATTCAATTTCATAAGTTTTATTTTTGATACTGCTACAGTACGTTGTTCTAACAATGTATGTGATAGTAACTATAGTTGAATGTTAGTAGTCGTGTAATTATACTGTCAAGATAAACATTTTTGGATTGCACAAATATTCTAATATATAATACAACTAACCTCTTCTCTTCCATTTTCAGGTAACGATGAGCTGCTGTTGGAAGAATGTGGAGAGCACCTAAGCTTATGATGGTAAGTGAAAATAGTTTTTTGTTTTTTTTTGTTTTTTTTTGAGACAATGAACGGAGGAAGGAAAAACACAGATAAAACAAAAAGGTCCATGTGCCTTAAGGCATCTTCCATTCATGAAATGTTTGTAACAACTGGATTTAAACTTTTGTAGATTGTAAGTTTGTGGAAAGCAACTCGAGGGAAGTGAATTCCAAAGAGTAGTAGTTCTAGGGATAAATGAATTTTGATAAGCAGAAGTTCTGCATTGTGGAGGAGAAAGTGTAAATTCATGGGCGCTCTCAGCTGCCCTAGTTCTACGGGGAAAGATGTGGAGAGGCGGCACAATTGAAGCAAGTTCCTCGGAACAATTGCTGTGAAAATATCTGTAGAATTAATGCAAGGGATGCAACATTTCTTCGTATGGATAATGTAGGAAGGTCCTGTGTGATTGCAGGGTTATTGATTAATCTAATAGCTTTATTTTGAATTTTGTCCAACTGCCTCAATGCAACCACTCCACTTCCACTCCACAGAGGTGAACAGTAATCCATCTGAGAACGCACATGACTTTTATATTATAAAAATTTATATTATTACGGCCAACTGCTCGTCGGTGAAGAATTCTCGAACTCTGTACAGGAGTCCCAGTTTTTTAGAGGCATTCTTAGCAATGCTTCTAACATAATGTGTCCAGCTCGTCGTGTAAATTTCACAGAACAGCACTAAAGGTTTGTGGATAAGAGTGTCGAGGAGGTGCACTTGAAGTTGATGACAAGTGATGATAGTGTGTTGATGGTCTGGGGCCTCACGAATTGCATAGTGTGGCATAAACTCTTCATAGAGAGGGTAGACACTTTTTTTGTTTTTGTGTTCGGAAAATTGATTCTACTCAATATTTAAGAATGCTTTTTTACTCTATATTTTGGCAAACGTTAGGCAATTTATGCAGCTTATGGTGGCCATGGCAGCGTAGTGGGTTAGCTTTCAGAGGTCTATGAGGTGAAGGTGGGGTACCTCCCCCTGATGGATAATGAGGGCTGAGGTAGAGCATCCCATTTTCTGTGGATGTATTAAGGCGAGGTTTTCTTGTTTTTCACGGGGTAACATTTCTAGGGGCATACAATTTTTGTTACATACTCCTTAAAGTTGTTAGGTCCGTTTAAGGTGTTCGAGGGCTCATAATGGATCTAAGTGAGTTTCTTGGAATGTAGGCTATCTCAAAGACAATGGGGCTAAACATGAGGTAGAAAAACCAGCTGCCTCCCCCTGAACCTAACTTTACTTACCATAACCTAATCTAGTATATAGTGTGTTTCTTATTTAGCTATCGGTAATTTGCATAGTTCCCATCAAGATTTCCCAGTTATTTTGAATATGTTATAGTGAAATATGGTGCTAATTATATAAACTTGGCCTTAAAATTATGCAGAGACCTAGTGGTTTCATATTTTACCATTAAGTATCGAGAAATGAGCTGCTAAGGAATTCAATTTACCGTCAGATGAAATGAAACGGAGTATAGTATAGTGTGTTTGTTATCCAGCTATCGGTAATTTGTTATATCTTGATTACTTGGCTATTACCAAGTGTTTGTATCGATATATGTGATTTTCCTTTTTGATCCTCCCCATTCGCATTTTATTCCCAAGCGTATACATGTATTTGTCTTATTTTTCGTGTTCTATTTGAAGTAGCTACCCTCTTAATATAACGCAGAGGCTCAGTATTTTCTCATGTTTCCATTAAGTATCGATAAATCAATTAATTCCATTTACCGTCAGCTGAACTATAATCGACTATATTTTAGGTGTGTTGGCACTGGTGAGAGCTACTGGTTGAAATGATTTACTGGTTGAGTTGTCCGGTCACTATCTATCTATTGCCTGACGCCGTGATCCCCGAAGGGGTGGCCACGAACGAACCGCCCCCATGCACCTCTGTTCCCAGTCAGTCGACGCCCCTCCCCCCAACCAGCACCGCCTTCGTTCATGTAGTTCCTCACTCCATCCTTCCACCTCATATTCGGTCTACCTCTCCCTCTCTGTCCCTCCACCTCGCTCTCGTACACCCTCTTAGTCATTCTCTCGCTTTCCATACGTTCCATATGGCCGAACCATCTCAAGTTGTTCCTTTTCACACTTTCCAGCACATCTACCTCCACACCACACCTCCTTCTTACTTCCTCATTAGTCTGTCTATCCCTCCATGTAACTCCGCACGCACTCCTTAAGTGATTCATTTCCACTGCTCTCACTCTTGGTCTGAGTCTCTCAACCAACGTCCATGCTTCGCTTCCGTAAGTCAGTGTCGGGATTACCACACTGTCATGCAAGGACTTCTTCACTTCCATACTGACCACCCTATTTCTTGTTACCCTACTGCTTTTAGCGTTCCTACAACCCTCTTCCCCTGTTGTACCCTCTCCCGCACCTCTTCACCCATAGTCCCATCTTTACTCAACACACTGCCCAGATACTTAAAAGAGTTGACGATCTCCATAGCCTGACCGTTCAGCTTCATCTCACACTCTGTGACTTCACCCCTTTCGAAGACCATAACCTTGCTCTTCCCCGTATTTACCTTCAAATTCCGTTTTTCGCACACTGTTCCAAACTCATTTACCAGACCCTGCAACTCCCATTCATTATCACTCATCAGAACTGTATCATCCGCAAACAGCAGTATAGGTAGCTTCCACTCAATTCCCTCCCTTTTCAGCGATACACCAACATCCACTGCTCTTGATAGTATTTCTTTCATGACTCCATCCATATATACAGTAAACAACCACAGGGACATCACACACCCCTGTTTCAAACCAACATTCAGGTCAAAGAACTCGCTCTGCTCACTCTCCACACGTACTGCCGCCTTTGCACCCTCATACATGCTCTTCACTGCTTTCAGCAACTTGCCCTCTACTCCGTATATTCTAAGTACTTTCCACAAACCTTCTCTATCCACTCTGTCATAGGCCTTCTCCAAGTCCATAAAGGCAACATACACCTTTTGTTTCTTCTCCAGATACTTCTCCACAACACAATTCAGGGTAAAAATCTGATCTACACATCCTCTTCCCTTCCTAAAACCTCCGGTCACTATCAAAGACACTAAATCGTTGAACGGGACTGTACATTCTACGGTGTTAATACGTAGCCATAGTTTGATTCTAGCCCTCTTACACAATTTGATTCAGATTAGGAAGGTTATGTGGGAGTCATAGGGTTAGTTGACATTGCTTTACCCCTTTGGTTCCCATAGCTACTTCCTAAGCTGAATTAAGCTGTCTAGTGTCAGCCAAGAATGAAGAAGCGTCATCGTATATTGGAGGGGTTACATTTTCGCAGCTATTCAGAACTGATTATTATGTTGTTATTATTCTTAAAATAAGTGTCATGCACGGTTGAATGATTACACTGGTAAAGCTGATTAATTTACCAACTCGGAATGAACAGTAGATGGTCTCTTCGAATTTGGTGATAAGTCCAACCACTGGTCGCTGGAGATGGCGCCCAAACTGCTCCGTGGTCGTCTTGGTGTTGTTGTTGTTGTTCCCTAAGCTGCCTGGCCGAACAGCCCCGAGTCCCTGAGGAAGGCCATGGCCACGATCGGGCTTTCCCACAGAGCTCTCATTGAGTGTAGATTGTGTTGTTGGCGTAAGTGGTTGTGTGAAATGCAGTCTTCTATGATGTGTTTAATGGTATGGGGTGCTGTGTTACATCCCGGGCAGGCGTCGACAACGGAGTCATCCAGTCTCTTCTGATAGCTCAGGAGAGCTGGATGGTGTCCGCATCTCAGCCTGGCCAGGTGGACTCTGTCCTCGCGAGGAAGGGAGGATTCGGAAGGATGGATTTCGGGAGGTCGTGCATGCAGCTGCGTGTTGTCTGTGAGTGAGTGGATGGATCGGTGAGAGATATGAGTATGGATGTGCTTCTGGAAGTTGGTTCGGGGTGGGCAGGGAGGGAGAGAGGACAATAATTGTGTGTGATACCGTGTGCTGGGTGTTGTTTTGATATTTCTTGGTGTCTGTGGGTGTGTTGCCATGTAGTTTAGTGGGTGGTCTTGGTTCGTGGAGGCTGCTGCCAGGAATTGAGTGCCTCTCATGTCCAGATGGTCTTTGACTTTGAGGATTTTGGTTTCTTGATGTTGGTGATCTGTGGGTGCAGTAGCTGTGCAGCCTGTAATGATCTTCAGGGCTTTGTTTTGAATAGTCTATAAGGTCTTATGATGTGTTTCAGCTAGGTTAGAAGCCCAGGCTGGGCTTGCGTATTCCATCACTGATCTTGTATTGTTTATATACTGTGGTGATAGTTTCTTTGTTGTGTCCAAATTTTGTGTGAGCAAGTGACCTGAGGGCGTTAAGTCTGGGTGTCAGTTTCTTTTTAATGTTTGTGGTGTGCTGTTTGAATGTCATATGAGTATCATATGTTACTCCTAGGATTTTGTGTGTGTGTGTATGTGTTAGGGGTGTGTTGTTTATGGTGAGTTGAGGGATGTATTCGTGTTCTCCTGTCCAACTTGTGAGCAGGGTTGCGGTGGATTTGGCTGGGGCTAGATTAAGTCTGTTTGTAGTGCACCAGCCATGTAGTGTGTTGAGATAGGGTTGAAGGAGATCTGTTGCTCTTTTTTGGTCATGGTGTGTGCATGTGAGTGTTATGTCATCTGCATAGGAGGCTAAGTTTATTTGAGGCATATTGGGTGTAGTTATATCGTGCATGTACAGATTGAAGAGTGCGGGCGATAGGACGGATCCTTGTGGGACTCCGTTTGGAAAGTTTCTGATTTTAGGTGACTGACCGGCAAAAGATACGTGTGCACATCTGCCTGCTAGGAAGTTGGCCAGCCACCTTTTTGTGTTGTTGTGCATGTTTGTGTTGTAGATTTTGTTTGTTAGGTTGTGGCGGGGGATGGCATCGAAGGCTTTACTAATGTCGAGCGTGGCTAATAGTGATCTGTGTGGTGGTCTAGCTGAGTTGATGCCGTCGAAAGCTCTTTGTGTAAGGTCTGTGAGAAGAGTGTTTGTGGAGTGCAGTGGCCTAAAGCCATGTTGTGTTGGAGCTAGGGGTAGGTCAGGTGTAATTAGTTGTAATACTAGGCGTTCCATGACTTTGGAGGGGGAGCAAAGGAGTGTGATGGGGCGGTGCGAGGAGGGTAGCGTGGGGTCTTTGTTGGGTTTGGGGAATGTGATGATGATACCATGCTTCCAAATGTCTGGTATTGTGTTGTGTGAATAGCTGTAGTTTGATATGTTAGTGAGTGCTTGTATGCCTTGTGGTCCCAGGTGTCTGAGGTGTATGTTGCTTATGTTGTCTAGGCCACAGGCGGGTGAGTGCTTGAGATTGTTGATGATATGCTTTGTCTGGTGATTGGTGAAGGGTGTATAGTCAGCGTCTGTGGGGAATTGTCTCTTACGTCGGATGACACGTTGGTCGTCTTTGTGAGGTTTTAGGTGGCTGACATGTGAGAAGTGATTGATGAGAGTGTTTGCTTGTTGTTTACATGAAGGAGTAGAGTCTGTTGTTGTGATTGCAGCATGTGATTGTGGTGTGATGCTGTTTAGTGTTTTGTAGAGTTTTTTGGGGTTTGTTTTGTGATCAAGTGTTTGTAGGAAGTTATTCCAATTTAGTTTTTGTTGTTCTTGTATTTTGTTGTTAGTTTGGGTGTTGAGTGCTTAAATTTGTTGTGTGATGTCTTGTGTGTGGGGTGCTGGGGAGTGTTTCAGTATGTCGCGTTGTCTGATGAGGTTTTGAATTTCTGGTGTGAAGTTGGGGTTGTGTCTTTTTCTGTTACCTCTTGGAATGTGTTTCTTGTCAGCGTTTTGGATAGTTTTATTGAGTATGTGTACAGCATTGTTGATGTTAGTGATGGGTGTACTGTTTAGAGTTGTGAAGTGTTGTTCTGTCTTATTTGTGAATGCTTCCCAGTTAGCTCTTTTATAATTGGTGTATGTGTGTTTGTGGCTAGCTGGGGTGAGTCTGGTTTTGGTGGTGATAATGATCGGAAGGTGGTCAGAGCCTAAGGTTCTGACCACCCTCCAGGATGTTGTGGGGGCGAGTTCTGGGTAGCAAAAGGTGATGTCTGGAGATGATGGGTTATAGAGGGCTTGGTGAGGAATATGGGTATGTTGATGGATGTCGTTAAGTATGATGAGGTTATCGGTTTGGTTTTGTAGTACCAGCCCTCTGTCTGTGTCGGGGTTGTCGACAAACCAGGCCGACGTCTTGGCGTTGAAGTCACCACCCAGGATGATGTGTGGGGTGTTTGTGATATGTTGTAAGTGTGGTCTGTATTCATTTGGTACTGTAGGGGATGTTTGGGGAGGGATGTATGTGTTTATGATGGTTATGTTGGAGTTGTTGCCAGTGCGTATTTTAATTGACTGTATTTCTGTTGTGTTATCATTTGGGGGGAGGAGGGATTTGGTTTGTACACTGGTTACTATGTATGATATTTCTTTGTGTACCAGGGTGATGAGTCCACCGCCCCCGCCGACAGCCCGGTCTTGTCTGATGGTGGTGAAATTATGAAATGTGGGTGTTTTTTGTGTTGTGCGGAGTTTTGTTTCTTGTAAGATGGCAATGTGTATGTTGTGTTGTTTGATGAAGTGTGAGAGTTCGTGTTTCTTTGTGTTGATGCCATCTATGTTCAGTTGAAGAATGTTAATGTTATGTGCACGATGTATGTTGGGTGCTGCTGCACGAGGATGGGGTGGGGGTGGGGGTGAGGGGGGGGGGTAAGGGAGGGGCTGGGGGTTGGGATGGGTGAGGTGGGGGTGGGGATTGGGGAGCAGGAGATGGGGGTTGGAATGGATTAGGATGGGGTGTGGTGTGTTGAGTTGAGGATGTGGATGGTATGGGAAGGTTAGGTGGGTTAGGGAGGAGAGGTGGACAGGTTTTAGGGGGGGGAGTGGATGATATGGGAAGGTTAGGTGGGTTGGGGAGGAGAGGTGGACGGGTTTTAGTTGAGGGATTTGACTGGGAGAGGGAGGGGCATGAGGAACAGGTCCAGGTGTTTGTGTAGTGTTTCTTGGAGGCAAGTGTTGTGCAGGTGAAGTGGGTCCAGTTTCTGCATGAATTGCAGAGAACTGAACCCTTAGTATGGCGACTCGAAGTGATGGGTTTTGAGCAAGTTGGACATATGTATGTGTACGTGGGTCCTGGGTTGCTCTCAATGTCTCCGGCTAGAAGAAGTCTTCGAGAAATGACAGCCGGAGAGTCATTTCTCGGTGTAGGAAAACCTGTGTGATGTGTGTGTGGTGTGAGAGGTGTGGAAATTCCCGGCGCGACCGAAGCCGCTCCAAGGACCCGTGCCCCCAGGGAGGGGGCAGGGGATGGTTGTAACGGTTTGGCTCCCGAAACTGCTCCCCGCGGCCGGCATCCGGTTTTCCTCCACTGGTCGTTGATTTTGTCTTCGGCCGTGGAGGGTCGGCAGCCATCCGCGGTTGGCAGCCTCGGGAGGTGGCCCCACGGCGTAGACGCCGCCACATCAGGACCTGTCTTGGTGTTGGAGGCGATGGTTCGAGCGATTGCGGTGTCTCTGGCTATGATGGTGATATTATATACTTCTCTATAGTAGCTGGGCTGTACAAGATAGTATAAATAGTGCAGGGCTCAGGGTCACCTTCAGCATCGTAGTTATTATCAAGGCATCTGTCTCCAGGTGAGGCTCAACATTGTCGCTCTGTAGTCTAAAGGGTGCTGGCAGGACTGGTCTGAAAGCTCACTAAATGGGTAGCATTCTGGGCTTGACAGCTTTGATGGCTCAATACATGTGTAGCGAGTTGAAGGTGCATTAAGGGGAGATTAACACTTGAGGGATTATTTTCTTTACCCCTTTCTCCCTCATGTTTAGCCCCATTGCTTTTGAGATTTTAAGATGTTCGCCCCATTATTTTGATGATTTTAAGAACTTTCGACCCATTTCGGTCAATTTTAAGACCTTTCGTGCCATTTAGGTGTCGATTTTATCCTGGCGAGCGATAGCGAGCCTGTATTTTAAGAGGAACTGGCTTTCAGCCGGGAAATTTTTCGACCGAAAAATGTACAAATTGATCTTGAAAGGGGCTCAAGGGGGTGTAATCTTAAGCTTGATGGATATCTAGAGACCAAACTAAAAACCTCCCCTTAAATGTGTTGTGGATTGAAGGCTTTCTAAATGTGTAGTGTTGGTGGCTATACAACCTCGGTTGATCAGTAAGTGTTTAGTGTGTCTGGATGTGCTGCTTGAAGGACTCACTAAGTGTGTGGTACTTATCCAAGAGCTTTAAGGGGGGATGGGCCGGTTTTCTGGACCACTTTCTCCATCGTGTTTAGCCCCATTAGTTTTCAGATGCCTGCCCCATTAGTTAGTCGATTTTCAGACCTTTCGCCCCATTTCTTCGTCAATATTTAGACCTTTCGTGCTATTTATGTGTCGATTTTTTCCCCTGGCGAACGATAGTGAGCCTGTAATGTTAAAAGAATCGGCCTTCGGCCGGGAAATTTTTCTACCGAAAAATGTACAAATTAATATAGAAGGGGGTCCTAATGGATGTTTTTTGTTTAAATTTGATGGAGGTCTAGGGAGGAAACTAGAAAAATAATGAATACATGCAAAAATCGGCCAAAAAAGTGAACCATCTCGCCTTAATAGCATTGTTTTCTGCAGTGGCTTGTACTTGCTTACCGGTGTTGGCTATAAAAGTGAACCATCTCACCTTAATAGCATTGTTTTCTGCAGTGGCTTGTACTTGCTTACCGGTGTTGGCTATAAAAGTGAACCATTTCACCTTAATAGCATTGTTTTCTGCAGTGGCTTGTACTTGCTTACCGGTGTTGGCTATAAAAGTGAACCATCTCACCTTAATAGCATTGTTTTCTGCAGTGGCTTGTACTTGCTTACCGGTGTTGGCTATAAAAGTGAACCATCTCACCTTAATAGCATTGTTTTCTGCAGTGGCTTGTACTTGCTTACCGGTGTTGGCTATAAAAGTGAACCATCTCACCTTAATAGCATTGTTTTCTGCAGTGGCTTGTACTTGCTTACCGGTGTTGGCTATAAAAGAGGTAGTCTTAAAATAACAGTTTGATTGGCGGCAGTCGTAGCCGCGTTGAAGGCAGGAGAAGCATAGTGGACTCCGATACAGGAAGGTTTATATCCATTCGGCCCCATTCAGCCTACTGTTTTAAGACGTTTACCCCCATCCAGGTGTCAATATTTTCCTGGTGAGTTTATATATTTATATATTTAGTTTGTTATATTTATTTATGTATTTGTTTTGTTATGATTTAATAGGCCTCCGTCTGCGTAGTGTCAACATCCTGTTATCATTTGAAAATTGTTAGGGGTAAGTAAGTACTGTACAGTACAGTGAGAATATATAGTTGGTCTAAGTTGCTCAGAGTCGCTTAAGGGGAGGTTTTTAGTTTGGTCTCTAGATATCCATCAAGCTTAAGATTACACCCCCTTGAGCCCCTTTCAAGATAAATTTGTAAATTTTTCGGTAGAAAAATGTACCGGCTGAAAGCCGGTTCCTCTTAGATAACAGGCTCGCTATCGCTCGCCAGGATAAAATCGACACCTAAACTGCACGAAAGGTCTTAACATTGACAGAAATGGGTCGAAAGTTCTTAAAATCGTCAAAATAATGGGGCGAACGTCTTAAAATTAGAAAAGCAATGGGGCTAAACATGAGGGAGAAAGGAGTCAAGAAAAAAATCCCTCAAGTGGATATCTCCCCTTAAGGGGGGTCACCGGCTTTTTTGTTCTATCTTTCTCTCTTTCTCTCTCTTTCCCTGGCTTTTATCCATTCGGTCCCATTCAGCTAACTGTTTTTAAGACGTTTATCCCCATCCAGGTGTCGATTTCTTCCTGGCGAGCGATAGCGAGCCAGCATTGTATGGAGAAATTTTTCTATCGAAAAATGTACAAATTTATCTTGCTTTTAACAAATATACTGTATATATGTATAAGCTGGCTTGCTACCGCTCGCCAGGGAAACGTTGACACCTTGATGGGGGTAAACGTCTTAAAACAGTAGGGTGAATGAGGCCGAATGGATACAAGCTAAAAAGAGAGGGAGAGAAAAAGAGAACAAATCGAGGTGGGCCCCTTTAACAGTTCTTCCCTGGTGTCCATGGCGGGGTAGTTTCAGAGATTTGAGGTGATGGTAGGGTACCTCCCCCTGATGTATAATGAGGGCTGAGGTAGAGCATCCCATTTTCTGTGGATGTATTGCGGCGGGATTTTCTTGTTTTTTCACGGGGTAACATTTCTAGGGTCATAACAATTCCTTTACCTACTCCTTAAATTTGTGAGGTCCTTTTAAGGTGTTCGAGATCTCGTAATGGATCTAAGTGAGTTTCTTGGAGTGTACACTCACAAACCATAATAAATATACACTCCATTGAATCTGTATCAAATCTAAATGAAATAATACAGTAGGCCTAATATACAGTATAATATCCCAAGGTTCAGAAATTCTAATAGGTGTATAGTATTATGGGTTGTGAGTGTACCTAAGAGTACACGTGGCCGTAATGTTGGTGGGAGAAGTTATACTAATGCCTTGAGACTCTAGTTAGTTGAGGCGATTGAAATGGAAGGCAGTTATCTTTAACCTCTGAAGTGCGCATGGGGGGTATGAGACACCACACTCCTGTGCTGACGTATTTGAGCTGTTCCCATCACTAACATCGTTATTTTACCATAAATAGCATTAATACTTATCCATATGCGCCTATTATAGGTTGATTATAAAGGTTGTTGTTGTTGTTGTTGTTGTTGTTGTTGTTGTTGTTGTTGTTGTTGTTGTTCTTCTTCTTCTTCCCCAAGCTGCCTGGCTGAACAGCCCCAAGGCCCCGAGTAAGGCCAAGGCCATAAACGAGTGCCCCCACAGAACCCTCCCTGCCGACCACAATAAAGCCTGGGTGACCGAAGCCACTCCATGGCGGGGAGCTGAGAGGGTGCGTAAACGCCCGGGAATTATAAAGGTATAAAGGTATTAACCTAAACAATAAAACAAGTGGAAACAGCGTTTGGATGGTCAAAATCGGCGATACAGGCCGGGAGTTACATAATGTATGGCTGAGGCAACCTTCCTTCCCACCACTTTTCCCCACGTCTGGAGAGAGACTGTCGATCGATACTCTCTCTCTCGCACTCGCTTGCTAACAGTGATGACAATGCCCTGCTTGCATCTCGCTAATGTTAGCACGAAAATATACCACAGAATAAGGGAATAACAGGGAAAATAGGTGATAACTGAAGGAGGTGAGGAAAGTGGGGAAGGAGGGGAGGTGGAGGAGTGATATTTGGCATGGCCCAGGGGCAATAAAAAAATAAAAAAATAAAAGCTAAAAACATTTTTTTTTTTTTTTTGGGTGTTTTAAATGGATTTTTTTTCCCTTACTCTTAAGAGTCTTCCCGCAGTCCGCCGGGGGAACTCTTAAGAGTCTTCCCGCAGTTCCCGGGTTAATGCTCTGTGGATTATGGCGCGTTTTAACAGTTTATTCTGGCTATCCTTAGACGATTGCATTAAGTTTTGGAAGGTGCTCTAGGATAAAAGAGGCAAAAACTATCTCAGCCAACCCTTTGATTCTCACAATTTATAAACTGAATAAAATTGTCAACTAAAATTAGCCAGCTACAAAGAGAGAGGCATTCTCGCATCTTGAAAGGGTTAAGGGTTAATCTCTGTTTTTGGAACAGGAAAGCCTTCTCTAAGGTTAATTTGTGTGTATTGTAGGTTGTTGTTGTTGTTGTTCCCCAAGCTGCCTGGCCGAACAGCCCCAAGGCCCCGAGCAAGGCCAAGGCCATAACCGAGCGCCCCCACAGAACCCTCCCTGCCGACCACAATAAAGCCTGGGTGACCGAAGCCACTTCATGGCGGGGAGCTGAGGAGGGTGCGGAAACGCCCGGGAAACCAAAGCCCCACCCAGGGCCATGTGCCCCTCAGCAATTATGAAGAGAAAGTTGAGGGGCAAAGGAAAAATGTGACGCTTTGGCTTCCAATCTTGGTAGATTGGGAGGTCAATCCACGTTAGAGACGCCGTCACTTGAGATCTAGAAAATATATAAGTAAAAGGAACAGTCAGAGTAAGCTATGGGTATGGCAGAGATTGCTCAGTTCTCACTCTGATAGACCAGCCCATCACCACTTGTAGGTAATATTAGATTATTTTATTCAGCTTGGGAGAGGGCTCTTGTAGTGAAGGATTTAATGTTTTTCGTGATGATGCTGTTGCGATGGGAAAACTTGTATTGGGGTTATATTTAATTGTGGTAATGGTGAAATAAGGTGAATCAAATTAAGTAGGGTATATTAACCCTCTCCGACATATGACGCGATTTTGAGCCGATTAGGGATACAGTGGTGCACCAAGTTTCGCGACATCTCGATTCGCGAATCACACTTTCGCGGCAGTCTCTAAATATTCCACCGATTTGACTTTCGCGGTAAAAAATCAGAGTTTCGCGCCCTAGCTACAAAATCTGGCCACCGCCAGACAGCGCCAGTAAACAGTTGACCTTCTCCCGCGCTTGGTTCAGTTTAGTTTACGTGCTGTGATCAACCACATCGTGCCTTCTCGTTGCTGTCCCGCCATATATGCTTTAATTATGGCTTCTTCTAGTGCAAGTGGAATGGGGGATGGTTCAGGTGACGGTAATAATGACGATCGAAGGCTTAAAGCAGGAGGAAAAGTTAAGACAAAGCGAGACTATCGGAAGGGGGTGACGAAGCGCAAGTATGATGATGAACTGAAAAACAAAATATTGGCAGAAATGGAAAAAGGTGCTCGTAACTCTGAAATCGGTCGAATGTTTAATGTGCCAGAGTCTACAGTTAGGAGCATGAGAAAGCAGCAGAATGAACTTAAAACCAATCTAGCCCTAGCCAAGAAATATTTTGGAGCAGGTGTAGAGGGTGGAAGTACAGGTAGAAGAGTGAAGACTGTGAGTGATTACAGTTCGATTATGATAGTGGCTGAACATTATTTACTAAAGTGGTTGAATAGGAGGTCTAGGGAAGGTGTCAGTGTTACAGGTCCGGAAATACAAGATCAGGCCCGCCTGTATTATGATGCTATTGCTAAGAAACGCAATATTGCATCGCCCCCCGAGTTTACTGCTTCACGAGGATGGTTGCAAAGGTTCAAAGGCAGGGCCAAAGTCAAGCATGCGACCTACCATGGCGAGGCACAGTCGGCAGATACCGAAGCTGCGACTGCCTTCATCCCTGTTGCAGAAAAAATGATCGAGGAAGGAAATTACAACCTAGCTCAAGTGTATAACTGTGATGAGACTGGTGTTTACTGGAAGCGTTCACCCCGTTCAACCTATATTTCTAAGTCAGAGAAGCAGGCCAGGGGCATCAAGATGGCTAAGGATCGCTTTACAGCGCTCCTGACTGCCAACGCTACAGGCACTCACAGGATGCGCCCTCTTATCCTCTACCATGCAAAGCGGCCAAGGGCATACAAACATGCAAATATGGATAACCTGAGGGGGTACATATGGAAGGCAAATGCTAAGGGTTACATGACTGGCACCGTTTCTCTTGAATGGTTCGATAACCATTTTGTTCCTGATGCACAAGCTTTTTGCGAAGAAAACAACCTAGCCTTCCGTGTCATATTGTTTATGGACAATGCTCCTGGCCATGCCCGCTTCCTTGTCGGGCGGCACCCTGCAGTACAGGTAGTGTTTCTACCTCCCAACACCACCTCAAAGATCCAACCGATGGACCAGGAAGTCATCGCAAACACCAAACTCGTATTTTACAAGGACATCCACGATCGAATGAGGGCAGCCACGGACACACAACAAGAACTCCTAGAAATCCAGGCTTCAACTTCTGGTAGCGAGAGTGATCAAAACGACCCTGCTGCTTCATCATCGACAATATCTGCCAAGATTTTCTGGAAAAAATTAAACATCCGTCAGGCCGTCGAGGCATTTGTGAAGGCATGGGAGTCATTGTCGGTGGCCGCCTTGACTCACGCTTGGAAAAATCTGTTGCCACATCTCATCACCACCCAGCCAGGCCGAGAGGGACGTCAACGGCTGTTAGCACAAACCCTAGACGCAATAAGGCAGGTCCCTGTTCCTGGCTTTGCTGAGGTAACGAACGAAGACCTTGAAGACCTGATCGGCCACACGCAAGAGGAGTCGCTAGAAGATATGATGGAAGCTGACAAGATGGAAATTGAAGATGGCAAACAACCTGGCAAACAACAAGAGGAAAAAGTGAAAGTTGCCACCACAGCCTTCCTCTCCCGCACCATCGTGTCCTGCGAGTCAATTGCTGAGGAGACCGAGCAGCTTTCAATCACCAACAAAGAAAAAATAATGGAGAATCTTCAGTCAGTCATCTCCCTTCTTAGTGAAGTTTTCAACAAACAAGTTAATGAAGGCCAACAGGCTTTGATAACTCGTTACCTGCAGCCGCCGAGACCCCAGCAGCCTAGGGAGGTAGAGGTTCCAGTCCAGGCTGAAGGTTCCTCTGAACAAGGCAACCGACCAGATCCCGAAGCCTTGGCAAACCTCATGCTCGACGATGATTTCTCGGGCTTTGTTGAGGAGCAGGCTTTAGGGGAAAACCAACACCGAATGGATGTGCTACGGCGATGTGCGCAGATGAGTGGTGAGGATGCTGGTGGTGAGGAGAGAGGTGGTGGAGGCAGTGGTGGGGCCAACTAGCCCTACCCAATGCCTCGGATAACCCCTACCATCGAGCCCATCAAGCCCTTAACACTGCTGTCTATGGTTAGTTTTATTTGTGTTTCATTATATTTATCTATCATTTATATGCTTATCTACTATGTACTCTATATAATATGTATTTCATGATGGTTTGTTCAACATGGGAGTGAGTTTTCGTTCATGCCCGGTCCCTATTAAATTAATTCCCATAAGCTCAATGCCCCAACTTTCGCGAATCGCACTTTCGCGGCACTTTCGGCGGTCCCTATTGGGCGCGAAACTTGGTGCACCACTGCTACTTTAAAGCCTTTGTTACCATCAGGGGTATTTTGAAACCTTTAGTTTAGTTACTTCAACCTCTGCAGTTGTCTTTGAGTTAGCTGTGGGCAGAAAACTAATTTTGGAGAGGTAATCTATATTTTATTAATTTCACCACAACACCAAACACCCCCAATGAAATTGATTAAAGTATATATGATCCGCCGGGATTCGAACCCGGGTTATCACACACAGATTTTTGCCACCTTAACAATTACACCACCAGGACGGTTAAAGGTTTATGCACATGCCTATGACTTACTATATAAGAGTGAGAGAACTCTATTTCTTATTGCTAATCTGGCAACCTCTGCGTCATAAATGCGTGAAAGGGTTAATACTAAGAAGGCTTACGGACCGGATGGTGTTCCTCCTGTTGTACTCAAACTGTTCTTCCGTGCTGACTCCCAGTCTGATTTTCCACGATAGTCTTTCCATTTTGCTGAAAGTTTGTCCTCGTTCACCCTGTCCCAGAGAAGGGTGACCGCTCTCAACCGTCCAACTATCGTCCAATTGATCTCCTCTCTTGCATCTAAAGTTTTTTAAAGAACGGTATTCTTAATTCAAAATGTCTTGCATTCATCTTCCCATGGTCTACTTTCAGATCACCAGTATGGCTTCCTTAACCCTCCAGCCCCGGCTATGTATTATATATATATTCCTCGAAAACCGGGTGTTTTGGCCGAAAAACGTCTAGGCTAGGCTACCGTATATTCGTTAATCAGACTGCTTCCCGCATTCCCGCGCATCCCCAAGCGTAGCTGTGTTATTTACCTGTAGAATGGCATTAAGTAGAGCTCTCTAAGTCAACTGGTTGAGCTGTGATGATGATTTCATTGGAGATAACTTTATGGCCAAAACAGCCACTTTACACCACTTTTCGATACTTAACAACAACATACAGGCACACACGAACAAGCGACGCTCTCCTTCTTGTGGCCGGAGATGCGGAGCGTCGGTCCAGCCGGCTGTTGTTTACATGCGTCGGACCGACGCCTCGCACACCAAGCTCACAGGCTTTGACGTCATGGGTGTTTAAGAGCCCTTCCGGGTAGCTCGTGTATGCTTTTTTATGGGCGTTCAAGAGCCCTTCCGTGAACAGAGGGTTAAAGGCCGCTCTACTGGTGATCTTCTTTCATATCCTACTAACTCTTGGTCATCCAACTTTCGGGACTTCGGTGAGACCTTTTCTATTGCACTAGACGTATCGAAGGCCTTCGATAGAGTCTGGCACAAATCCCTAATTTCCAAACTACCTTCCTTCGGTTTCTATCCCTCCATCTGTGCCTTTGTCTCTAATTTCCTTTCTGGCCGTTCCATAGCTGCGGTTGTGGACGGCCATTGCTCGCTTCCTCAACCTATCAACTCCGGTGTTCCCCAGGCTCTCTTTTTAATATTCATTAGCCTAATGACCTCAACTGTACCTCTAGTCCTATCCACTCATATGCTGATGATTACACTGTACTGTACTGTACAGTTCTGTACTGTACTGTACTGTACAGTTCTGTCTTCATCCATTCTCTGAACATGACCATACCACCTCAAAGTACTTCTCTTTATCCACTCAACCACACCACACTCAATGCCCAAAGCTTGCTCTTCCATTCCAAAGGACTCTTACACTTCCTTATTACTTGGCCCATCTAGCCTATTCATTCCAGCTGCCATTCTGAAAAAGCTCATCTCCACAGCTCTGTTTGGAGAGGTCCTCGTTACTTGCTGTCCATGTCTCGCTTCCATACGAGAGTGTTGAGAGCAGCACACTGTTTCTCAGTTACTTTTTGACTTCCTGGCTAACCATTCTTCCTTTGAGAATATTATCAAGTTCTCCAATCACCTTTCTCCCTTGCATTTTTATCTCTTTTATCTCGCTCTCCATTTTACCATATTTGCATAGTACAGCTCCCAAATACTTGAAACTTTCACCTTTTCCAGTACTTCATTTTTCATTTTTATTTTACAACTTTTCTCATGTTCTTTCTTGATTCTATATTTTTCCTTAAAATCTATGGTTTCATGCATGCTTATCTCAAACACCATTACCTTACATTTCCCTACATTGACCTTTAACTTTCTCTTTTCACATACCCTGTCAAAGTCAGTGACCACTCTCTGAAGTTCTTCAGCATTTTCCGCCAACAGGACTGCATCGTCCGCATATAGGCATGTTAAAATCTTCCATGTTCTTCCCTCTGATTCCAGTCTAGCTCCCACACCCATTGATCCCGCCCTACATTCTCTAATCACTCCATCCATGTATATATTGAACAACCAAGCTGACATGACACATATGAAGTTAACATTGATAGGAATAGACTAGTTATATAGGCTCAAATTTAGAAGAAAAAAAAATGTTTTTAGAAAATGTTTAGGTTAACGGATTGGGCCCTGGTAGGCTAATGATAGAATATATTATAGGCTAGGTAAAATACCTGATAAGGTGTGGTTCTATATAGGCTAGTGTGATTTCAGTAACAGTCTGTAATTTGGATATTTTGATTATACCATTATATAATTCTATCTATCTATCTATCTATTGCCTGATGCTGTGATCCCCGAAGGGGTGGCCACGAACGAACCGCCCCCTGCACCTCTGTCCCCAGTCAGTCGACGCCCCTCCCCCCAACCAGCACCGCCTTCGTTCATGTACTTCCTCACTCCATCCTTCCACCTCTCATTCGGTCTACCTCTCCCTCTCTGTCCCTCCATCTCGCTCTCGTACACCCTCTTAGTCATTCTCTCGCTTTCCATACGTTCCATATGGCCGAACCATCTCAAGTTGTTCCTTTTCACACTTTCCAGCACATCTACATCCACACCACACCTTTTTACTTCCTCATTAGTCTGTCTATCCCTCCATGTAACTCCGCACGCTCTCCTTAAGTAATTAATTTCCACTGCTCTCACTCTTGGTCTGAGTCTCTCAACTAACGTCCATGCTTCGCTTCCGTAAGTCAGTGTCGGGATTACCACACTGTCATGAACTTCCATACTGACCACCCTATTTCTTGTTACTGCTTTTAGCATTCCTACAACCCTCTTCCCCTGTTGTACCCTCTCCCGCACTTCTTCATCCATAGTCCCATCTTTACTCAACACACTGCCCAGATACTTAAAAGAGTTGACGATCTCCATAGCCTGACCGTTCAGCTTCACCTCACACTCTGTGACTTCACCTCTTTCGAAGACCATAACCTTGCTCTTCCCCGCATTTACCTTCAAATTCCGTTTTTTCGCACACTGTTCCAAACTCATTTACCAGACCCTGCAACTCCCATTCATTATCACTCATCAGAACTGTATCATCTGCAAACAGCAGTATAGGTAGCTTCCACTCAATTCCCTCCCTTTTCAGTGATACACCAACATCCACTGCTCTTGATAGTATTTCTTTCATGACTCCATCCATATATACAATAAACAACCACGGGGACATCACACACCCCTGTTTCAAACCAACATTCAGGTAAAAGAACTCGCTCTGCTCACTCTCCACACGTACTTTGTACTCCTTTGTACTGCCGCCTTTGCACCCTCATACATGCTCTTCACTGCTTTCAGCAACTTGCCCTCTACTCTGTATATTCTAAGTACTTTCCACAAACCTTCTCTATCCACTCTGTCATAGGCCTTCTTCAAGTCCATAAAGGCAACATACACCTTTTGTTTCTTCTCCAGATACTTCTCCACAACACAATTCAGGGTAAAAATCTGATCTACACATCCTCTTCCCTTCCTAAAACCTCCCTGCTCGTTGCCTATCCATTTCTCCGTTCTCACTCTCTCAATCACTACCCTACTGTATACCTTCCCTACTACGCTTAGAAGACCTATTCCTCGGTGGTTACCACACACTCCTCTTTCCCCTTTGCCCTTATATAGGGGGACTATTATGCCAGTCTTCCAGTCATCGGGTGCACTCTCCTTCTCCCATGCTAGTTTGCACATTTTCCATACCCATTCGATCACTATCTCACCACCATACCTCAACATTTCCCCACACACTCCATCTGTTCCTGGTGCTTTCCCCAACTTCACTCTTTTCATGGCTTCCCACACTTCTGACCTCCTGATCCCCACCTCCTCCTCCACTACTTCTCTTCTTCTCCCTCCCATACCATATCCAGCTATGTTTGCTGGCTCTTTATTCCTTACATTGAGTATTGTTCACATGTGTGGGGAGGTTCCTCTCACACCGCTCTCCTAGACAAAGTTGAAAGGAAGGCCTTTCGTATCATTAACTCCCGCCCACTCACCAACTCTGTAATCTCTCTCTCTCCGCCGCAATGTTGCATCTCTCTCGCTATTCTATCGCTACTATAATAATCAGTGTTCCTCAGAGCTATCCCAGTGCATACCACCTCCTTTACGTAGGGCACGTGGTACCTGTCTTGCAACTCAATCCCACCCCTACTCTGTGCAACTCTCCAACCCAAGAGTGAAACGTTACTCTCAAACTTTCTTCTACTCAACAGCTCTGGAACTCTCTCCCAGAATCAGTCTTTCCCTCTTCCTATGACTTAAATTGCTTCAAGCTCCGTGTGTCCAGGCATTTTGGCTCGAACGTCCCTTGATTTTGGCCCTGTCACTCTTTCAACTATGGGGGAGGCACTCGCTATAGGCAGTTATGCCTTTTGCCTCCCTCAATCACATAGAAAAAAAAAAAAAAAAAAAAAAAAAAAAAAATAGCAACTCACTGAAGTACTCCCTCCATCTTTCGACTCTCTCTTGCTTCTCGGCTAGCATTCTCCCATTCTTATCTTTCACACCCTTACTGTTTCCCTTGCTACCTTCCCTAACTTTCTTGACTTCTTTCCAGAACAGTTTCTTACTCTCCCTCCATTTTACACTCAGATTCCTTCCAAATTCCTCATCTACTCTTCTCTTAATTTCCCTCACCACCCTCTTACTGTCCACATACACATACCTCGCTCGTTTCTGTCTCTCGGAATCTTCATTCCCTCTACTACCCAATCACTCTATATGCTTTCTTCTTTTCTTCCACAGCTATTCTTACCTCTTCTGTCCACCATGCTGTACCTTTCACTCCCCTCCCTCTTCTCCTCACTATGAAAATGTATCGGACATGTGTGAGGTAATGAATAACAAATTGGGGTCAGTTTTTACTAGAGAGGAAGGTTTTGACGAACCACAGGCGGAAGTACTGGAGAGTGGTCTTAGTAAGATTGAAATAACTAGAGATGAGCTGTTATCTGCGATGAGAGGACTTGAAGTAAGGAAAGCTATGGGACCGGATGAAGTGTCTGCCTGGGTTTTAAAGGAGTGTGCAGAGCAATTAGTGGAGCCAGTGAGGGACATAATTCAAGCTTCCTTAGATAAAGGACAGGTTCCTGTTGAATGGAAAAGAGCTAATATCATTCCGATATACAAGAATGGAAACCCTGAGGACCCTCTAAACTATAGACCAGTTTCACTTACTAGTATTGTATGCAAGACAAGATTTGTGAAAAGTTAATTAGGAAGAGATGGATGAAAATGTTGGAGAGAAAGAAGATAATAACCCCAAAGCAATTTGGATTCAGAGAAGGGACATCTTGTGTTACCAGTTTGCTATGTTATTACAGTAGGGTGATAGATGTACTCCAAGAGAGAGGCGGATGGGTGGACTGCGTCTACTTAGACCTTTCCAAAGCATTCGATAAGGTACCACATAAGAGATTGTTATCTAAGCTTGAGACGCTAGGATGTGTCAGGGGGAGTTTGCTGAAATGGATGGAGAGCTATTTAACAGATAGGGAAATGAGGACCAACATTAGAGGAACTTACTCATCGTGGCGGAAAGTTGAGAGTGGTGTGCCGCAGGGATCTGTGTTGGCACCTCTCCTGTTTCTTATGTACGTGAATGACCTGCCGATAGGCATAAACTCTTACATGTCAATGTTTGCAGATGACGTAAAAATTATGAGACAATAACAAATAAAAGTAGTTGTGAGGAGCTGCAAGGGGATTTAGATAAAATATACGAATGGAGCACCAAGTGGAAAATAAAATTTAATATAAGTAAATGCCATGTGTTAAATATGGGAAGAAGTGTGAATAGACCAAATTGGGAGTACAGGATGGGAGATAATATAATTAGCAAGGCCGAAAAAGAAAAAGATTTAGGGTTGATTATACAAGATAATTTGTCGCCAGAGAAACATATTAACAAGCTCTTTAGCGGAATGTATGCAATGGCCGGGAATATGAAAGTTGCTCTGAACTACTTGGATGAGACCATGGTAGCGAAAATTATGAAGAGTATGATTAGACCAAGATTGGAGTATGCAGCAGTGGTGTGGTCCCCGCATCTAAAGAAGCATGTTCACAAGTTAGAAAGAATCCAGAGAGCAGTCACTAGATTGGTTCCAAGTCTCAGAGAACTGCCATATGAAGGGAGGCTAGACAAATTAAATCTACCGAGTCTAAAAGAGAGGAGAGAGAGGGGAGACATGATAATGATGTACAAATGTACCCGGGGGCTGGAGAGGCTGGATAGGGAGGATATATTAATTATGGATACAGGAATAACTAGAGGCCACAGCTACAAAGTAAAAAGACCTACCTGCAAGAACGATATCAGGAAGTTTAGCTTCCCCTATAGATGTATTGACAAATGGAATGGGCTGGAGGAGGAGGTGGTAGGGGCAAGGAACATCCATATTTTCAAGAACAAATTTGATGAAAAGTAGACTGAGAGACGGGACAACACGAGCTTAGCTCAACTCCTGTAAACTACAATTAGGTAAATACAATTAGGTAAATACTCCACACACCTCCTCACATGCTGCACAGATCTCATCCTTAACCCTCCTGGCCCGGGCAGGCTCTCAAAATGACAGTGTGGGCTACCCGGGCGATCTGGCCGAAAAACGTCTAGGCCTAGGCTACCGTATTTTTGTTTAATTTAACTGCTAGAAATTTCCCACGCATCTATAAATGTAGTGCGGTTTCCAATCTGTAGACTGGCATTGAGTAGAGCTCTCTATGTCAACTGGTTCAGTTGTGATGACGATTTCAGTGGAGAGCACTTGCAGGCGATGTTAGCAATATGACAATCTTTTCACTACTGAAACAACGACATACAGACATACAATAACAAACGAGTCTTCTCTTTCTTGTTTTCGGAGGTGCGGTGACATAACGATCGGCTTTGTTTACATGCGTCGGACGCACAGCATTCAGACCAAGCTGAATAGGCTTTCAAGCTTACAGATTTTAAAATGACACCCGGGCTCCTGCCCTTAATTCGTGGTGTCATTTTAAAATGACAACCGGGCCAGGAGGGTTAAACACCTTGCTCATCTCCTCCACTTCCTCCATAACTTCCAGGTCGAACCCACCTAGTCGTCTTTCCACTGCTCTCCTGTACTCCTCCCTGACTTCCTCCTCCTGGAACCTCTCCACCCTCCTCACCATTCCACCCTCCTCTCGCCTCCCTCCAGCTCTCCTCACCCACTTCTTTTGTATCCTAACCTTAGCTACCACTACATAATGATCAGACAGACCCCCTCCAATACCCCTATACACCCTAGCATCCATCACAGATTTCTTCATTCGTTCATCCACACATACATAATCAATCAATGACTTTCGTTCCACCACTGTCTTATCCTTCATCGTCAACATCCGTTTCCACGTGTACCTGTGGATCATTCTGTGTCGGAAGAAGGTGTTGGCTATCCACAGCCTCCTCCCCACACATACGTCCACAAGTGCACTACCATTCCCATTCACCTCTGATGGTACCCACCACTTCCTCAACTTTCCTATCACCCACCTTACCATTCATATCCCCAATCAGAAATATTCTTTCGTTCTTGTCAAACTTCTCCAGGCACGCCTCCACATTCATCCAGAACTCCTCTTTCTTTTTTTCAAGTATATCCTCTGTCGGGGCATACACACATACAATCACCCACGTTTGTATTCCTACTTTCATTCTCACCCACACAATGCTTGAACCCACAGACCCATACTCCCTTACACATTCCTTCCATTTGCTACTTACAAACAAACATGCACCTTCTCTCGCTGTTCCTTCACTCACTCCAGCACACACACCCATTCCACACTCCCACTCTCTCACATCTGAACCTTTCCATTTGGTCTCTGTCATTCCACATACATCCAGCCTGGCATTCACTAACACTTCCAGAACCTCTCTCTCTTTTGTGCCATCATTCATGTCACTAACATTCCACGTAGCCATTCTCAGAATGTCCGAAGGTATGTCCTTAGTCGGTCGTGGTTCGTCAACGTAGGTTCCGTCCGCATCCGAGGCCGTTTGTTCGTTTTTCTTTGCTTAGATATTTTCTTTTTTTAGATATATTATTAGATAATTACTTAGGCTTATAATAGACCTCAAGGGGTACAGTATTTATAATTTAATCCTTCAGAATAACATGGGTCGTTAAATTGCCTAAAATAGTGTAGTTTTGAGCAGTAATTGTAGATCAGTGACTGCTGTAGTTCTTTTGCTGTAAGAGTTAGGGGTTGCAGAAGTTTGAGCCATGAAAGCTGAATAGAATTGTCCATTTCAAGTGGAATAATAATGTTGGAAAAGAAATTTAAAACTTTAGATCCTTCCTAAGCGGAGTACAGTTGACAAATGGTAGGTAGAAAATAAATGTTTAAGGCTAGAAGGTTTAGAATTCAATATAAAAGATTAGTGAAGAAAGTTACCCTTGGATTTATATAAAATCCAGTGAACTAGAACAGTAAAATAATTATGAGGCCACAGGCTGTAGCGTGGTTGGTAGAGCTCTGGCCTGCACACTATGAGGTTGATGGTTGGAGTCTGGGGCCAGCCAGTGTGTTATTTGGCAGACACCAGTGTTGTTGGTGGACGATGTGGTCTAACAATCTATGGTATCTGTCCACTGAAGTCCCTGATCATCAGGGCACCCACCCTAGCCCAGCTCTTGAGCAGGGAGTGCATGGTGATAAAAACCCGCTCAAATGTTATCCTGTAACTCTAAGATCTGTCTATTGCCGGACGCCGTGATCCTCGAAGGGGAGGGGGGGGGGGATCAAAGGAATTGTTCCATGCACTTTTGTCGTAGAGCAAATTGGCTATAATAATAATAAGATAATACTACTAATATAATAATAATATAATGCTTTGATTCCAGGGAAGACACATAAAGATAGATACAGTTAAATAAATGACAGTACGAACCCTAATGGTCCATGATCACATACACTGTGCTCTCGTCAGAGCACAGATAATAATATACTCTTACTAAAGATGATATTTATGTAAAGAACACAATACAATAAAAAATACCGTAGCACTAATTTACAGAAATAGAGCCACTCATCATCACATTTTGTCACAATATAACACAGATAGGCTAACTAAGGCTATTGCTCAATGTTTGGTTAAACACCTATTGCACAGCACATCATTGCTCATAGCTCAATTAGACCTATATATTACATTACAGATTAAATACTATGTGTGCAGCAGCTTCTGCGCAGATGAGATATATACGGGATACGTCATAGATATGAATGCACGTAGACCAAAGAACGCTACAATCAGCGTGTTTACTGGAGGATTGCAGTCGCTGGCGAAAAGCTGTACACCAGTCTCCTGATGACAAGTCCCGACAGCACTAAGACATCCAACACACTAGTGTTCACACCAATACTAGTGCTTTCATAGTTTAGAGAGAACTAATGAATCATCTTCTTGAGTATATTGATTATAGGATGTACACAGACCATTGTATGGATGGCTACTCATTATACTTCCACCACAAATGGGCAGGTACTCGTGTACATAGAGGAACACAATATGTGTCTCGGCAACAAGTGACTTCTAAGTTTCCCAATTACACATGTGGAATTTTCTCAAGATGGTGTTCCCACGTAAATATAGCCTTGTCCTGCGCTGACAGGCCGACTATCTGCATCATCTGAGCAATCGTTTTGAGATAATGTTTGTCCCAGGTATTTTATTTTGTGTTTACTTCTTTCGAAATAAATTTGATTATTGAGGTGAGAAATTTGTCAGCTTTACATTTTATACAGTAATTTTGATCATAAATATAAAGAAACAGCACTTTTCAGTGGGTTGAATTTCACAAACACAATGTTTCACTCACCAAAAGATTTTCACATATATCAAGAAGTTTGCTCAGACCCGCAGAAGACGGTGCAATAATGACCAGATCATCAGCATACATGAGATGGTTGATTGATTTTTATTCCCACCATAAACAATCCAATCACATGCTACTTTACTCTCAATTGTTTAAGCACTTAATTCATCCATATATTACATTGATATAAGTAAGTGTGAGAGAACTACTACCGCTGTCATCACTCCATTGGTTACTGTGTAAAGGAATACCGAAATCAATGTTTACCCCCTCTTACAATTAAATGTTTGATTAGCGTATCTGAAACAGTACTTCAAGCATTCTCAGTATAAATACGGATGGCACTCCCCTTGTTTGCTATATTTTAGTCACGAACAGGATAAAAATTTGTGGGTGGCGATACCTCTGTCAAATGCCTTACTAAGCATCAAGAAAGCATTCAAAAATAGAGCTGTTCATTTTGATGTAGCCCATCCACGAGCTCCTTGCGCACAGAGTGTAGATGCACTGGTCCGTACCATGATTCTTATTAAACCAAATTGTGTTTATCCTATTATGTTGAGATATAATATCACTTGTGGATGATTCTTGATTCCTAAAATGATTAACTCTAGTATTCTTATCTTGTACAATACCTGTGGGGGCAAGGGCAATAGAGGTCTATTAGTTGTCTTTTTGATGGTAATTTTGCCAGGCCCTTGTCTTTAATTACTGTGTATCAAGGTAACGGGTCCTCACATCATAGATTCTGGGTAGGAAACCATGTGATTCAGAAAGGCTGGTAAAAGTGCAACTGCTGAGTTTGCCTGCCAAGAGGAGAGTGTAGGAGTTACATATCAAATGTTCAGTCATATTATAGCCATCAAAACACACAGGATTTGTTAGCATCTAGCCTACTTATTGCAGCCTTGATTTTTTCACGTTGTAACTTTAATTGTGTCGATATTTTACTTCTGTTGTTTACAGCTCTGTTGTAGCAGTCAATGGTATTTCCTTGGTGGCCCAACTAGAGTTAAACAAAGTATTTTGGTAAGTGTTTTTCATTCCAAAGATTGGCTATGTTATTAGTACGCAGAGATCCCATCCTACACTAACGGGGAGAGGTGCTGCAGCTATTATGCATTTTTGTAATATCCTTTGCCAGAAGGCCCAGGTGTCTGTTTGGCTAGCAAAGTGTTTTAAGATTCCCTCGCGTAAATGCTTTACCCATATGTATGGAACCGAATTAGTTTGATTAACTCTAGTGGACTCAGTTAGAGGTTTAGTGGATAAGATAATGTGAAAGGTTTTATAGACTAAATCAGTGAGAATATAGATCGTTGATAAAGTAAAGGCACCTGGCTTTTTCACATAACTGTAAACATGTACTGGTAACTGTAATTTATCAACAGCCCTACAAGTCTCCACACACTGTATGTAGTCTAAAACATTGTTCTTTATTTTTTGAAAAAACCGCAACCATATTTACTATCTATCTATTTGCCTGACGCCGTGATCTCCCGAAGGGGTGGCCACGACTGAACCGCCCCATGCCACCTCTGTCCCCAGTCCAGTCGACTACCACTAACTGTCTAAATAAAGTTACTAGAGTAATTCAAGCTAATATTTCTACCATTTGCGGAAGAGTCAGCCAGGGAATCTTAATGTCATAAGCTAATTAGACTACGCTAGCCCTGCTGATGGGGTATGTGACCGGTGAAGTTATATACGATAATACATCTTTGTAATTACATGGATACAATCACATTTTCTGTCCATAATTCTAATGATTACACTATTGTTCTATCTATCTATTTATTATTTACTTCAAGCCACATGCCCCATTTTTTGTTTTTCCCTGGATGGGTGGCCTGACTCGAGACCCGGGGGGAGATTCATATATTTAGATGTGGGCAAACTTTCTTCAGGCTAACTTTTGTTGATAAAGTACAGTACAGTAACCTGGGATTGTGAAGCAATCTTTAGCCCAGAGTAGTCAATGTACAGTTTAGTCAAACCCTAATTTGGTCAGTGGGAGTGTTAATTTGGCTATCCCCTGTTTTTTTTCCCCATAGATTTTGAGATTTGCTACATGTTTCACAACACCCATTAGTGTTCTTAGATAAACTCAAGAGAGTCAGTCACACAATCCATTCATGTGGGGTGTTTAATTTGGTTCCGAGAGTGATGTCAAGCCTGTAACGTCAGAAATCCGCCTGGGATAAGTCTTTCTATTTAAGGGGGGGGTTGACCTGTTTTTGTTCTGTCCTTTTTTCCCTATCCTTTCCTCTGGCTTGTATCCATTTGGCCGCCATTCAGCTGCTACTGGTTTTAAAGACGTTTACTATCGATTTCCCTCATCCAATGTGGCTCAATTTTCTTAACTGGGTGAGCAAATGCGAGCCAGCATATTTTTTACTTTTGTTAGACAGCAATGCTACTTTGTACATTCTTTTCGATAGACAAAGTTCTTCCGGCGAAGCCGGTATGTCTTCTATATAATGCTGTCTCGCTAATCTTCAGCTCGTACCAGGAAGAAATCGACACCGGTAGAATGGGAGATAGAACGTCTTAAAAATAGTTGGACTCTGAAGTGGGACCGAATGATACAATCCTCAGAGAAAGGGAGAAAAGGACAGAAATGAACGAGCACAGCAGGTGACCGTCCCCTTAAATAGAAACAGATTAACAGACTATTAAAAAACAGAAACAGGCATTTAACTTGCCGTCATGCGTAGTCGATGTACAAACCCTAAATATTTTGGTGGAGTTTGTTATTTTTGTCTTTTATATTTAATAATTTGTTCCTTTTAGTAATCGCATTTGGTTTCCACATAGCGATTATTTTTGATAATTTTTAATTTGACTTTATATTTGTCCTTGTCCCAATTTTTTTGGTGTTTGTTTAGTTTTGGCCAATTTTACAATTTTACCATTTTAATTAGGGGTATGGTTCTTATTTAGTTTGCTTATTTAGTTTATCTTAAATACTATATGTTTTTCTTAGTTTTCTGTCCTTCCCTAGACCTCCTCGCCTGAACCTATCCATCAAAATTAAAAAAAACAGTCCATTCAGGATCTGCCTTTCTAGAAGTAAACTTTGTCACATTTTTCGGTAGAAAAATGTCCAGCCAAAGGCTCGGGTTCATTCCAAAATAGGTAGGTCTCCATTGGTTCGCTCAGGGGGTAAAAAGAAGTGCCCCTAAATAGGCACGAAAGGTGCCTTAAGTATTGCAACAAAGAATTAGGGCGGAAGGTCGTTACAATTGACACAAATCCGAAACCGGACAAACGTCCTAAAATCTGAAAATCTAAGGGGGCTACAAAACATGAGTGAAGAAGGGGATTTACAAGAAATTGGACCCCCGCGGTCTCCCCTAGCATCCCAACACACACCAATTGAGGCAGGTTTGGGTATAACAAACCCGTCCCCTGTAAACCGGTACAGGGCGATTGATAATTATTCTAGTTTGTGGCTGGTCGGGCATATAACATACATTGATTTTGTTACATACCATGTACCCGTTACTGTAGCTTTATCAACACTTACAGATTCTCACTGTGATTTAGGTTCATTTAAAACCTTTTTCGCAGTCCCCCTCTTGGGGAGTACGGCTTCTTTATCTGGCAATAGATAGGTAGAAAGTTGTAGACCTGTATTTTAGGTCAGAGATTTAAGCATTGTGAAGACTGGAATAGTTATAATACATTTTATAATCCATAAAATTGCTGTTGTATGTGAATATGAATGGGTACATTACTTAGGGGTAGGGTCTGAGTGGAGGGGGTTCCTGTCTGATCCATTATGTAGGTGTAGCTAAGGTTAGGATACAAAAGAGTGGGTGAGGAGATCGGGAGGGAGGCGATAGGAGGGTGGAATGGTGAGGAGGTTGAGAGGTTTCAGGATGAGGAAGTCAGGGAGTAGTACAGGAGAGCCAGTGGAAAGCGACTAGGTGGGTTCGACCTGGATTTATGGATGCGTGGAGGAGATGAGCAGGTTGTTTAAGGATGAGATCTGTGCAGCATGTGAGGAGGTGTGTTGAGTGAGGAGAAAGAGGGAGTGATTGAAAGGTACAGCATGGTTGACGAGAATAGGAAGAATAGCTGTGGACGAAAGAAGAAAGCATATAGAGTTGTTTGTTTGGGTATTAGAGGGAATGAAGATTCCGAGAGACAGAACTGAGCGAGTACGTGGAGAGTAAGAGGTGGTGAAGAGAGTATTGAAGTAAAGTAATAGAAGAGTAGATGAGGTAATTTGGAAGGAATCTGATTGTAAAATGGAGGGAGATTAAAACTGTTCTGGAAAGAAGTCAAGAAAGGTTTAGGGAGGTAGCAAAGGGAAACCGTAAGGGTGTGCAGTGAAGAGCATGTATGAGGGTGCAAAGGCTGCAGTACGTGTGGGAGATTGAGCAGAGCACAGTTCTTTGAACTCTGAATGTTGTTTTGAGAAACAGCGGTGGTGTTCCCCGTGGTTGTTTACACTGTAGTATATGGATGGAGTTATGACGAAATACTATCAAGAGCATGTGGATGTTGTTGTATCGCTGAAAAGGGAGGGAAATTGCGTGGAGCTACCTATACTGCTGTTTTGCGGATGATACAGTTCTTATGATTGATAATGAATGGGAGTTGCAGTGTCCTTGTAAATCGTTTGGAACAGTGTTGGCGAAAAACGGAATTTTAAGGTAAATGACGGGGAATGAGCAAGGTTATGGTCTTCGAAAGGGGTTAAGTCACAGATGTGTTAGGTGAAGCTGAACGGTCAGGCTAATGGATATCGTCAATCTTTGAAGTAATCTGGGCAGTGTGTTGAGTAAAGATGGGACTATTGATGAAGAGGGTGCAGGAGAGGGTAACACAGGGGAGGTTTGTAGGAACGCTAAAAGCAGTAACAAGAAATAGGGTGGTCAGTATGGAAGTGAAGAAGTTCCTTGCATGACAGTGTTGTAATCCCCGACACTGACTTACGGAAGCGAAGCCATTACGTTTGGTTGAGAGACGTCAGACGCAAGAGTGAGAGCAGTGGAAATGAATTACTTAAGGAGTGCGTGCGGATTTTACATGTAGGGATAGACAGACTAATGAGGAAGTAGAAGGAGTGTGTGTGGAGGTAGATGTGCGAAAGTGTGAAATGAACAACTTGAGATGGTTCGGCCCTATGGAAACGTATGGAAAGCGAGAGAATGACTATAGGGTGTACGATGAGCGAGGTGGAGGGACAGAGGGGAGAGGTAGACCTAATATGAGTTGAACGGATGGAGTGGGAACTACATGAACGCAGGCGGTGGCTGGTTGGGGGGAGGGGCGTCGACTGACTGGGGACAGAGGTGTCCTGGGGCGTTTCGTTCGTGGCCACCCCTCGGGATCACGGCGTCAGGCACTAGATAGATAATAGGATAGGTACATTCTTATTGCAATTTGGTATTATTACTGCTTAAAGTCTCCAACTTATTTATTAGCCTAAAGGTGTGCTATAGTTCTCCCTGAATTTCCGATTAGGTTATGTGTTCCTGAAAACTTGATCTGAAATGGAAAAAACCCTCGATATAGCAAACCCTAAAGTTAATGGGGTAAATGGGGCTGCATTCTGGGACCAGCCAACACCCAAACCCAAACCCTTGGTAGGGGCAAGGAACATCCATATTTTCAAGAAAACATTGGATGAAAGTAGACTGAGAGACGGGACAAACCACGAGCTTAGCTCAACTCCTGTAAAAACTACAATTTAGGCAATGTAGGTAAATATACCTAATAACCGAAAAAAAGAACCTAATATATTATCATAAATTAGGGGCAACATATAGTGATAGATTATTCTGTATTAGAATATAGGTTTTGATATCCCGGAGGGAAGAATGAAAACCACATATTTAGTAGGGGCCCCGTAATTATTTACTATATGCCTATTAGTATAAGGATTTGAGCATAGAACAAAGAAAAACAAATAAAGGACCTACAGGAAAAGGCTGATGAGGAAAATGGAAAGGTGGGTGAGGAGGCTAAGAAGAAGTTTTTCTGGAGAGATGAGGGACGTGAAATTGAGGAAGTGGTTTATAAGAATTAAGGGAGAGCAGGGAGGGAAGAGACTGTGACATAAGTTGTGGCAGAGGTGGAGAGCAGGGTGAAGGCGTCTCGGGGAGAGGCATAAGAAAGCTGCAGACCCAGTACCAGTAGTGTGAGGGGGGGAGTAGGGCACAGACATGAGGAGCGGGATGATGTATCTGCTGAAGGAATGGTAGAAAGATTAAGGATTAGGTTTTTAGTAATATTGATGTGTTTACCCAGGACAAGACAAGAGAACTGATATGTAGTTTGGAGGATGAAGAGAAAAAAAACCTGATGTCATAGTCCTGACAAGAAGTAAGACCAAAAAATGCTAGGAATTGAAAGGGAAATGGTGGAGTATAGTTTGGAAGGGTTTTTGAGTTTAACGGTAGGAATCCTATTATACCATAAAGGTTGGAAGAGGACTGTTTATTTATGTAAGAAAAGAGCTCAAGGTAAATGAGGTGGCTATGAGACAGCAGTATTGTGATTATTTGTGTATTGAAGTAAAATGTACAAGAGGGTCAATTCTAAGTACCTTCTATAATATCTATCTATCTCTTCTAATTCTATCTATTCTATATGCTCCAGGCCCAATCCCCCTTTTGGGGGTGGCTGACTCAAGACAGAGCAAGAAAAGGGAAAACACAAAAACAACATAAAACAACGAACAAACATATATAAAAACACAAATTCACACACATCTATGTCACCCAGGAGAAGACCCAGAGACCAGGGTCACCAAGGTCGCTCCAGCACTCCCTCGGCCCCCACCACCCAGAAAGGTTCCAATCTCGGCAGGCAGACATGCAGCGGAGCCGAAGCCACAAGCCCGCCCACCACACTTCCAAGCGCACCCTTCATATTAATCGTCTCCCCGGGCGAGGCCCCTGATGGACTATTATCTAGTCCAATTTGCGCCCAGCCCTTTCCCCCAAATGACCACGTGTTCACTCAACTATTCACAAGCATTCTCCATTTACTCCTGTCCACCACCACTTCCCCTGCCTGATCTATAGTCATTCCTCTATCATCCAAAGCATTTCTTACACAGTCTCTCCATCTCAATGGGGGTCTTCCTGCCCTTCTATCTCCCCTTGTGTCTGACTCACATATTCTCTTTGTAAGCCTTTCATCTCCCATTCGTTCAACATGACCATACCAGCTCAGCACCCTTGTCCACTCTGGCTGACAAATATTCTTGCTGCCCCACTCTCCTACGTATCTCTTCATTCCTCAATCCGTCTCTACGAGTAACTCCACACATACTCCTCAAGCAGCTCATCTCCATCACATCCAGCTTTCTTTTTTCCTTTTTCTTCAGAGCTTATATCTCAGCCCCATACATCACTGTTGGCACAACAATTCCTAGATACAGTGCACTTTCTACTTTCATTCCGAGATTTATCGTCTTCCACATACTTCCCATTGCTCCGAAAACCTTCCTTCCTCCACACACTCTCTGTTTTACCTCCATTTCCATACCTCCACTCCTGCTTATCGTTCCTCCTAGATATTTAAAACACTCTACTTGTTCCAATATTTCCCCATCCAGCCTCACATCTAGATTCACCCTATGATCTCCCCTATTACACACCATTACTTTACTTTTATTGACGTTCACCTTCAGTTTCCTCCTTCCACAAACCACACCAAACTCTTTGACTACCCGCTGCAGTTTCTCCTCAGAATCCGCCACCAATGCTGTGTCATCAGCGAACAGCAACTGATTCAACTCCCAATCTTCAGCATTCTTTCCTACTAAACCCAATCCTCTTCCCATAGTTCTCCTTTTCACCTCCCTCACCACACCATCCATAAACATATTAAACAGCCATGGTGACATTACACAACCCTGTCGCAAACCTACCTTTACCTCAAACCATTCACTCAACTCACCATCTCCTACTCCAACACATGCTCTGCTCCCTCCGTAAAAACTCTTAACCCAATTTCGATATATTAAATTAATTAATTGTTAAAATACTTCACTTTCCTACCATTGATATGGTTTACTTAACAATATTATTTAAATGTATATTATACGTTACCTAAATTATACACTTATATGTATTACAATATTTTCAAGATTATAATAATATAATTTAGCCAACTAAATCATCTTTCCTCAACATTTTCACCCGACATATGCATTTCATATCAGTAAGAAATATATGAAAATGTTAACTACGTTTCTCTCTCTCTCTCTCACCATTCTTCCATCACTTCCTCTTGCTCTCCTCCTGTCTGCCTCACTTGAATTTATGTAGCTATTTTGACTCCCGGGCCACCTTGTATAACTATATGTTCACCCTTCCTTAAATCTTTCCCTTCTCCTCCTCCTCCCAACTCGTAATGCCTTCCTCTTCCTGTTAATGCTCCCTGTTTTCAGTTTTCCTTTCTTCTTTTCTTCCTCCCATTGTCAGTTAAATTCCTGTTCCTTCTACTAATTGTTCTCCTTCTCAACTTATTCTGAATGTTTTCCTCTTCCTGATGTTAATTTTCATTGTAATGTCTCTCTCCTCAACCATATTTCTTCTACTTCCTCCTCCTCCTATTAAACAGCCTTTATGAAATGAAACTGTATTAGTTCGGTCAGTCATACAGACAGATCAACAGAAAGACGATTGTGTCTCATCTTTTCTATTTCTGGAATCTGTCTATGCATATATCTGACGTTAGGCTGATAATGCCAACCTCTCTCTATCTATCTATGTATCTATATGTCCGTCTATCTATCTATCTATCTCTCAACAAGCTCCCTGAGAACCAATAAACGTTTAGCCTGGTGACAATATCCCGACACAGTAACTTGGCCACATATGTTCCTGGTCCGCCTTATGTCTCCCCTGATCCATCGTGGTTGGATAAAGTCAAATTCACGACCAGATGTTCTGGTTAACTTCTACATAATTATATCCTGCCTGCCCTAAACTGGTGGAATAAACAACGTAATGGCTCTTTACCTTCGACCTCCCCCACCCCCACCCCCCCCCCCCCACCCTCAACACACACACACACACACACACACACACACACATACATACTCTGTCTCTTCCTACAGCCTGTCTGGAAGTACAGGGGCAGAGCTGGATGTGTGCTTAAAATTGTGCCCATTATTTGTTTTATGTTGTGATCATTAACACATAGGCATTATGGCTTGATTACAGGAATAAATCCTGGTAAATTTACGTTAATGTTAGATATTTACTTATACAGTAGACTGTGTGTGTGTGTGTGTGTGTATGTGTGTGTGTGTGATAAATTATACCTATACAAATACATATTTTTGAATGTATAATCTATAATCTTGACTTGTAACTCCACCGCCAAACGCTATGATGTATATGCTTTAAGCTGCTGGAATAAACAACGTAATGATCCACTTTAGGAACATATTAAGTAGTTTTGAATGCAAAAAATAAATATGTAGCTCGTAAAATCCTGCATACATAAACTTTGTGGGTCGTGAGCCAGTTTCCCGTGGGCACTGTATTCAAATAAGCCACATAAACAACAGAGTGGGTCATGAGCCAGATTACCGAGGGTTTGTTGCTTTAATCCTTCAATAATATTAACCGGGGAGTCAAAATTTAGGTTAAAAGGGATGTAAGTTAATAAGTATGAACAGGTAACAATAATAAGCCATGATTGTAATTGTAGGAAACCCAAAGAGAGGTTTCTATATAACAATGCAATCTGTTCAGGATAAAATGCCGTCATATAATCGTATCTTAGAGAAGTAGTTAGGCAGTATTTGGAATCGGAAAAGTTAAGTAATTTATCCGGTGTTCAGTACATAAACAAATAATTATTAAGACTAATGTACTGACAACTTAAAATTTCCCATTATGGAATGTAACAAGCCAAAATTATATTCCCTGAAGCACTTTACAAATAGGAAAATAATATATTTACACTGATGCTTAAATACTTTTACTTATTTATCCACATAACCTCAGTAAACTCAAATATTTGTCATAAAAAAGTAAGAAGGTCTAGTTTACTAAAGGAAGGGCATACCTCGATGTACAGTCTGTCAATATGTGTGTACTTCTTTCCACACTTCATGTTTATTTCATCTTTTGATATAATATATAATCAAGAACTCAAAACCAATGTTGCAATATATAGGCTCTCAAAATGTGTGTATGTGTGTGTGGGGCGAGGGGGGGGGAGAGAATGGGCGGGGGGGGGGGTAAAAGTAGCCCTGTTGACATTGTAATTCGCCTTGTATAACATATAGTATTTGGGCACACACCCTCTCTCAACCAATGCACTTAGCAGACTTAGCAGACTTAGCACTTAGCATGGGTGACAAGCATTGAAGCTCATGGAAGTATCTGGCAACAAGTGGGGCAGGTGGATATTCCTAAAGACATTCTAACTGATCAAGGTACAAATTTTACAAGTAAGATGATGTCATAAGTCATGAAAGAGTTGAATATTCACCACCATTTTGCCACAGCCTACCATCCACAATCCCAGGGTTGCCTTGAAAGATTTCACCAGAGCTTTAAGTCACTTATTAAAAAATATTGCATTGAAACTGAGAAGGACTGGGATGAAAACATAGACTTTCTCCTGTTTGCCATAAGAGAATGCCCACAAGAATCACTAGGCCACTCACCCTTCGAGCTCTTGTATGGTCGCCAAATTAGGGGCCCTCTTAAAGATGTTTGGTTTAAGACTGTTTCTGATCACCCTCTACACACAGTTTCTGAGTACATCAATTCTTTGAAGCTGAAACTATCTTCTGTGTGTGCTCTAGCTTTGGAAAATCTTGAACGTAGTCAGTCAAAAATGAAGTACATTTATGATGCTAAAACTAAACCTTGTGTATTCTCTACAGGTGACAGGGTTCTGTTGTTTCTACCCATTCCAGGTCATGCCTTGAAAAGTAAGTACTCTGGTCCTTATATAGTCTCTCAGAAATTGACACCAGTCAACTATATTATTCAAACTCCAGATAGACGGAGAGCTCAACAACTAGTTCACATCAATCAAATCAAACCATATTATGAAAGGTCTTTAGAGGATGATTCGCAACAGGTTAAACCCTGTATTGTAACCAATTCTGAAAAATGTACAACCTGGTAGACCTGATATAATTGAGGGTACTGACATTCCATCACCTATAGGAAATCCTAAAAACAGTCAGGTCTTGCACCATTTAGATGATTACCTTTCTGGCACTACATCATCTCAGAAGGCAGATCTTAAATTGTTACTCCTCAAGTATCCCTCAATTACTTCAGATGTCCCAGGGTTTTATAACTCACAACAGCATGATGTCATTCTAACATCTGATATGGTTAAACCTGTTAAGCAACAACCATATAGGCTAAACCCCCAGAAGCAGTTGATCATGAAGAAGGAAATTGACTTTATGTTAGAGAATAACCTGATAGAAGAGAGTTGCTCTCCTTGGGCTTCACCCAGTCTGTTGGTCCCTAAATCAGATGGTAGCAGTAGACTTTGCACAGATTACCGTAAGTTCAATAAGGTCACTGTACCTGATGCTTTCCCTCTGCCTTGTATTGATGATTTAGTTGATAAGGTGGGTAGGGCTAAATTTGTTTCTACTATTGACCTACAGAAAGGTTATTATCAGATAGGCATGACAGAGAGGGCTAAAATCACTTCAGCATTCACCACCCCTTTTGGTCTCTATCAATATAAAGTAATGCCATTCGGAATGATCAATGCTCCTGCCACTTTCCAGCAAATCATGTCCCATACTATTCTTGGTTTAGTTGGCGTAGACTGCTACTTGGATGACATTGTTGTAATTGCAGAAACTTGGCCTGAGCATCTGGTACGGCTGGAGATGCTGCTCTCTCGTCTCTCCCAGGCTGGCCTCACCATCAACCTTGCGAAATCCTGTTTTGGCCGGGCCACGGTCACTTATCTCGGCCATGTAGTGGGCCAAGGCATGGCGCGCCCGTAGTCTGCCAACATCGAGAGCCTCTTGGACTATCCCCAGCCTAAGGACCGCAAGTCTCTGATGAGGTTCCTGGGGATGTGTGGATTTTACCGGAGGTTCTGCAGCAACTTTGCCACTATTGCCGCCCCTCTCACCGACCTAACCAGCACGGTGGCGTTTGTGTGGTCCCCCGCATGTATGGCAGCCTTCCACCACCTGAAGACTCTGCTGTCCACCTACCCAGTGCTCCGTGCCCCTGATCCTGCCAAACCTTATCAACTGCAGGTAGACACCAGTGGTGAGGGTGTTGGAGCCGTCCTCCTACAGTACCATGAAGATATCCTCCACCCAGTCTCTTATTTCTCCACAAAGTTGAAAAGACATCAGCAAGGCTACTCTACTGTGGAGAAGGAGGCTTTGGCTCTGGTCCTGGCAATAAAGAAATTTGATTGTTACCTTCCTCAGCATTCGCCCCACATTGACGTGGATACGGATCATAACCCTCTTACTTTCATTGACCGTATGAAGAACAACAATCGACGGATTTTAAGATGGGCTCTACAGCTTCAGGAGTACCAGCTGGTTGTGCGTCACATACGAGGAGTTGACAATCGGATCGCTGACACACTGTTAAGGGACCTACCACCCTCCTTTCTGTCGGCTTCTTGTGCTTCTTCGCCCTCCTCTCCCTGTTCGGAGGTCTTCCAGGCGGAGGTGTCACATCCCTCGCCACTGTGAAGCTTCGAGAGTTTCTGCTGTGCTCGACCCCCTTTCGACTCTCTATAGCTCGGCACTCTGAGTTGTTTTGTTCTGCCAGCCAGGGTCGACTATGACGTCTCAGTTGAGTGCGTCAATTGATTCAATTTGTATATTATTTAATGTTCTTAATAATAGATGGCGCTGTACTTGCCAATCTTCTGTTTTCTAGTTACCTTTCTGTACGTGTATAAGGGGTTCAGGCTGTGACGGAGGGTGTTGTAATTCCTCTTGAATTCATAATTATGCAATCAGTATTTACTCAACCAGCGTCTTGGATATATCGGTTCCTGGAGATTTGTGTGGAGGTGTTATCCTGTATTGTGTGCTACTAAATACCGCTAGCTGTCCTGATAACCAGGGAGTAGTGTCTTGTCTGTCATAGCCTGATTCCTATTATTACGTGTGTCATTAGTTTACATTAGTATATAAGGTTCTTTTCTTTTTCCCTTTTATGTTTGTTTGTTCATAGAGATAAATTATAATATATATATTAATATTCATATAAATATATTATTTTCCTTTTTAATCTAGTTACTTGCAATTCTTTATATAATATAAACTCCTTTCTTTTCTTATTAATTATATATATAATGTACCGGGTATATAATTATTAAAATGATCTTGTTTTTTCTTAAGCATAATATTATGTGCATTAGTTTGGTACAAAGGGGTTAGTGGTGTGGTCAAGTTTATAAGATCAAAGTAGCTTACGATATAATAACTTACATAAATAAACTGCTATATAAGCTATAACTACCATCTCTATAATAGACTACTGAGTCTTGGCATAAGTCTGTTAAACAGACTATTACTCTTCTCACTGAATTCACTTCTAATCTATTCAGTCTAGTGTGACAATTTGGGTGTTACCATACCCGTAGTGCTTACCAGGCCTAATTAAAACTCCTCATAACTTCCGGGTTGTAACAATGTTAACAGTAGTAATGATGATTGTAAGATGGTGGTGATGATAGTAGTAATGATGGTTGATAGTTGTAGTATCAATGATGATAGTAGTGATTAAGATGGTACAATGGTGACAGTAGTAGTGATGATGGTGAGAGTAGTAGTGATGATTGTAATTGTAGTAGTGATGATGATCATAGTAATGGTGATGATGACAGTAGTCGTGATGATTGTGGCAGTTGTAGTGATGATGGAAGTAGTAGTGATGATGGTGACTGTGATTGATGATTGTATTAGTAGTGATGATGGTAACCCACCGCAGAGTTGGGTATGCCGTTTTGATTTTGGGCAAAACGGCACGTCTACTTTATTTTTATAGGGCTCAGTACTATAATCTGTTATTTCAGTCACGTCCTATTATTACAAATGGTATGTTAAGCTTCATTTGAGTGTTAACAACTGTGTCTTTCATAATAATTCATATCTTAAATAGTGTGAGCGTTAGTTTTAAGAAAATAGTACTTGATGACATATATTATTTACATGAAAACACCATGTGTGCTCCTACTGTATTTCGCTCATCAGAGTTAAGGGTTTCACTGTCACTAGGTTTAAACAAAATTGCATATATTTTCTACAATATTTTATATATTACAACACCAGGTCCACTACACATCATAAGAGTGAATAACCTGTTAAAGATAAACCATCTGTGTCCTAATTGAACCCAGCCCACGCACCATTTCAACCAACATTTGTCACGGTCCAACTACAATTTTCCGAAATTCAACCTTCGTCATTTCGGGTGTTCACGCTTCCAACTATGTGCACATTAGAGCTCGCTACCCAAATTTACGGGGGGGGGGGGGGGGGGGGGGATGGATGGTGGGAGGGTGGGTGGGTCGGACGTGGATGTATGGTTCAATCTCTGGCTGCTGTAGGTAGTCCAGTTGTATTTACTAAGTTGGGGTCTGGTGCGCTGGCTGGCTGGCAATAACTCCTTTTTACTGGCATACCCTTTTGCAGCAAATATTATATATACGTCCAGGACCCCCGCTTGCTAAGGGGGAGACGGAGGGGTGGAGAGTATGGATGTGACTGTCGGGCACTATGTAGGCATTTTCCAATTCCACCAACTTCCTCTTATCATACTCCTTCCCTCACCATCTTGTATGACATCCCCAACCTCCACACCTACTCACTCCACTCTCTTACCCCTCCCTTACCTCCATCTGTCCTACCATCACAACCCATCTTTCACCTCCACCTCTCCCCTACCCTGGATACCTTCACCTCTTCCATTCCACCACTCCCCTATCGTTCCACCCTTCCCTCACCTCCACCCCTCCCCTACCATCGCACCAATCCCTCACCAAACCTCCCCTACCCTCACCACCCCTCCCCTACCCTCGCCGCCCCTCCCTCACCTCCACCCCTCCCCTACCCTCATCACCTCTCTCTCACTTCCACCTCACCGCCCCTCCCTTCCCCTCACCGCCCCTCAGTCGGTATTCCCCAGCGGTAAAGTACAGGAAAGTGTCCATAACATTGGTTGCGTCCGGTGGTTGCAGTTCACCCACTACCTCGTCAGACTAAAGTGGTTGTTAAGCTTTATATGGCCTTCCTTCCATGATCACGGCCCACCACTCCCTGCTAAACATAGACCCAGTATTAATGGACCCAAGGATGATAGTAGTGCTGTAGCTGGTGTACCTACATATTGGAAACTATATATTTTAAGGAATCAAGGCATCAGGACAGAAGAGTAGCTAAAGTGTACAATTACATGGTTCAATTAGCCAAGGAAATAAATACAGACATAGTAATAGTGTAGCCCGGGTTGATGGTATGTATTATGGCTGACACAATATACCAATTGAAGGATATCATATTTGAGAACACACAAAGCATAGCGACCACGCCAAGAAGACATAACCGGAAATTATATGTAGTGATCCAATGCAATTTATAAGAGGTCTAGTTAAGGCAGGTGCTGATATAGATACCAACTGGAAGGAATATTTCAAGAAGCGATGATTTCATGTGGAGATGTTTGCCTGTTATAATACAGTTATTCAAGGTGACACAGATAGACAAGTAGTGTTGTCAGGGATTATCATGTATTTTGAATTAGTTATAAATACACATAGAGTAGAATATTTTCAGAAGACTAAATACAAAGACATTGGCAAGTTTATATCAAACTTTAGATGTCTAGAAGATCATTATATTGTTCATGGGTCTGGATAAACAAAACAATGGTAAGATATATATGACATGGTGAGATACATACGAGTTTTACCATACTAGCTTGTCATAATTATGTTGTACTGTATATCGATACTAGGAATAAACTATGCATTAATTTGTTATTATACAAAGCTATGGCGGTGTTTCATATATTACCGTCGTGAGCAATGTGTCCTAGAGAGATGCGACGTTGCAAATGCTGTTAATATATCCGGGCACAAGGTATCGCCGTATTACCGATTGCGACAACAAAGATAAATTATCCCGTCTAATATCCCCGGTGTATTGTTGTAAAACTGGCCCGTCATGGATCATATTTCATGTGACTGACTCAATACATACATACAATACTGCTTCACTGTTTAGGGTAAGTGCACCTCGTAAAATTGTATCTGAATCTACTTTACCATTACGCTGCCCTTTTTTACACCTTACGAGCGGCCCAGGCGGTAATTTATATGTACCGCCCAGCAGGGTGTTTTTACCCTAAATAGGGTTGTTTACGTTGTCATTTTCATGCCTAAATAAGACCCAGAGCGTAAAACAAGTATCTATCCCTGAAAGGGCATAAACAGAGCTTTCCAATGACACCCCAACCATCCTTGTACGACGGCTAGTTTTCTTGCAACGATCGCACAACACGAGTGCAAAAACCATGTAATTAGGTGGTTTCCCTACATAATTCCCTGTGTAGCGAGTGTGTGAGGGTGGGGGAGGGTCGGATTCATGTCAGTAGGTCCGCCGCGGTGGTCTGGAGCAGTCATACGCTTGCTACTCTCCTGCCACTACTTATCTCTCTCTCTCAGCAACATTACGTGGTGAAAATGGCACGCGACATAAGTTGTGAACCGCCACTTAGTCCAAATTTCTTTCACACGACATAAGTTGCGCGCCGCCAATAAAGGGTTAATATTGATGTATTACAATTACAATTATATGGATAAGGAACAGGTTTGAGTTAAATAGACATATATTAATAAAGAAGCACATATTACCATGGTATCCAAGTACAATGTATTACCGAGCACCACAACAAAGAAAAACTGCACCATATATTATTCCCTGGTGTATTGTTAACAAAGCTGCACTTTGACGGGCCACGTTACATCTAGTTATCACTGTACATACTTACAATAAGGCAAAACTGCTCTTGTTTGTGTTGTTTCGTTATATATATACGAGCCCAGAGTATTACCGAGCACTGCCGGTGTATTGTTGACAAAACTTCTCCGTGACGGACTTATTGTTATCTGGGAGGCAGCGGAGGTGGACAATACTGACAACAAGTTATGTCTTAGGATAACTAAACTTTTCTCGTTAGCAAGTGTTGGGAGTGTGTCCAGAGCCTAGGGCTACGGCAGGTAAACGATGATGAAAGGAGTTTGTTATGTTTTCTTTTCTTAAGTAATAATCCTAATCTAGTAAACATGATACAACTGTTCCGGCTCACGACCAGACCGCATAAAGGAGTTTACAATTTAAGTGAGAAGTCGTGCATTGAATAGACAGGACACTAGATGCCTCGTTCATGAAAAGGTGTGTATATTAAATTGTAGGCGGCTAATAACAATAATCCAAGTGTAATGTTTAACACTGGTAATAAAGTGAGGCACCAAAGCGGAAGTGTAGCCGGAACTTGAAGACCCAGCCGTAAACCTGTGAGTGGCTTGGAATGTGTTCATAACACTGGTAACACTGGAGTAAACAGTGGCCAGTACAGTCCAGATAGGTTGGGTCCACTATATACAATGGAAAACAAGTAACAACAGCCCTACTGATATTTATGAAACTTCTATAGAATAATCATCTATAGTATGTGAAAAATAATATAACAGCAAATACATTATGATCCAAGTATATGAGCAACAACAATGTTATCAACACATCTCGGTTATTGTCAACATCATAGTTTTATTTTGTATATAACATTAAATTTACTGAAATAGACTGTTGTAGAATAAAACAAACAAATTGCGTTTTGTTACATAAAATACATGTAATAATACCGTCATTACTAAATCAACTACTAACAAGGACTTTCCCAAACCTATATCGATAAGGTCGATGACATAAGAGAAACATGTGTGTACAGAACCTACTCAATTTCATGGTTGGTATTTTCTAGATCCCGTAATTAATTAATGTTTAAAATTATCTCAAACTATTTCCTACTGGTAATAAGGCTAAGTCATATTCAAGTGTATAACACAACTATTTCCAATTAATAATTATATAGCATTACAACAAGTATTGTAATTTTAGAAAACCACAGCTTATATATAATATTAATCTGCACTATTTTAAATAAAGCGGTGATTGCCGTACCGTAAATCACAGAGTTGGTTAATGAACGACGTTAACAAGGCGTAAATTTGGGCAACTTTGTGATCTATCTCTCTCTCTCTCTCTCTCTCTCTCTCTCTCTCTCTCTCTCTCTCTCTCTCTCTCTCTCTCTCTGACATCAAACAAACAATATCACTGGTGGATACATCGGCATCTGAGACATGTTGCGAGATAATTTTAAGATACCTATATTATTTACTTGTCCTTAAGGTAAACTGGCCAATTCAAGCCAATGTGATACCTGATTCCAAGCTCTTGTAAAGGAGGTAAAACAACTGAACCGGAAACTTCACAGAAGTCCCGGTTTTATTCAGCCTATAGGACTCTGACTTGTTCCTCCTTTAAACATATTGTCTTGGGAACCGTTTTGTCTTACGGCATATGTTTCCTGTCACCAAATAACTTGTGTTGTCTTTTCCAGCCTGACCTTTGACTGTTGGACTCGTGTATATGGGTACTAGGTGAACTAACTTACCGTTATAATTAACACAAACACATAAGACGAAGCACACAATTAAGAAAGGGATGAACAATAAGAGGAGAACCAAAAACAAAAGAAAATCAACAATCGAACATCAAAGAGATAAACAAAGACAGGTTAAAGACAGTTAGTATAATACGACAGCTCATATATTTAACCCGATAACAGAATATTGTATACCGGTACTGTATGTTAATAAATGTTACGACTATTAGAACAATTAATTATAAATATTTCATGTAACGTACTATGGAAAGAAGATACTTAAAATAAATTATACCCACCACTACTGTAGATTCTAAATTTTAACTTCCAATTAAACTAGGAGTTTAGAGATTAACATATTCCCCTTCCTTCTACCCGCGTCGTTCTCTCTCTCTCTCTCTCTCTCTCTCTCTCTCTCTCTCTCTCTCTCTCTCTCTCTCTCTCTCTCTCTCTCTCTCTCTCTCTCTCTCTCTCTCTCTCTCTCTCTCTCTCTCGTGTCGTGTTCGTATCGCAACTCTTTCACTAGAAATATAAACAAATCTTCATGTGACAATTGCCAGAATTCTACCTCATGATATTCCTTGAAATTACACAACCATCACTTTATCCAAATTATACTGACATCTCCAGAGCTTACGACCATGACTAATCTACAATGATATAATATAAGACGCCACCCATATATATATATACAGGTATATATAATATATATATAATGTAACTCATAGTAACGGTAAACTTGTTTCAAACTACATGCCATTTTTGTAAGACGAATATGTAGTAACTATACTCTGATTCATTGCATCTGACGGTAAATTACAATGTTCTTATATTAATTACTCAACTAATACGATTTATTTATGAAAACTTGGTATTTATGGGATGCAGGAGTATAATAGTTGCATATAGTTCCAATAATTATCGAGAATACAGTTGGTAAGAGATTCAATTTGGCGTCAGATGAAATGTAACCTATTATAGTAAATATTGGTACTGCATTGTAAATCGTTGTAAATCGTATTTTACCCTATACACCTACGCATTTCTGTATTAATTGCATCCACTATTTTCTCTGCTGGCTCCATCACTTTCTTCATGTCCATCTCTTTCTTCGGAATGTACTATTCATTCCTTACTATTCATTCCTTACAGATCCCCCAGGGATCTGTATTAGGTCCTTTGTTGTTTGTTATATACATAACTGACCTTGATTTAGGTATAACTAGTAGGATAAGTAAATTTGCAGACGATACCAAAATGGGGAGAACAATTGATTCAGATAGAGATATAGAGTGCCTCCAAAGGGATCTAGATACCTTACATGAATGGTCAGTAAATTGGCAGATGAAGTTTAACATTGACAAATGCAAGGTATTAAAGATAGGGAAGATGCATACAAATGTTAAATATAAACTAGCTAATGTGGAATTAGAAAACTCAAATTGTGAGAAAGATCTAGGTGTGTTTGTTAGCAATGATTTGAAGCCTAGACAACAGTGTATAAGCGTTCGAAACAAGGCAAACAGGATTCTCGGGTTCATCTCAAGGAGTGTGAGTAACAGAACTGCTGATGTTATCTTAAAACTTTACTTGTCATTAGTGAGACCCCATATGGATTATGCCGTTCAATTTTGGTGTCCTTATTACAGAATGGACATAGATTCATTGGAGAGAGTACAACGTAGAATGACAAAAATGATCCATAATATTAGAAATCTTCCGTATAAAGAAAGGTTGAAGAAATTAGGCTTACATTCGTTAGAGAGACGCAGAGTTAGAGGGGATATGATAGAGGTGTTCAAGTGGGTTAGTGGGATTAACAAAGGGGACATGACAAATGTACTAAAGCTCAGTGATAGCGAAAGAACTTGTACCAATGGTTTCAAATTAGATAAATTTCGTTTCAGAAAAGATATAGGCAAATATTGGTTTGGTAACAGAGTTGTAGATGGGTGGAATGTACTACCAAGTGCTATAGTGGGATTAAAAACGATAGGGAGCTTTAAGATAAAATTGGATAAGCATATGGACGAGAAGGGTTGGGTGTGAAGGGGGATCAGCAGGGTTGGGCCAATCAGCGCTCTGCAGACCCCCGTAATCCTGCGTTAATCTCTAACCGTTTTGGTAAGATGATCCTCAGGGTATTAGAGTGTTGAGCCTATAATTGGGCTTTGTAATTGGGGTTGTGTGGGACAGGGATCTGCCTTGCTTAGGCCAATCGGCTTACTGCAGACTACCATTTTCTTATGTTATGTTCTTATGTTATATTAGTTGTATAATATATTATCCTGATAATATTATTTTCCAATTAAACTACGTTTACAAACAGTAAAACAAAGACAGAACATCTATTAGATCAACCTTTCCTACCTCGGCCCTCCACCTGTTGTTTCTCACAGGTATAGGAACATAATATTTGTTCACCACCTTTCCACCTCTTCCCTGCCTTCTTCCATGTTCTCCTTCCTTTACTGTATCTTTCCTGTTCCCCTTAAACAGGTCTCTTTTCATCAGTTTACATGTTTATATTAACCCCTAACTGTCGGGGCGCAACATAAGTCGAGTATAATAAATCTGGACTATCTGGCGGCGCTCGACATAGGTCGTGTGGCAATTTCAGCACGTAATGTTGCTGAGAGAGAGAGACAAGTGGTGGCAGGAGAGTAGCGAGCGTATGACTGCTCCATACCACCGCGGCGAACCTACTGACACGAATCCCACCTCCTCCCTCCCTCTCTCACTCGCTATATACGGAATTGTATGGGGAAAGTGCCGAATTACATGCTTTTTGCACTCGCGTTGCACGGTTGTTGCAAGAAAACTAGCTATCATAAAATGATCGTTATGGTGTCATTGGAAAGCTCTGTTTATGCCCTTTCAGGGAGAGATACTTGTTTTACGCTCTGGGTCTTATTAAGGCATGAAAATGATCACGTAAACAGCCCTATTTTGGCTAAAAACACCCTGCTGGGCGGTACATATAAATAAACCGCTAGCCCGCTAATCTAGTGTTAATGTATTGCAATGTCGTCAAGTAATTTAATTCTAGTGATCCATGTCTTCAGTTTGTCGCTATTTTAACTCCTGTTTAATGTGTCTGGCTTCCCTCACTGTTTCGGTTTGTCTCACCTACACACAAGGTGATCCAGCTAGGTCTCATAAACAACTCTCCTATTAACACCTTACGAGCGGCCTATGCGGTTTATTTATGTGTACCGCCCAGCGGGGTGTTTTTAGCCAAAATAGGGCTGTTTACGTGATCATTTTCATGCCTAAATAAGACCCAGAACGTAAAACAAGTATCTATCCCTGAAAGGGCATAAACAGAGCTTTCGAATGACACCATAACGATCCTTGTATGATGGATAGTTTTCTTGCAATAACCGTGCAACGCGAGTGCAAAAAGCAGGTAATTCGGTACTTTCGGTACATAATTGAGTATGTAGCGAGTGAGAGAGGGAGGAGGGAGCTGAGATTTGTGTCAGTAGGTTCGCCGCGGTGGTCTGGAGCAGTCATACGCTCGCTAGTCTCCTGCCACCACTTGTCTCTGTCTCTCAGCCACATTACGTGCTGAAATTGCCACTCGAGTTATGTCGAGCGCCGCCACATAGTCCAGCTTTATTTAACTCGACTTAAGTGGTGAGCCGACTTTTAGGGGTTAATTTCACAACACTAAACAAACAAACCACACTTCTTTCCATTACGCCATAACGATGCTTAAAATAGCGACTGTCATTCTTACAGCTTTGGGGGAGACACTTATTACAGGCAGCTTTGCCTTGTGTTTCCTTAAAGGACCTTAATACACATAGACAAAAATACCGAATGGATTCACCGAGTATTATAGTGTATATAGTGTGGCGGCTTCTCAACGATGCGGTGAAGGATTTTCGGAGAAGAAATCGACTCAGCACAGGACAACCAGGAAGGAGGACCGAAGACAGCGAGGACGGCAACCTGCAAAGGAATTAAATACTAATCCGTCAAGAACCGCGAATTTGGATAAAGCTCCACCAACACGACCCAAATTCAAAACCGCCAGGGATAACGGACCGAGGACCGAGGACAGCCATGAATGTAAATGTAGATCCGACCAGAACCAAAAATTTGATTAACCCTCCTGGCCCGGTTGTCATTTTAAAATGACACCACGAATTAAGGGCAGGTGCCCGGTTGTCATTTTAAAATCTGTAAGCTTGAAAGCCTATTCAGCTTGGTCTGAACGCCGTGCGTCCGACGCATGTAAACAAAGCCGATCGTTACGTCACCGCACCTCCGAAAACAAGAAAGAGAAGACTTGTTTGTTATTGTATGTCTGTATGTCGTTGTTTCAGTAGTGAAAAGATTGTCATATTGCTAACATCGCCTGCAAGTGCTCTCCACTGAAATCGTCATCACAACTGAACCAGTTGACATAGAGAGCTCTACTCAACGCCAGTCTACAGATTGGAAACTGCACTACATTTATAGATGCGTGGGAAATTTCTAGCAGTTAAACTAAACAAAAATACGGTAGCCTAGGCCTAGACGTTTTCGGCCAGATCGCCCGGGTAGCCCACACTGTCATTTTGAGAGCCTGCCCGGGCCAGGAGGGTTAAAGAACGTTCTGTGAGTTCTAAAACCGCAACTTTAAAGGTTTTCTATGCAAACGCTCGTAGCATACGCAATACATTTTCAAATTTAGAGGAACTAGTGTTTACAGAAAATTATGATGTGATTGGCATAACAGAATCTTGGCTCAATACAGAAGACAGAGACTTTTTAGCAGAGTATTCACTTCCCGGTTATGTAATGTTTGAGAACAGCCGAATAAATAAAAATGGAGGTGGCGTTTTATTTTATATCAAAGAAAGTCTTAACCCGACCCTCTAGTCAAAACCGCAAATTGTGAACGTCGATACATCTCTTGTGCTAACAAAGAATAATAATAATACAAAAATAATACTTGCATTAATATACAGACCTCCAGCTCAATCAGTGCAAACTGACCGAGAAATTTACGAACAAATTGCAGATGTAAGTAACTCCCAAGATACCGTATTTTTTGGCGACTTTCATTTACCTGTGACCAAGTGGGGCGATACTCTTACTTCACACTCCGGACATGACTTGTATGCGAACTTGCAAGAGAGTTCACTCTATCAATTTGTTCGATCGCCGACCCGTGGTAATAACGTTCTTGACCTTGTACTTGCATCAAAAGAAGAATTAATAGAGAATTTGAATGTTGGTGATGAATTCAGTAACAGCGACCATCGTACAATAACTTTGAGGTAAATGAATAACTTTAATTTATCCTCCCCTCAGTTACTAACCCATCTGTCCTCTACTAACTTCCCAATCCTGCCACGGACATTAGTTCCAGGGCAGTAGTTCCCTTTCCAATGTTCCCAGACCCACTCTAAACCACTGTTTGGACACTTGATCCTCATTGTTTTGGAGGACAAGCAGCCTTGAAGGGTCACTATACCTGTTGTTGCTTGATTTCCTTTGTACTCATTTGTACCTACTAATATACCTTTCAATTAGTATTTCGAACTCCACAATAATCTTTCTTATTACATTTTCCACATTTTGATATCTCACTTATATCACACTATCTAAATGCTACGTAGTTCTATAGGGAGGTCGTTTTCTTTAAATGTGTTATCACTCTTTACATAAACTTAAACTTTACATTTATGAACAATGTCATTATACCCTCCAAGTGCGTTGTGTCTTATTAGTATTAGCCTAAGCCATATTCCCGTCAATTTGATTCTACATTTGGTATAGTGTTTTACCTCAACATTCCAGGGTTTGCCAACAAACTTGGTAAATAATATTGTTTATGATCAAATAATATACTATACATTATACAATATAATGACCCAAATTACCGATCAGATGGCAAACAAGTGGTATCAGTCATAATATTGTGCTTCAGCTTCGGAATCCAAAGTTAATTTTGTTTTGTTATCGGGAAACTATCAAATATGTATGCATCGTTTACCATTGTGTTCGTCCTTCCATGTTCTATTCTTATTTATAGTTCTTCTTTTTTCCGATAATATCATCTATTATTCCCTTCCCTGCATCTTCCCCTTTGTCTCAGCCCTCACTTCCTGGGTTGTTGCTACATGATGCTGCTGCTGCTGTTTCTTATTTTCTCTGACATAGTATTGGTTTATTGCGTTGTCCTGTGTGTGTGTGTGTGTTCTTCGCTCTTTACATTATTTAATCACGCTAACAGTCGCCTAGATTGTATGCTCATGTGTGTGTGTGTGTGTGTGTTTGTTTACCCGATTATCTAATATGCTCGTGATTGTGTTCAGCCGGGAGCTAGGTAATGATCAATCAACAGACTCTTCAACATGGTAGAGTTATAACAGCAGTAAAGAATAGAACACAACCCTCTTCCATCACTATCACTTCAGCCACCGAGCGAGTGAAACGCTGAGAAAATTAGCTAATTCTTGGGTTGGAGAGCATTAATATACATAGATAAATGTTTATTTTTTAGCTACTTTACGTGACATATTTGTTACTCAGTATGCCTTATAAATGCTGAACATTTTCCTTCCATTTCATTCCTATGTCCACTACCCCCCTCGCGGCCATCCCATTCACTACCTTGCCTGACAGTGGTCTATACAGAGGAACGTCAGGGCCAGGAACATAGCTATACAAACACAACCCGAGGGATAGAGTCAGATACATAGAGTGTCCTATTTTAGGTGGATTGATGTTTAGGTCTGGCATGGCTTGATTGGAAACAAATAGAGGAAGGGAGAGAGCTATAGAAAGAGAGCTGGAGGGAGAGATACAGATGCGTTGACAGTGATTTATAACCCATAATAGTGGGTTATGGTTTAGATTGATATTGTTCATGATGCTACCATATGAACACGAGACACAAATGTACACTTATAAAAATACAAACATGCAGGAATATCTAGCTGCACATGTTTCACTTACAATTACTATAACATTAACAATTATATACGATCAAACCAGGGGTAGAACATATATACAGACGGACAACAAGTATCCCCTAGATATATCGCTAGACAGTTGATAAACTGACACACTGGTAGGTTAGTAGCCAGATAGACTTACACATGTTTGCTGGCAGACAGACAAACATAAAGATATAATATGTAGATAGATAAATCAACAGGCTGGCAGGCTCTAACACACAGAAACATAAATACAGTTAAATAACGTGTGTGTTACTCAGTTACTCAGTTACTTGTTCGTCAAGGGGAATCCACGCAATGCGAGCTAAGCTCATTATTATCGCGCCTCCTTAACTGGGAATGTATTGCGTGAAAAGCATGTTAAGTGTTTTATGTACTGTTGGAATGGCTGTGGATGTGTGTGTAGTCTGTATTTTAGCCAATTGGCGACATTGGAAACGAAGGCTTAGGGTGGATCTGTATGGCACCATTCTCACTATAGACGGTACCGTCTCGCCCGAAGGCTTAGGTAGCCATCAGCTTAGGTGAACCATATGATACCCATCTCGCCTTGTACCATTTTTGCCAACCCCAGATGGGACGTCACAACGTCGTCCACTTATTCCAGGTACCTATTTACAGCTAGGTGAACTGAAGCTAACACATGAAAGGAGACAAGCCCAATTTGTCTCCGCCCGGCCGGGGATTGAACCTCCGACCCCTCGTGTGTAAGACGAGAGCTCTACCTACTAGGCTACGAAATGTCATGTCATGGGTTGCAGTAATGGTAAAACCTGGATTATCATAACGCCTCATTATCAACATTATAATTACCTCACACGATCATTACGCATTATTCCCCTTCTGCATAATTATATTATAAATATTTTCTCTCTTTTGAGCTCCTCCGACCATAAACTAATATCTGTCACCTGTCCAACCTCTTTGGTACGGCCACCCGATCCTCCCAACAGGCGGCGCTTGTGGCACTTTGGCGCTGCCGACTGGGAGGTTCTTCGGCAGTACTTCTTTGATTTCCCATGGAATGACTTTTGCTTCTGTGGCCAGGGATCCTCGGAGAGTGCTGAACGCATTACCGAGATAATCCTCTCGGGCATGGAGGCATACATTCCATTTTCTTTCTCTCAGTCTAATGCAAAAAAATCTTGGTTTACTCACGCTTGTTCTACTGCTGTCCGCAACAAGGAGGAAGCATTCAAATGGTACCGATTCCTTAAAACTCAAGAGTCTCATTCTTCCTATGTTTCTGCCCGGAATCCAGCCAAATCTGTTCTTCGTCCAAGCACTCTTTCATCAATAATAAATGCACTGAACTATCCAACTCTAGCTCTTCCCAAGCTTTCTGGCATCTAGCAAAAAAACCTCTCCAACAATTTTCTTCCTCGTCTTTCCCTCCCCTTTTCCACTCTGATGGCGCAACCATCACTTCTTCCTCTGACAAAGCTGAGCTTTTTGCTCAAACATTTGCTAGAAACTCCACCTTGGATGATTCTGGTGCTATTCCTCCCTCTCCACCCCCCCCCCCCCCCATCTCTCCTACTTATGCCTAATATCCTAATCTCTTCTAAAGATGTACTTTATATCCTCTCTGGGATTAATACTAAGAAGGCGTACGATCCGGACGGTGTTCCTCCTGTTGTACTTAAAAATTGTGCTTCCGTGTTGACTCCCTGCCTAGGCAAACACTTTCGTCTCTGTCTCTCCTCTAATGTCTTCCCTTCTTACTAGAGGTTTGCTCTCATTCAACCTGTCCCAAAGAAGGGTGACCGCTCTTAACCCTTCAACTATCGTCCAATTGCTCTCATCTCTTTTATCTCTAAAGTTTTGAAACTATTCTTGCATCCAAATTTCTTAAGCATTTCTCTTCACATAATCTACTCTCAGATCGCCAGTATGGCTTCGTTAAGGGTCGCTCTACTGGTGATCTTCTTTCATATCTTACTAACTCTTGGTCATCCTCCTTTCGGGACTTTGGCGAGACCTTTTCTATTGCTCTAGACATATCAAATGCCTTCGATAGACTCTGGCACAAATCTTTCATTTCTAAACTACCCTCCTTCGGTTTTTATCCCTCCATCTGTGCCTTTGTCTCTAATTTCATTTCCGGCCGTTCCATAGCTGCGGTTGTGGATGGTCATCGCTCATTTCCTCATCCTATCAACTCCGGTGTTCCTCAGGGCTCTGTCCTATCTCCCATTCTTTTTCTAATTTTCATAATCTTCTCAACTGTACCTCCAGTCCCATCCATTCATACGCAGATGACTCTACCTTACACAACTCAATTAGTTTTCCTGAATGCCCCAGCAAGCAATCCCTCAAAGACAAACGTATTGAAGCCATGCAACACTTATCTTCTGATCTAACTACTATTTCCAATTGGGGCAGGGAACACCTTAATTGTTGCTTTAATGCTTCCAAAACCCAATTTCTTCATCTTATTACCCGTTCGGAACTTCCTTTACACTTCAACAATACAAAAATCAATCCTTCATCTTCTCTCAGTATTCTCGGAGTCTCCTTTTCTTCTGCTCTTACTTGGAAGGACCATATTACCAGTCTTGCTAAGGCAGCCTCCCAGAAGCTGGGTTTGCTCAACCGCCTCAAGGGGTTCTTCATCTCCGTGCAGCTTCTGGCTCTGTACAGAGGCACAGTGCGTCCTTGTATTGAGTATTGTTCACATGTGTGGGGAGGATCCTCTCACACCGCACTCCTAGACAAAGTAGAAAGGAAAGCCTTTCGTATCATTAATTCCAGTCCAACTCTCTGCAATCTCTCTCTCTTCGCCGCAATGTTGCATCTCTCTCGCTATTCTATCGCTACTACAATAATCATTGTTCCTCAGAGCTTTCCCAGTGTATACCACCTCCTCTACGTAGGGTACGTAGTACCTGTCATGCAACACAATCCCACCCCTACTCTGTGCAACTCTCCATCCCAAGAGTGAAACGCTATTCTCAGACTTTCTTCTATTCAGCTGCTGAGCTCTGGAACTCTCTCCCAGAATCAGTATTTCCCTCTTCCTATGACTTAAATCGCTTCAAACTCTGTGTGTCCAGGCATTTTGGCTAGAACGTCCCTTGATTTTGGCCCTGTCACTCTTTCATCTCTGGGGGAGGCACTCGCTACAGGCAGTTCTGCCTTCTGTCTCCATCACTCACATAGAAAAAATAATAATTATGGCTTGAAACATGCGTTACTTAATTAGTCATGAAGTAATGATCTTCCTGTAATTAACTACACATTACTGCAGCATATATTGGGTCGTTTTGCATGAATGACACAATGATAGGTAATCATAATATGTGTGCGTCAATACCATATATCAAATATATACCATATGATAAGGTAAACACTACATTTAGTGTGAGCTGCTAGACTCTCAAGTTATTCATATATGACAATATGTTATCAGGCCTGTTAATCACACTTGCAATATATTGTCAATATCAAATGTTCTCCGCCTACAGTATAATTATGTATTACAGTATAGTTTGGAGGTGTTACAAATGTGTCCATGTATCTGTTTGTATCTTCAGATCTATAACTGTGGGGAGGTACTTTTGATATGGGGTTCATTTGTAGCGATGTTTGAACATGTATAATTAGACGAAATCAATAAGTTAGTAACAATAAACACCAGTAATTGTTTTTAAACATATTTTACGTCCATTGGACTATTGTGGGGCCCTAAATTATGTTTTATTATAAACAACTAGGTATGCTATATTATGCGGAAACGTTTTTGTATGGTTAGCTTTCATTATAATTTTGTAATTTACTTTGTGAGCTCAGTGGCATAAAATATGTACAAGAAGCTGTGACGTGTTACACAATATAACCAGAAAGATATTATTAACTAAATAATTAATTCCTTCTACTAAATATAATTATTTTATTAGACCGAGTTAGTGACGAGACTTGGTTACATCACGTAGGGTTTGATAAGGAAAAGAAAGTCAAATCGATACACTATAATGTTAAGTAAATATTAGGTTATGTTAATCTCGATTTTATTCATGTGATTTAGTATAGCTCAGACTTATATAATTAGGTTATGATAACATTATTTCACGCATTTCCGCTTCCTGGTCGTCTTGCCAAATGGAATACAAATCAATGTTTATATTTTCGACCACTGAGGCAAACGTGTCCAAAATAAATTTACCAAGAGCAAAAGCGCACATTGAACTATGGGGTAGTATATTTTTGTTATCTGTTATTGTTATTTTGAATAATCAAGCAAATTCGGCTTCTAAATAATTGGGAAGTGTAAAATGAAAATGAAACAATAAGAAAATGGAAAAGAGAGAAAACAAGTAAATTACAAAATACCAAACGAAACTTGTATTGAAGAACAAGTCGATTTAACCCTTCCTCCCCGGGTGTCATTTTAATATGACACCACGGCAGATGGGCAGGTACCCGGGTGTCATTTTAATATACAGTAAGCTTGAAAGCCTATTCAGCTTGGTCTGAATGCCGTGCGTCCGACGCATGTAAACAAAGCCGATCGTTGCGTCACCGCACCTCCGAAAACAAGAAGGAGAAGACTCGTTTGTTATTGTATGTCTTTGTTTCAGTAGTGAAAAGATCATCGTATTGCTAACATTGCCTGAAAATGCTCTCCACTAAAATCGTCATCACATCTGAACCAGTTGACTTAGAGAGCTCTACTTAACACCAGTCTACAGATTGGAAACCACACTACGTTTATAGATGCGTGGAAAATGTCTAACAGTTAAAATTAACCAAATACGGTAGCCTAGGCCTAGACGTTTTTCGGCCAGATCGCCCGGGTACGCCGCACTGTCATTAGGAGAGCTAGCCCGGGCCAGGAGGGTTAAAGGCAGTAGAAACGGGTGCATATAGAAAGAGAAGAAGCTGGACAGAATAACACTAAGATGGAAAGGAAAAGCAAATAAGAAAGAACGGAACAGCGAGAGTAGAAACAAAGACAAATATTAGGAAATGCAAGAAGATATGGATACAGAGAAATATAGGAAAAGAGCAGTGGCAGATTAAGGGTGTATTGGGCTCAGGGCTGTGAGATGGACTGGGCCAAGGCCACCTAGAGTACCAGGCCGCACGGATGGGACCTTTAAATTATGTGACGTCGACAAAAGGAGTGCTGAAACGGTCACTACCCTCGCAGGTCAGTATACATTTTAGTGAGGTAGGGGGAGGTTGTCGCTGCGTTTCCAAACTATTTCCCCCTCATATATACTTTATAAGTACATTATTCCCTGTGATAGCTTCTCCATGATCATCAACAATGCCTTACACGTGTTCAGTGCCAAATTGCAAGGGGAATTACAGATCGGGACCGAAAGTGCACGTGTTTAGGTTCCCAAGGAATGCTGACCTTTCCAGCAAATGGCTTACAGCCATTCGACGATTAGATTACACTCCAAATGAAAACAGCAGGGTGAGTAAAAATTATTCTACAATGTTATTCACGTGTCTAAGTATTGAGTACGGTAGTCTTAAACATTACATGACTAAATTTACTCATTCCTTCAGCAAGTTGAAATAGAAATAATAATAAGTTAATATATAATAATAATAATAATAATAATAATAATAATAATATAAAAATTTATAAATACGGTAAAAAGATAATAATAATAATAATAATATAGTAATAATAATAATAATAATAATAATAATAATAATAATAGTAGTAATAATACAGTAGTAATAATAATAATAATAATAATAATAATATTAATAATAGTAATAATAAGAATAATAGTAATTGAGTAGCTCAACAGTGGGAGTATATATATTTTCGGGAGTTTCTTATGTGGTATATCGATGACTTCATTAATGATATAATAGATGTGTTACCTTTAATATAATTATTATTAATTTCATTATTGATATTATTATAATTACTAATATTAGTATTATTAGTAGTAGTATTATTATCGACGAAGCAAGTTATCCATAACCACGGAATAGAACTTATTTTATTTTGTTTGTTGTGTATGTTTGACGACGACGCTGGCGGATGCATTGAATTGGATCCTCCTCCTGGATCAATGCTGCATAATGAAATAATTTTGTATTCCAAATTATGGAAAAATATATATACAAAATTTAAGCCTACCCAGTACTGTAATTTAAGTGTGGTATATTGAATTGTATATAATATTCATAAGTCAAATTACACACTGCTCAAAATCAGTGTATTTACTCCTTCGTGAATGATTGAAGTACCAAGCAATAATATCGCTCGCAATACAATTATGCAACGATTTATTTTTAGCTTAGCTGTATCGGAGCTTTCATCTCTTACAGGTGTGTGAGCTCCATTTTAGACCTGATGAAATAAGGCGAGAGACTTCGTACTTTGACGAGAAGAGCGGAACTAAATTAGTGGCCAAGTTGACGTATCCTCAGCTCTGTGATGGTGTAATTCCATCACAATTGCCAAACTGCCCCTCTTACCTTTCTGGCCCATCACATGCTAGAGAAGCCCCGGACAAGAAGAGGAAACGAATGGAAGAGTCTGCCATTCAAGCTGCGGTAGCAAAGAGTATTGCAGATAACAATAAGTACAAACAAGACATAACATTTCATTCTTTAGATGAACTTAAAGACAAAATACAGTTCATTGATAAGAAATACTGGACTGAAAACGAGGAAGATTTTCATATATGTCGAATTGTTCATTCCCCACAACCGAAAGTTATTTTGTCCTTAGTCATCAAATCAGACTGTAATGTTCAGGCTAGTGTACAGGCGGTGCAAATAAACCAATTAGGGGATTATAAGATTCCTTCAAAGGTCACTGACATTAATACACTTGAAGTGTTGCTTGATGCTTTGCGTAAGTGCGATATCAATAATCCTGCCTCAAACCCAATTAATGTAATTGTAATAATTCAACTTGTGATCTCCTTTTTGTCAACTATTGTACAGGATAATGGCTTCAAGTATCAGAATACACTCAAATTCGTTTGTGAACAGCTTCATTTAATGACTCACTAAATTTGATTACTCCTCAGAATTTTGTATATTCTCCTCTCTCTTGCATAATTGCTCACCTCAAGGTTACAGACTTCTGAGAGATAAGAAATGCCTAATTCTACCTAGCTATTCAACTATAAGACGAATATTTTTGTCCAAAACGTTTAACCCAGCTATCGAACACCGTACTAGCCATTTTCTTATGTATATTAAGAACAAATTTAAGTCCCTGACAACCCGTGATAAAACGGATACAATGATGGTTGATGAAATTCACCTGAAGCCTTACTTGGATTATAAAGCAGGAAATATTGTTGGTTCAGCATTTGACAGTGATGCAATTGCAACAAGCGCATATGTGTTTATGCTAAACAGTATTCGGTCAAAATACAGAGATGTTGTTCACATAATTCCAGCAAAGATAATGAAGGCAGAGACATTATATAACATTATGAAGACGATTATTTTAGGGCTTGAGAAGATAGGATTTAGTGTCATTAGCATTGTAACAGACAATAATGCAATCAATGGCAAAGCTGTATCATATTTTGCCAATCCACCAAAACTGTCCATTGTTTACCCACATCCAGCGCAAAGTACCAGACCTCTCTTTTTCCTATACGACGCTGTACATATTTTAAAATGCATCAGGAATAATTGGCTAGGACAGAAAGATGAAGAAAAAACTATGAAATTCCCACAGTTAAGTAAAAATGTCCGTAATGAATCTAATAAGATAATGTAAGCATTTCAGTACTCTCAAAAAAATGTATTTCTTAGAGGAAAATTTGCTCCTAAAGCAGGCCTATAGGCTAAGCCTGAAAGCATTATCCCCCTCCAACCTAGAGAGACAAAATGTCAAATTAGTTCTCCAAATTTTTAATGAGTATATAATTCAAGCCTTGCTCAATATTGGAAAACATAATGGCCTAACGTTATTTTCAGATGTTGCTAGGTACATCGAAGTGTTTCTTAATTGGTGGAATATAATGAATGTGAAATCCCCATTTAAAGGTCTTAGGCACAATAACAAGTTATCTTGTCCATTAACAAATAGTACAGATGATGACCGATATCAGTTCTTGGATAGTTTCCTTAAGTGGTTAGATGCGTGGGATAGTCTTCCAGGATGTGGGGGGAAACTGACTAGGGAAACAATTAGAGCTCTGAAACATACGACCCATGCAATATTAGGAATAACAAATTATTGCATAACAGAACTGAATATGACCTACATACTAACAGGAAAATTTCAAACAGACAATTTGGAAGCAAGATTTGGTCAGTATCGACAGTTAGCAGGAGGAAATTACAATATTTCTGTACGCCAAATATATGAGTGTGAGAAAAAGATACGGATGATGTCAGTGTTAAAACTTAGTTTACCCATACTCGACAAGAAGGTAATTTTAAAGGATTTTGAAGAAATTGACTATGAGCAAGTAAAAACAGATGAGGAAATTGATTTTGGTTTATGTCATACGAACGTTGAAGTTTGTAAGGAGGATATTGACAGGTGTAAAGACATCATCCCCGTTATAGTTTATTTAGCTGGCTATTGTTGTTACTCCGTGATAAAGAAAATGAAATGTAATGCTTGTAAAGAAATTATTACGTGTTCAGATAGTGCTGAAGAAATCCCAGAAAATCTAAGTTACATTGCTGGAATTAGCAGAGGTTCTCTTATATACCCAGATAGTGTGACTGCGAACATGGTCATGTATAACTATATTGTAATTAACAAACTTGCTAAGCTTCCTGCCTTTCGCAATGCTACTAGCCAAAGAAATATAGCAACACACCTCACAGTTACGGCTTTAACAGATGCTGATCTCCTGTTCCCTAGTGATATCTGTGAAAATGGTCATAGCACCGACAAAATAGAAAGTATGGTGGTATATGCTTCAACAAATGCAATTTTAAATAATTACTGTGCTAAAGAAAATAACATCCCAACAGCTAACAGAGCTAATAAGAATGTAGGCGTGAAGAGAAAGCTTCAAACCCTAGAGAAATAGATAATGTGTACTGTATTGCATAGTATATAATATGATATCGTGTGTGTGTGTGTGTGTGTGTGTGTGTGTGTGTGTGTGTGTGTGTGTATGTGTGTGTGTGTGTTACAGTAAATATATTGTTCATCTTCATACATATAGTATATAATTAAGTTACTTATATATATTTGTTCAGGAATAATATTGGATGTCACGTATATTGTCTCTTCAGTAAGGTTGTTTATGTCTTTGTATATAATATAGTAATGTATATATCATTGTGTTTTATTTTACTCCAATATAACAAAGTAATGAGATACACTTATAATAAGTTTTAATCTTGTACAACTACTTGTTCAAGGTATAAGTCATATGCAAGAAATAACCAAAACATGTTGTTATGATATCGGTATCATAATATAGAGTATAATAAAGTAAGATATAGGTAGATAGTGGTTTTGCGTACACCTTACACGTAAAATGTATAATTTGTTTGTACGTTAATGTAAAATTTAACAGAGAAAAGAATAAAAGAGAGTATTTATAAAATGGAGACAGAGCGCAGGCAGTGGATGTAGCACCCCAGTGCCTACGTCACAGAATGGTCGACACGGTACTCTAGGTGGCCTTGACTGGGCCCCCCTGACCCTCACCCTGCCTCCACTGATCCCCTTGGATCAGTGGAGGCACAAACATTAAAAAGGCAGATTCATTTGATCCTTTACAATCAGGAAACTTGACAATAATTCAGCCTGTTATATGTATTAGCATGGATGATTTTATCAAAAGATAATATAAAAGAAAATCTTAACCCTCTCCGACATATGACACGATTTTGAGCTCTACTGGGGATACTTTAAAGCCTTTGTTACCATCAGGGGTATTTAGAAACCTTTAGTTTAGTTACTTCAACCTCTGCAGTTTTCTTTGAGTTAGCTGTGGGCAGAAAACTAATTTTGGAGAGGTAATTATAAGAGTGAGAGAACACTATTTCTTATTGCCAATCTGGCAACCTCTGCATCATAAATGCGTGAAAGGGTTAATTTAGCCTTAACAAAAGTGTTCATTCATTGGAATAATGCTACAGCCTACAATGTTCTACATGACGGACAGGCTGCAGGGAAAACGGTAGGCTAAATGTACACTGGATGACTGGGCCATTGTAACTGTGCAGACAAAAAAGAATGAGGCTAAATTTTTAACTTGTAGATATCAAACTAAACCTGCTCTTTATAGAGTTGTCTAGGCTGTTGTCTAGCCTGCCTCAAGTCTAACTCAAACGATGTGAATTATGAAAAGGTCAGGCAGCAGCAGCCTAGGCTAGGCCTATCCTCTAAATATAGTTTATCTACGAAATCAAATTAGTAGATTGATAGATTGAAATATGCTACATGATCCCAAGATTATTATAAGAATTAATATGAATATAAAATGTACATATATGCCAATTTTGTCTTCATTTTTGCCAGACTTCATACACTCAATAATCTCAATTTATATTTCCGATCTGCTCATATTTTTAAATTTATTGTCAATATGTCTAATGTTTAGCCTACTTTTGATCGCGATAGGCTTCAATGCATCACAGATATATCCTATATTTCACAAATATTTATTGTCTCAACCTACATTAATAAATATCATGAAGCCAGGAGACCTTAATAGTTGTACAAAATTCAATATAGCCTGGCCAAAAACAATAAGAGGTGGTACTGGCACGAAGCACTAGCCTGTTAGCTGATCTGATCACCAACGTTGGCGGTGGCGACGTGACTACAAATATTTAGCTTAAAGTTGATGAGAAAATAAAGATTTAACTGTATAAAGAATGTGTTCGTTTTGGTATTAACGTAAAACTGCATACATATTTTTAGAGGCATTAATATAATAGCATTGACAAAGGACTAAGAGGGTAATGTCAAAACGTTTGCTGACCATTCTCAGATTTTGACAATATAATAGAAAACCACTTTCAAGGGGCAACTTGCCCTGAGGTTAAAAAAAAAATCTCAATATTCATGGGCCCCTCCTGAGGCTTGGGCCCAGGGCTACCGCCCCTAAAGCCCCCCTCCCCCTCATTCCGCCACTGAGACAAGGTGACGCAGAAACAACCGTGATAAGCAGAGAAAGGGAACCGAACATTGGTAAGGAAAGGGAGAGCGAAGAAGAAATTAATATCGAAAATAATGATAAAATCAATCTTTGGGAAATGAATAACTTACATGAAATATGCCAATGACCGCACAGCAAAGTAAGGAAGCCATTTTCCAATCGTCCTTTACTTATCAATAAATTCTACTTATGCTATATTTCATGTCACATGTAGGTACATCAACTTAATCTCAAAACATCCAGTCCTAAGAATACAGCCAATAGTTGACAATTAAGTATACTTATAAACAAAGTATGTTTGATAGAAGTTACAATAATTACTTCTGTAGTCAACAGCCGGATTATATTATAAAGTCAAATCCTTTAGTTGGCCAAATATTAATCACGTTGATATTGGAACGGCATTAAAAAGTTTCCCGTCTGTATAACTTTCCAACAATTCTCTCCAATACACAACTTTTCATTAATAAAGCGAGATCAAACATATAACATTTTAATATTCTGTGAAAATGTGTGCAAATAAATCCATCCAATGCTGAGCTTGTAAGAACCTCATGAGGCGTGTTATTACTACCAGTTTATAATAAAGGGTAATACATTTCACATACCTATACCAGCTGAACTAGAAGCTCATACAATAACTAGTATACTTCACAATAACTCTCATTCCGATTATAGTTTTCTCAATAACATTTTTGACTAATGTGGTAATATTGTTTTGCCAGATGCAACAAGCGATATACGGAGAGAGTGAGTGACTAAGTACTGTACAATGCAGCTTACAATTATTCAGTTGAAAGGAGAAACATGTCGGATAGATATACCATATATGTGGAGAAATTTCATATCCCTTGTAACAATAATACGTTGTAAAATTGAACATGGACAAAATCATACAATTGGAAACAGCAAGGGTGAATTTAAGGCGTGTTAGTGGGCTGTTGTTGTGTATGGTAATGTACGGAAACTAAGTAGAGAACAGTTTCCATTCCAATAATATCTTCCTCTATTTGGTTGTTATAAGCAGAAACGTTGAGGATTGGCCTGTTTGTAGCATTCAAGACAGCTAGAGCCGCCTTATTTACCAAGTTTTCTTTATATTTTGTCTAGGAATATAGTGTTTTATTGTTGCTTTTCATGGTTTGAGTGGATGATTGAATTAACTTGCCCATTATTCATTAATCGGAAAATATAGGCTGACCGAAACTACCACTAATTTTCCCATGGTTTTTTTATTTGTTTTAGGTAGTTTTCATCATTATACAGTAGTTGAAATGAGTTACAATCCCCGGCAAAAGTTATTTCTCCCATTACCCAACGATCTTATAACACTCAGATGTAAGTCATTTTCAGAGTAAATATACAATTGTGTTTGCCTTTGGATACAGGATGGGTTGAGGGGGGGCGAAGCCCCCTCACCCCCCCCCCCCCATGAATTATTGAAATAAGCATCTATTTTAACAGTAAGGGGCTTAATAAGAGTTTCACTGCCGTTAATAGGGAGACTTATAGGGAGACGTTTTTTGTTTTTGCAGTACTTTATATAGTGCACATAAAATGTATCTCCGGAGGTTGAAATTTGTTATGATCTTTGCAACTTCCTTATTCTATAATAGCCTTCAAATATCGACAAGACAAATAATTAGTGGTAGTTTCGGTAATAACTACCCATTAATCTGAAGATACGGCGTCAAATGGCGCCATTTATTGGGTGTGTCGCGCTTTTACAGTAGGTAAGGGAAATGTGGGGTAAATTGGAAACATGATGAGTTGAGGGGGGGCGTTGCCCCCCCATTGATTTATTTTCATCCTCATATATGTAGATCTGTAAGGGGGCAACAACAGTTTGCCGGTATTTCGTTTTTGAGAGTAACGCTCACGCCATTTATTGTGTGATTCGCACCCACCGCATCGTTTAAAACAAGAAGAAGAAGTAGGTCAAGTCGAAGGATTCATTGGACGCAATGCTTTGTTTACGGTCGTGACTTATTATTTTGGTGTTATTTGTCGGTGTAATCGGGTTTTTTAAAGTGTCGATAACTAAATTCATCCAAGCGGACTATTTTGAGAAAAATATGGCGAGTCTATAGGTTCCTATTTTCCTTAATAAATTGTTTCTAATAGTGCGGCGAAAGACGTCTTTAATGATATCATATTGGCTATAGATTGTGCAAATGTTATGGGTGTTTATAATGTTTTCTTCCATATGTTCAAACGTAACAGATTACCACTAATTAGAAAATCGCATCATTATAATGAATATGGAATTCACCTTCAAACACGTTGTCCACTAACCCCCCCCTCCCCCCCTCCCTTTCAAACCACCACTAACAGCTCTCACTACCACACACCTCACAGTGTGCCATTGGTTGGCGGAAATAAAGTATATACATTTTGTAAACCTATCCTTCTAGTCTATGAATATCGCGGTTTACGGTGAGGCAGGAGAGGGGAAAGGCCTTTTGCTGCCGACTGTCCACACTCATCCCTAAACCCAACACACCCATGCCCTCCCTTACTTAAACACAAACACCTCCCCCATGATCCAAAGAGCCACGGCAACGCTGGTTACCATAGCAACGGGACACTTGGTGTGCAGTGGACAACCGGCGCCCAACACACTCATCAAAACAAGTTCTAGGATATTGTTGACGCCATATATCCCTTGGCCGTCTTTACTGAAACTTACCTTACCTCCCGACTTGTTATGATACTCGATAAATCTACAGTTATACTACCCCTATTTTGTCGCTATTCTGTTGGTACTAATGGGTTAATATTATTAGTAGTAGACTTAGTATGGTTTGATGATGCACGGAAATGTATATTTGACTTGAACTAGATACATTGAAGTATTACAAACCTTCGCGAACCCATGAACAGGGAACGTAAGCTGGGTTTAGACCGTGGTGCACCCATAAACAGAGAACATGAGCGGAGTTTAAACCGGTCGCGACTCGCGAGTCAGGTTAGTTTTCGGTTAGGTTAGGTTGTTAGGTTAGGTTAGGCTAATGTTTAAAATACTAAAATGCGACGGTCCTCGGTATTAAACAACACTGTATATCAAATAAAAAATAAAAAACAACAACAAATTACCTGAAAAACTCTTATCTGGTTGGTGATAATTTTTTATCAAAATAAACAAAAATCCAGTTTCCGCGTCTGCTGAACCATCCAAAAACACGCTAAAAGGCGTGTTTTGAAGGGGGGAGGTGGTGAAGGGTAGTGAGGGAGGGGTAGTATAACTGTAGATTTACCTGATACTCTCTCCACAGGCCAGGAACACCACCATACCACAAAACTTAAGGACGAAGACCGTGGACACCTCTTCCCACACAAACATAAACACTTCTGCCGACCCCGCCCTCTGTTGTAACTCCTATAGACTATCTCAATAAACGAGCTAGAACCATGAGAGGTAACCGAGCAAGAATAGTGGTACCTGGGCCTGTCAAGTGTAGGATAACTACAACACTTTCGTTGTTGTTGTTATCGAGCTCACGCCGCGTCCATACGCTTGATGGCTTTAGTGTCGATCTGCATCGTCTGCACGTCATCAGCTTAGCTATATAGTACGGCAATGCATAACGTATGAGCTTGAAATGCACACACATAAGTTTGGATTCCCAATTAAGATAACTATCGTAATAATATTGATAAATTATGTTGGGAGACGAATAAAATAATGTTGACAAAATAATATGAACCATTCATTTCAGCAGACGCCACTCGGACTCACGGAGATAGGGCTGATGTTGATAAGTTAATATTTTCTTTATCTCACCTGAAAGAGGGATTAATGCTGGTCCTTATGTCTCACCGAAAACCAAGGCCCTCTCTTAGATGTATATATGAGGAAAGAAACGACCCAATAATTATAGTTTCCCTACAGCAAGTGAAAGGTAGATTTTGCAGAAGGCAGGCAATGTAAACATTAAGTTAATCGTGAAATAACCAGGGTGGCGTATATCTCGATCAGTAATTTTTCTTATATCCCACTGTTCTGTATTAACATTATCCATGTTAATCTAATACTTTAATTTTGTTATCCACAGATCGGTGTAACTTGCGGATTTGTGCCAGTGTTCAGCCGAGGAGTTCATACATCATATATCCATAAACTAATCTAATTAAACAGAACAATAATTATGTATTATGCGTTATTATCCTTAACCATGTTATAATAGGGATCCGACATGAAACTACTGTTAATGATGTTTTAAACGCAATATAGGCCTATAGCATAGTAATGCAGTCATTGGTCACTACAATACATAGGCCTACTTTGTCAGCCCGAAATTACGTTTTCGCAGTTAATTTTGAATATCCTGATAGCGAATAAACATTTATAATTGATTTTAATGTGTTCATTCCTCTTAGTCATTTATGAATAGAAAATGTCTGCAAATGCCATATTCAAATGCGTAGAAATACCTGAGCATCGCTTGATAATCATATAAATGCGAAAATGTAGTTTCGACCAGACTAGAGGCCTAGGCCCATATTATTAGATGTCCCCTTCGTTTGCTCACGAACAACCCTCACGGCGGGGTCGTTCCTTCGTGCGGTATTATTAAACGCTACCTGAGCGTCCCCTTCGTGGAAGTGGTTCGTTCGTAGGTTGGTACGCCTGTTTACATCATGAAGGGGGTTTGTTTACAAATATTCGCCAACTTTAGTTTTCACTTGGTTGGGAACTGGAGTGAATTTCATAAATTCAGTCCATACACGCGTATCTGCACACCTCCATAATCAAACCTAATAGCCTTTCAATAAAGAATAAACACCTACATGTTTGTTATCCATATGTCTAGGCCTATAGGCTAGCTCCATAGCCTATGGCCGTACACATGCAGACTCGGTAGTATTTAGCCTACAGTATACACGAATGTGGAAACAAGCGTGAAGTAATACAATATTGTATTCTGCCCATGATCAAGTCTTCTAAGTACAATCAAATTTGTTCTCCGGTTTTGATAGAACTCTAGCCTAGGCCTAAATGTGATATTTTCAAGAAGACACTCATTGAGTTGAGTTAGGCCTAGGCTAGGCCTATTACTGACCATTTTTAGGCCAAACTTTCTGAAAACGCTTGTGACCTATAAGCTATATCAATATAATATAGTCTTGGCATCACACGTACTACGAAATGTACGTAAAACTATGGGATAACCATGTTACTCAAACAACAATGCAATGCCGAAATGTTAAAAAATACATTAGAATTAGTGTAAGTGCTTCCCTGAAGCAGAAAAGAGGGTAGTAATATAAGAATAATAGCGACACGACACGGCAAATTATGTGGGTAGAATGGGGGTCGTGATGTCTGGGCGGTATAGCAGGAGTCTTCACAAATTACTTAAATGTTACCCAATTGGATACTAATATTCTAATAGTGTCGATAATGATACAAATAAGCATATTATAGCATTGCTTTGTAATAGACAATAAGAATGCATGACCAAAATGTCTTATATATCGAAGGGGTTTGCGAAGAGGTGGGGTAGCTCGTGACCTTCGTGTTCCAATAATATTACTACAAGCCCCTTCCCTGAAGACCCCGTTCGAAGCTTAAAACTGTTTAATAATACCGTCAAGGAGACGAACTGGGAAGGGGATGTTTAATAATACGGGTCCTAGTATCGTATTTATCATGGTAGAGTAATAGACTTATTATAGTAGAGGTAATGAAGCCATTAAGTTGGTAAATATTGTCATAACGAATAATCAATGATAAGGTACTATTATTTGGTATATTAAATAACAGTGGCGATTCTGACATCAGCAAAGTGTGTATTGAGGATTGCTTAGCCTAAAGTAAACGATCAATATTGAATACAGTAGCTGTATGAAGTATGAAGACAAATCCCCTAGATTTTGTTCACCAATATTAGTACCGCGTCCATACACTAGATGGCGTTGGTTGCAGCCTCAAATTGATGCCAGACTCGCTATCTATGGTAGGCCTATCATTTATTTTAATGGGAGGCATAGGAAGATTCCTATCTCCCTTATACGTTCTCTGATCTCAACACTAAGCTTGAGTTTGTCATGGCTGATGGCACGAGACACATCGGATGGACAGGGATTCTTGTTCCCCGACACTTCTAAATATTGAAATTTCACCGCTTCTGAATCATATCATACACTAACTTATTTGTCCGAAATGAATAATTTCATAACATACACATTATGATACCTGTAAACAATATACTGTACATACTTTTAAAGATCAGTTATTACATGAGCATTGGCACCTTGATTAGTCTACCCATGCATCCCTTTCGTGTGACCCTATGAAAATAATCGTACGAATGTTGTGCTACGCAAATGTCTAAGTTCCTTATCCATTGAGTCTATTTATTTAAATAAAATTTGATAATTAATGCAGCTCATATGTTGCAACTACTATAAGTGCAGTCTAGGGTATATTATGAGCCCTTGAACAGCACAACCTAACCTCCAAAATGCATATAATAGACAAATCATTGATATGATTCGATTCAGTTTGGGTTAGCTTTGAAAACTTACGGGAGCCCACCTCGTTGTTTTCTCTTTCTCTCCCTCTCTCCTTGACTTGTACCCATTCGGCCCATTTAGCCTACTGTTTTAAGACCATTACCCCCATCCAGGTGTCAATATTCTTCTGGCGAACGGTAGCAAGCCAGCATATATATATCTTTGTCTTGACAGCAAGCAAAATTTGTACGTTTCGATAGAAAAATGTCTCCGGCGAAGCCGAATTTCTCCATACAATGCTGGCTCGTTATCGCTCGCCAGGAAGAAATCGACACCTGGATAAACGTCTTAAAACATTTGGCTGAATGGGGCCGAACGGATACAAGTCAGGGAAAGAGAGAAAAGGAGAGAGAGAGAAAAGGAGAGAGAGACAAAAAAAGACCGGTGACCCCCTTTAAGTCATCGATTTATATCCAAGAGTGTACCGTATAGGCTATGGCATAATAGACTATTGGCATTTAATATTTGGTATGTAGGCTACTAACAGTATTGACATGACCATATATTCGTTTGTATTTTCAATATTATAGTATTCACTGAAAATACTCCACCTAGACAAACAAATTAACGGAGTGCCCCATCCACTTAAAGAACAACCTATTAATTGTTCCGAAACATTTACATATAGTATATGTATTTTGTTATATAATTATATATATGATAATACAATATATACTAACAGTAATACCGGTATAACATAGCCTATGTCTATACCACTCTCACTGCTCTACCTTTACTCAACACACCACTCATATTTGGGTCGTGGTTCAGATATGACACGGATAGAAAACATCAGGGAGGAAGAGAGAGAGAGAAAATCAATCATCGTTATCATACTTAATATCTTAGTGATTGATACTTACAAATATGACATTATGAATTTGACATCAGTTATATACGTATATCCAGAATTCAGAAAATTATTCGATACCAAAAACATTTCAAGTTACTTGTCAATGCAACACACACACACACACACACACACACAAATATATATATATTATGCCTGCGAAGTCATATATTTGTGTTGCATACAACCTCAAAACACCCACCGCGTTTACAAATATGCTTGCGTCAGTCCTGTAACGATAACATATTTATCTGACAATGTTGTATTTAGTACTTGTAACTATTTATAATGTTGAACAAATAACAATTGTTGTGCATATTGCAGCAGTTCGATGCGAGCGAATAAATGGAGAGAACGTTGGTTAATATAGCGAGTTAGCGAGGATTTGCTTGTTTGTCGAATTTCATGATTGTGTAGACTCGGTAGAGTAATATTTTTTTAAAGCTAACTTATATGGAAACATACAAACTACCACATTTGCGCCCACCACTCATAAACAAACACACATTATATATATATATATATATATATATTATATATATATATATATATATAAAACATGAACAATATTGATTCTTGTTGTAAACATATATGCGAATATGCTTCCACACTAAAGGTGTGTAGAAAAGGGTAGGTTCACTGCACAAAGTTTAAAAAATGTTAGTGCTAAAATTAAATTGCATCTAAAATATATTGCATGCACAAAATAAGGGTTTAAAAAGTATGTCCGAGTATCTTATTAGAAGGCTCTAACTGTTGTGTACATATTAAAATAATGTTAATGTAAAAGTGTTAAAATGCATTTCTCTACTTTCGTAGATCTTCAGTTATTATAAAAATTTGCAAGAGTGGCTGGCTCCAGAGTCAGGTATTTGTTCTGTACTCTTCTGTGGATTTCCAGGCACTGGTTTAGACAATAAAATGTTTGTCTTAGGTTATGATAGTTAAACAAAATAATTCGTTCTTGTTCCAATATTGTTTTTCGTTCAGTCTATTTATAGTTCTTTATTCAAATGAGGCTTGAATTTATTTATGAAGTGACTTTCTTTACTCTTTCTCAAAGCAACGCCATCTTTCTATACTTTGTAAAAGGGCATTATATTAAAATTAGGAGATTTATCTTTAGCACATTTTGATATGTGAGTACTAACATATAGCCTTGTATTATGTCTAATGTGGTCCCTGTGCAGGTTTGTTCTAAGTCTAAGATTCGAAGTCTCGCCAATGTAGATGGAATTACAGCCATTACAACGAATCACGTAGATATAATTGAGCGTGGAACAATCCATATTATGATTAATTTCAAATGTGTAATTAGTATCTACAAATTTGAATTGATTCCCTTCTATTATTTGTGTGCATAATTTGCATCTTGGGTTACCACATTTCGTCACCCCTTGATTTTGTACCGTATTGAATCTGGCCTTGGTTAGCAAATTCTTAAGGTTACTGGGTTGTTTCTTCGACTTTATTAATGAAACATCTCTAAATATATGCTTAGTTCCTTGAGAGGTTTTTAATAGGGCAATTGCTGATTTTGCTCCACTGAAATGATCATCGAAGTTTGGATTGTATGTACTTATGTATGGTAGTATATCATTGGATGTATTGTCAGTTGCTTTATCACTGGTGCGTAGTACGCTGATGGAGATCTGCTTTGCGCGACTTATTCCATTATTTATTATGCCTTTAGAATAATGACGATCCAATAAAAAGTATTTTAATTAACTTAATCTTATATCTCTCAGAGTAGGTTCTGAAACAATTGTGCAAATTCTGCGTGTTAAGTTGAATGGAATGTTGTTTTTTACGTGTCTCGGGTGGTTCGAGTTATATTCCAGATATTGTTTTGTGTCAGTAGCTTTATAGTGGACATCTGTTATCACTGCATTTGTTTGCTTCATAATTTTAACATCCAAGAAAGTTACCGTATCTCCTTTTTTATCACAGGTGAAATTAATTTTGGGATCAAGCTCATTCATCAAGTCTATTAGCGTGTATACATCACCATCTCTTTCATCCCATACCATGAAGACATCATCTAAATATCTCATATTATAGTTGTTCTTTATTTTATTGGCAGTGGATTCGCCAAACGAGGAGAGTATTTTATAATATAAGGTATTCTCCAAATATCCCAGGACCAGATTTGAATAATTTGGGTCAAACTTCGTTCCCATTGCTGTTCCAGATACTGGTAGATAATTTGATCCATTAAACTCAAAGGAGTTATTTTCGAGGATCAATTTGCACCCGTCCGAAATCAGGCTAGAGGGTAAACGGTTTGTTTGTTCATAATGATTTTCAAGCCAATAATGAATGGCTTTGTATCCCAATTCATGACGGATGTTGCTATAATGGCTAACTACGTCTAGAGTCACAAATATTTCAGAGTCACTCAGCTGAGAAGGGATTTTATTTAAAAAGTCTATATTATTCTTTATGTATGCAGGGATGAGTTTTAGAAAAGGTTGTAGTAAAATATCCAGGAGGTGACTGAGTCTGTGGGTAGGGCAAGCAGGACCAGCAACAATAGGCCTCATCTTATAATCTGAAGGGTTCGGGACCCATATATACTCTTAATTCCCTTCTTCGATAGCCTTGATTATGGATTTTGATTTGTGTATTTTTGGAAGGCCATAAAATAAACTAGTTTTATATTCGAAATTTGTAAGGTACTTTATTTCATCTTAAGTTAGGGAGCTTTCGTATTTTTTTCGAATCTTAGACTCAGAACAAACCTGCACAGGGACCACATTAGACATAATACAGGGCTATATGTTAGTACTCACATATCAAAATCTGCTATAGATAAATCTCCTAATTTTAATATAATGCCTTTTTACAAAGTATAGAAAGATGACGTTGCTTTGAGAAAGAGTAAAGAAAGTCACTTCATAAATAAATTCAAGCCTCATTTGAATAAAGAACTATAAATAGACTCTGAACGAAAAACAATATTGGAACAAGAACGAAGTATTTTTTTAACTATCATAACCTAAGACAAACATTGTATTGTCTAAACCAGTGCCTGGAAATCCACAGAAGAGTACAGAACAAATACCTGACTCTGGAGTCAGCCACTCTTGCAAATTTTTATAATAACCGAAGATCTACGAAAGTAGAGACATGCATTTTAACACTTTTACATTAACATTATTTTAATATGTACACAACAGTTAGAGCCTTCTAATAAGATACTCGGAAATACTTTTTAAACCCTTATTTTGTGCATGCAATATATTTTAGATGCAATTTAATTTTAGCACTAAAATGTTTTAAACTTTGTGCAGTGAACCTACCCTTTTCTACACACCTTTAGTGTGGAAGCATATTCGCATATATATATATATATTATACCGGTATATATACTGTATATAAGTTATCTACTGTATGTACTATGTCTCTTTTAAGCGTGAACATATTTAGTAAGTTGTATTATTATAGAAAGTCAGCAGCATATGATTTAATTCTCTATGCTAGATTTTCAAGGCAGTACTTAGTTATGCAACGATATGCTTGACTTGTGATATGTCATTTACCCCAACCGTCCCACTTAAATATTTACACATGAGTTTCCTAATTTATGAAAGTCCTCATGTAACAACCACGATACAATTATTATCAGTGAACATTTCTACTCCTTTGCTGTGGTCACACTATACAATGAACAGTATATGACTATACTTAATACAGTATTTTATTTTTTGCAAACCATAATAACTAATAGCGTCAGCAACATGACGTAATAATATAAACCTGTAATAAGAACATAAGAACATAAGAACATAAGAAAATGGGAGTCTGCAAAAAGCCGATCGGCCCATACAAGGCAGATCCCTATCACACCCAACCCAATTACAAGGCCCAATTATAGACCCATCTCACTAATACCTTGAGTACTGACCCCACCAAAACAGTCAGATTAACACAAAATTACGGGGGTCTGCTGAGCGCCGATTGGCCCACACCTGGTAGATCCCCCTCACACCCAACCCATCTCGTCCATATGCCTATCTAATTTTATCTTAAAGCTCCCTATCGTTCTTGATCCCACTATATCACTTGGTAGCCTATTCCACCCATCTACAACTCTGTTACCAAACCAATATTTGCCTATATCTTTTCTGAAACAAAATGTATCTAATTTGAAACCATTTGTAAGAGTTATTTCGCTATCACTGACCTTTAGTAAATTTTTCATGTCTCCTTTATTAATTCCACTAACCCACTTGAATACCTCTATCATGTCACCTCTAACTCTGCATCTCTCTAACGAATGTAAGCCTAATTTCTTCAACCTTTCTTCATACGGAAGATTTCTAACATTAGGGATCATTTTTGTCATTCTACGTTGTACTCTCTCCAATGAATCTATGTCCATTCTGTAATAAGGACACCAAAATTGAACAGCATAATCCATATGGGCTCACTAATGACAAGTAAAGTTTTAAGATAACATCAGCAGTTCTGTTACTCACACTCCTAGATATGAACCCGAGAATCCTGTTTGCCTTGCTACGAACGCTTATACATTGTTTTCTAGGCTTCAAATCATTGCTAACAAACACACCTAGATCTTTCTCACAGTCTGAGTTTTCTAATTCCATATTAGCTAGTTTATATTTAAAATTTGTATGCATCTTCCCTATCTTTAATACCTTGCATTTGTCAATGTTAAACTTCATCTGCCATTTTACTGACCATTCGTGTAAGGTATCTAGATCCCTTTGCAGACACTATATCTCTAACTTAATCAATTTTTCTCTCCATTTTGGTATCGTCTGCAAATTTACTTATGCTACTAGTTATACCTAAATCAAGGTCATTTATGTATATAATAAACAACAGAGGACCTAATACAGATCCCTGGGGGACACCACTCTTGACTGATCCCCATTCTGACTTAGTACCATTTATGCGGACTCTCTGCTTCCTACCAATTAGCCATAAGAACTAATGCGCAACATATATTTTAATTTCAAACATGCAGTATTCATCTTTTAGAAGGTTACTACTATGAGTTTCAGAGGCCGTGTGGCATCGTTTTTCGGGAATAACTTATTAACAAACAGTTGGATCAGTAGGATATATTGACAGCTATTTTCACACCGTCCCCTAATTTTCGTCAATATAGTGCATTACCAAAAGTGTAAAAATAAGCCACTTGTCCCTGTGTCATGGGGTTAAAGTTACACATTAATGACTAAGAAACGGACAAGGCTACCGTGGCTTACCTGTGAGAACCACCAAACCAGTATTGATCCTTCATCAAACACGGTCGTTATCAGCCACCATCCAACCCTATTAACGCCTTTAAGTTCAAGTTATCTGTCAATATCAAGTATAAATATACAGAAGTATAAATATACAAAAATACATACTTTTGTATATTTATACGTGATTATACATGATACGTGGGTAGGTGCCCAACCCCAAAAGGAGTTGAAATAGGGGAGCTATCCCCCCGCCAAAGGCGGCTTTCTAGGGCCTTTCCTAGCTGATGCTGAGAGGATTGGGTTCTAGTCATGTGGTGATGGGCTGGTCTATCCGAGTGAGAACTGAGCGATCTCTGCCATACCCATAGCTTACTCTGACTGTTCCTTTTACTTATATATCTTCTAGATCTCATGTGGCGGCGTCTTTTCCGTGGATTGACCTCCCTACTGCCAACCTAGAAGTTGGCAGATTGGGAGCCAAAGTGTCACATTTTTCCCTTACCCCTCAACTTTCCCTTCATAATTGCTGAGGGGCACAGGGCCTTGGGTGGGGCTTTGGTTTTCCGGGCGTTTCCGCACCCTCCTCAGCTCCCTGCCTTGGAGTGGCTTCGGTCACCCGGGCTTTGTTAGTGGTAAGCAGGGAGGATTTTGTGGGGGCGCTCGTTTATGGCCTTGGCCTTGCTCGAGACCTTGGGGCTGTTCGGTCAGACAGCCTGGGGAACAACAACAACAACAACATAATTGCATAGCCTATACAACATTGTTACGCACCCACACACTCTTAGACTTCCGCGCACATAAATAATATGTTTTCATGACATACACAGTTATCTACTGTGTTTGTTCCTAAATGATAGCAAAAGGATCCAATGCTGCCTTTGCACATAACCATAGAGAACAGAAGGATAGACTTGAAAGGGTGACGTCACACGGTTATTTTGCCGCGCGTCCTAGGGATTTGGTGGCAGGACTGTTGTAGGGCATACAACCAAAACACCTCAGTCGTTTTCCTTTATTAGATACTCCTTGATATCTGTGCGCCTGGCTTGTCTGCAGTGTTACCAAAGTTAGGGAAATTCCGCAAAATGAGGGGGCACTAGATTAACGAGGGAACGTCTTTAAGAGTGATTTAATGTTGGTAAAAACACTTGTAAATTATTTAAAATAAAATCGATATATAAAAGCAAGAGGAATATATTAGGAATACATATACAATATAAAAAATACTTATACATGATGTAAGTTGTATAACTACAAGCAACACAAAAATAATTAAAATTTCATTTTGAATATATCGTATTAGTTACATGTTATGTAGTGGTTAATTTAAATAGTTGCACTAAAACAGAACATTTCACGAAATACGTTCATAGGTTATACTTATGACATCTAGGGATATTTTGTCCCAGCATGTTTGACGTTGGCAACTCCCCACTCTCACAACAACAATGGTGGGGGTAGAAGAGACGTGGCTGTGAACCTTCTCATAATGACGACAATTTCACGATGATCTGGCCTTTACAGTAGCCTCTACTTATGTCTATTTAACTCTGTCATGTCTATAGAGTCTCTTGGAGAGTGTAGAAATGATTATTAAAAGCGTTATTAGTACAAGGTAGGGATTATTATTAATTAATGGAAACCCTCCCGTTTTCCTTTGCGATCGTGCTGCCATCTCTCGAACGCGCGGCTCGCTATTTTCAGATTTGTAGCGTCTCTCTTTCCTCTCTATCCAATCTCTACTCTATGCACAGTCATAACCTCTGTGATATTTGATGATAAAGAAATAGCTGTTCAATTACGGAGGTCAGTCACTAGAGGGCCAACAGGTAGGATATTGGAAAAAACTAAATAAGATGGTCACCAACTTTCCCATGGATTTTTTTATTTTTCCCTGTTAGTTTTCATCAATATAATGTGTTTGGAAATAATTACAACCCTCGGCGAAACCGTTTTCCCCATTGTACAACGATCTTAAGACACGCCGCCCGATAGTGGGGAGGGCTATGAAGTACAGGGAAAATGAGGGGTTAAATGCGTAAAACGGCGCTTAAAACGTATTTTAGCAAAACTTGGCTCGGGTTTTAAGGTATTTCTAAGGCCTAAAACCCAATATTTCGAAAACCCGAGCCAAGTTTTGGCCAAAGCTGGCTCGGATTTTGAGAGTTTGTAGACAACAAAATGACAGTAACCTCATTTAGAAATTTGGCTCAGGTTTCCCGAAATTGCAAACCCATAAAACCCGAATTTTGGAAAACCCGAGCCAGTTTTGGCAAAACTTGGCTCGGATTTTGGGAATTTTAAGAGTAAACAAATTACAGTAACCTAATTTAGAATTTTGGCTCATGTTTCCCTAAATTGCAAACCCCAAAAAGCATAATTTTGGAAAACCCGAGCCAATTTTTGGCAAAACTTGGATCGTATTTTGAGAATCGAAAAAGACTAACTAAACGTCGGAAATCGGCTCATGATTTCCCTAATTGCAAAGCCATATACCCAGATTTATTGAAAACGTAGCACTTATTTAAATCATAAATATCCAGTACAGACCTAGTACATTGGATACAAGCCTAATCCACACCTAACGCCTACAATGTGTCCGTAGTACCTAGTAGGCCTACGTGGGATACAACATGGCGGTTGGGCCGGCGGCCATTTAGTAGCCTACCGGTATTCGGCCGTATCTGTAAATACGAATGCGAGTCACTTCGAGCGAATTCCTGATCGAGCGGATGCACAATCTAACCTAATTAACCTAACCTAACCTAACCTAACTTAACAACCTAACCTAACCTAACCTAAATACGCCTCCGCTCGAATATGAATTCGCTCGAAGTGTCCAGATACCGTAAATACTACCGCAACTACGAATCTTGTTTCTGAGACCTAGTATATTAACCTAACCAAACAACCCAACTTATCGACAGAGATGGGCAGGTGGAGTGGACTAAAAAGCTGGTGGACAGACCTCGGGAAACAGGTGAATATGGCGTGTGTACGAATCGGTGCCGTCTATAGGAAGGGATTGACAACCATGTTACAACAAAATTCCATTTTAGTACCATATATTTTTAATAGGTTTTGCCGAGGCTTAAAACACATTTTCATATTATGTTTAGAGCATATAAAATCCGTATTTGTTTTCAAATATTGCAAAATAATTGGTGACCAACTTATTTAGTTATACTGGATATTGTAATAACCTTTCTGTAGTTTCTCTTCTTATTACAGAGCAAGTCGAAGGATAAATTATACTCTTTACCCTTCTCATCAGAAAATACACTCGGGACTAGAATGACTGCGGACGTATAATTGGATTTGATGCGATATTATTGGTAAAAGGGAGAGACAGAATGCAATATTAGTGCCATCAACTGGTCTCCCCATTGTACAATTGCCTCAAACAGTTCTTATCCCCTCTGTGCTAGCTCCTGTCAAAATGTGGCAAAGTCGCAGTTGTAGTTACCCACTTGTTATCCATACAAGGATGATGTATGATGACTATAACTAAGGCAACTTTAATTACATATATAATTTAGAGATGGACCGAATATTCGTTTCGTATTCGTATGTGCGAATATTCGCTATGTTTTTCAATATTCGTATTCGTATTCGTATTCGCATTTCCATTCATAGCTATTTGCAAACATGCGAATATTTTCACGAAACAAATAGAAGATATACAAACATGTAAAATATTACATTTTAAAGCGTGCGTTCGCTTGTACGATGTCGGGCAAAGGCATGCTTCTTTATTAAACCCTCTAAGTACCATATTATGTGAATGTTTTTTAAACTAATGGAACTGAAATTGTGTACATCGACTTCCAAACCAATCTGATGATCTCTGAACTTTGAAATAATTGTAATAGTTCTGAAATCTGACCTTGTTCATTATAACGGAATAAATGGTCTTGGTACAATGTTGCCAATGTAGCGGATACCGCTAGATCCAGCGAATCACTTCCATCACTTCCATCTAGCGACATCAAGATGTGATGAATTCTAGCGATATTCAAGTTATGTTCCCTATTTTACAGAATTGTAGAGATTTTTCGATTGTTAAAGATTATTCTAGATACTTCAACTTATGTTTTCTAGTGACATACAAGTTTTTAGTGTCTGGTGACTATCTAGCGATTTGTCAATGCTATTCTAGCATACATTTGTGCTTTAGTTTATCATGCATTGTTTAATATATTTGCCCTATTTCTCCGGAAGACTTCATACATGATATAGTGCATTGTTCTAGTGATAATTAAATATTATATAGGGCTATTTTAAGTTGGCTGATGATTATGAAACAGTTGTGAGAATTCAAGAGTAAACAAAGTGGAATTTACCTATAAACTCACAAGAGTTAACTTACTTTATTGGTTGATAGGGATAGATAGCTCAATGATAGTGGTAGGAATAGATAGAAAATATAGTGGCCACTAAGATATAAGAATTAGGATGACTTAGCAGGAAACAGGTGGTTGTATTGGAGCGGCTAGGAGATCTTGATGAGGTCGTAGGTAAAGCGAGTCTGAGGTTTGTGGCGATGAACCCGCCAGTTCCAAGAATGACGCATGCGCAGTTATCTTATCTACCAATGCGTCATTCAACTAACTACAAGATATACCGGATTTATTATAATGACAACCCGATTATAATAATGGATAATAAACCCATATAAACTTAATACGAAATAGTATATGTCTTTTATATAGATATATAACTTAGCCTAGTACTGGCGCCTAATTTGAACTTCCAGTATGTTTACTTAACCTAAACCGTCGAGTTACTTACGAGTACGACAACAGTAATATGCTGGACGATGAGAATACTGTATGTAAACATGTCTCGGATATCACTGATAATTTTTGGCATTTTCTGCCAAAAGCCCAATGGCTAATCAGTGGTGGTAACGAAACACGCAGCTTTACACATTCACATCGTCATTGGCTTCCGGTAATTAATTTCATAGTAATTTAATTAACGTTTGTTGGTGATATAAAAAGAATTACCAGTTCTTGAAGGATGACAATTTCATCCTTCAAGAAAGATTGAAATATTCGCTATTCGCTATTCGTATTCGCAAATTTTACCAACACAAATTCGTATTCGTATTCGCAAATAGTGAAAATTGATATTCGTTCCATCTCTAAATTATATATATATATTATACTTCTTTGCCTGCGTTCACAATCCTATTGGTTAAGATTACTTTGGGTTGCCTACTCTAAAGAGAATTGTGTTGCGTATATTTATCTACCTGTAACCTCTTATTTCTGGAAGTGTGTGTTCCATTTTCGCCAATTTGGGAATAAGGAAATAATACAGACACATTTTGGGCCAATTTCATGTCCAATGGAAAGTAGCTTAGGTATATAGTTGTTGTTGTTGTTGTTGTTCCCCAAGCTGCCTAGCCGAACAGCCCCAAGGCCCCGAGCAAGGCCAAGGCCATAACCGAGCGCCCCCACAGAACCCTCCCCACCGACCACAATAAAGCCTGGGCGACCGAAGCCACTCCATGGCGGGGAGCTGAGGAGGGTGCGGAAATGCCCGGGAAACCAAAGCCCCACCCAGGGCCCTGTGTCCCTCAGCAATTATGAAGAGAAAGTTGAGGGGCAAGGGAAAAATGTGACGCTTTGGCTTCCAATCTTGGTAGATTGGGAGGTCAATCCACGTTAGAGACGCCGTCACTTGAGATCTAGAAAATATATAAGTAAAAGGAACAGTCAGAGTAAGCTATGGGTATGGCAGAGATTGCTCAGTTCTCACTCTGATAGACCAGCCCATCACCACATGACTAGAACCCAATCCTCTCAGCATCAGCTAGGAAAGGCCCTAGAAAGCCGCCTTTGGCGGGGGGATAGCTCCCCTATTTCAACCCTTTTCGGGGTTGGGCACCCGTCTTAGGTATATAGTAACTGATAACAGTGTCTATACTAACTGATAACAATGTCTATGCTACTGCATAATATTATATAACCGAACTGGACAAAAACATCAAATTGTTATCACTTGGTGTAAGATAATCTGGCTAACATAAACGTTCTAAAGTAAAGGACATCATTATAATAGCCTTAGTTGGATGATAATTAATCAACATTTACCGAAATATGCTTGTATTGATGTCAGATTAAAGTGCCACCATTCAGGGGATATATATTGCCCAACTAATAACAATTTCCATTCATGCTCTTCTACAAAAACAAACACCGTTCATTAAATTACTGGGATTAGTATACATTAGCCAGGAGAATATATTGGACAAAATATATAAGTGTAGCGACTGTAAATATAGAACAATATCAGACAGTAATAGATGTCATATAATCTCGAAAGATAATTTATTAATTATCAATATGTGTTTGTTATAATTATCTGCTACGTATTTATTAGCTGAAAATAAAATTGCATACATTTTATATTTATTTCGAATTAACTTCCAGAAATAATTAAATCTTAATAATTTGATTCTCCATTATGTTCCATGACCTCCACATTATAATTATAGTTAATTCATATAACTTGATCGTTTTAAGTCATATATGTTTTAAGATGCCTAAATCTATTAGCACACACAGTCATGCTGAAAATATGTTGTTTCTCACCTTCATTACTTAAACTATAAACCCATCCTGATTATGTGCAAAATAAATTACCCTAAACAAAACTGAATATTCCGTGAATAAAAAAGAAATGTTATTGTAGAGTAGGTTTGCATTAGAACTAAAGCTAAAATTACTGAGGGGGGATATGGGGATATGTTTAGATATGGAGTGATGTAGAATGCTTTCCTATATCAATATACATCTAGGATCTAAAGTTCTAAACCTAAGTGGATAACACTGAACATAAGGAGGCTGAGATTAAATGGAACCTTTATAGCGACTGTTCCAGGAGGAGCTAATTATAGAGGTAATTTATTGTGTGGGAATGATCAGCTGTTTCATGGGTGTATTTTGAAAGGCGATCTAGTTTGAGATTTTCAAAGAGTAATTTCATAAACTTATGAGCGATGGACAACATACTCAAGGGAGGTTACTGGGCTAAGCACATATTTGTTAATTAACCTTAAATGTATGGTATAGGCTATAATATAAAACATATCCCCTGACATTTATATGCAGTGAGATCACTATGCAGTGAGATAAATCATGGATTTTAGTATTGTATTGATATTATTTCGATATAAATATATGTAGTTTATGATGCCTTATTTCCTGTTATCTATTGTTTCCTTGTCCCTCAGTTTTGTCTACTAGGGAAATTGATGAATAAGAACATTCTTAGAAGGGAAGTTTTCATAAATGTTATAACAAAATGGTAATACCTATGCCCAAGTTATTCTTGTCCGAATTCATATAGAAAATATCTCTAAATTTACGACTTATACATTCTGTGAATGAAATGAGAATGAGAAAAGTTCCGAAGAATAGAGTTTGCCAATCATAAGTTAATGTATTAGAACAAAATCTTTGGTGGGATGAGAACACGAGACAACCAGAGAGAAGGAAAGGAGAAAGATTGTGTGATTACAAGTGACGAACATTGGAACTTCGGAGGCTAACATTGTTAAATAAGATAATGATAAATATTGACTGAGAGGCGCTGTATAGTTATACTTTGTCAAAGAAGCCGTAACAAATATATACGATCACACAGATACACATGAACGCACACACCACAAATACACACAACCATACACATGCCGCATACACATGCATACAGTTAACACTGTATGTCCATACACTTGTCATATCTTGTTCCTGCTTTATATAACAGTTCAAAATCCGATTCGATCATCTTAAGCAGCATCAGACTTTCTTCAGAAGATTCCTGCTCGATGCTTTAGGACTTTCATTCACTTTCTTTAATATAGGAGTGACAGTTTATTATTGTTTATAGTAACTTTAATTATACCTTCTCCTTGTTTGCATTAAATCATTCCAGTGATTTAATTAAGCTCTCTATCCTTTTCCTTGTATACATCATTAACGTAATTGTATGTTGTGATCAGGCTGTATCAGAGATCATCAGCCTGTAGTAGTAGTGCATTTATACCGAGTTATAGGATACCCTGTTATCGCAGATTTAAATCTGGAGGGAACAGGTGTTTTTGTGCGCCGGCATTATAAGTTCGAGGGTTGGATCTAGTGTTACCGTTGTGGCTGTGTGCCTTTCTAGTCCAATGATTAAGAGCCCTTGTTTTATACGAGTCCAGGTCGTAACAACAGGAAAATGACCAAGAAGCAAAAGGACAAAATTGGCAGGTTCAACCCCTCCTATAATCAACAACACATGTTTAGGATCTACCACCCTCAGCAACCCTTGGGAGGAAAACCTAGACACTAACCTCAGCAACCCTTGGCAGGTTGCAACCTCATTCAGAAACCCCTGTAAGGTACAAATAATTCAGCAACCCTTGCATTAATGAACTATGAGAACTATTTTTGAAAAGATCCTCCCTCAATACTCTCTTACTCTATACTTGGTTACCTTATATTACCCTATGTTAAAATATATTATAGTAGCTTAGACGTTGTTAGAATAGGTTAGATTGGACTGCTATACGAAGACATTAGGTTAAGTAAGGCACATTATAGAGTAAGTTAAGCTAGAATATCTGATAGCATTTTTAAAGTGCCCATATAATAATTAAAGAAAACCTCCCCAGCTTGTGAATAGCGATACCCACAAGGGGAGCCACAAACTTGAGCAGTATTTTGTTGTTTATTGCGGCAGATATAATTATACAAGCAATTTGTTTTATTCGTAACAGGATTTCTTAGGCTTTATGAGGCTATATGTATCTCAGTCCATCATCAAATCTTTGAACGTGCAAAGAAATATGTAGTTAATGATAAAACTGTTCTTGTATTTTGTTAACGCTTACAAAGTTACATAAACATAAAGTTGAGTTTATATGTGCAAATACTGTCAAGAAATAATTCACAAGATTATTTAGTGAAAAAGAACATAAAAACGTATATGCTTGACAGCGACATATCTTTTCTAAATTAATTGGAAGGCTTAATTTGCTTTTTGAATATCTTAATATATTCTGAAATTTATTTAACGAATTGTAGTTATTCGAGAGAGAGAGAGAGAGAGAGAGAGAGAGAGAGAGAGAGAGTTTGGCGCCAAACAAAGACACAAAGTTAGTGAAAAACGCAGTTGTTCTACCTCTCTCTACTAGTAGCTCTTGGTGTGTGTTAATCTTTGGTAAACCCAGGGATAAATACGGTACTATAGGTAGTGCCAACGAACTTGACAATAATTTGGACCCTTTAACATCTTATAACTCAAAAAGAATGAAAGCAATCGGGTTGACACTTCTATCAGTTGGGAAGAGTCCACCAGGAAATAGGTGTGGAAATGTACAGCCAGTTTGCTTAAGGTCCTTTTGAGTTACAAAGAGGTCAGGGATCGAGATAATTGTCAAGTTCGTTGGCGCCAGGGTTGGATTAAATACTGATTTTTTTAGAGGTCAAATACAAATACAAATACTTGTGATATTATGATGCAAAAATACAAATACAAATACAAATACTTGTATTACTTAATTCAAAACTACAAATATAAATACAAATACTTCTGAAATTAAGATGTAAAAATACAAATACAGAATCAGAATGTGCAACGTTGCTGTTTGCAAGTAGGAATAGCAGTAATATAAATAGCAACATAAAAAAATAAAAAATAAAAATTCATGTGTTTTCGTCCTCACAAATTGTCTGTAAGTAGCAATACAAAATATGTGTTTTTTCTTTGTTTATGGAAGAGTCAGAAGACAGTAGCCTTAAACTAGCCTACTGCATGTAACACTAATAAGTGTCGAAATACAAATACAAAATCATTTTTCTTGATGGTGCGAAAATACAATCACAAATACAAATACATTGAAAATATATTTCAATACAATTCAAATGCAAATACAATTGTATTTGATCCACCCCTGGTTGGCGCTACCTATACCAGGGTGGGAATCTCTAGGTCGCCCAAAGACTGGGTTATCTTTACCTCTTTTATATTGGGCTGGGAGGTGCAGGAATTTTTTGAGCTTGAGAGATATGATTTAAATCTTCCTCACGCAAGGGGAAAGGCTTTTGTTTACGTATATAATTGCCAAACCAATGGTTTAGACTTTAGATGCTAACATTTTGTTGGCTACCGTATATAAGAAGCCTTTCGTAATTCGGTAGGGGAATAATGACACATGATTTACTTCTAGGCCTCATATCCTTAGGGTTAAACAGCAGCACTACCCGTCCCGGTCCAACACTCCCGGTATATTAACAACAGTCAGCCCAGGCAGGATATTTAGGCTGAAGGAGAGGCTCATGGCTACCAGTGTTAAACCTAAAGTAAAGGTGGCCACACACGCTGCCTGTTCCACATGACACACACATTCATATTGCACAGGTGGGGAGAAAATTAAAAACCTATTCACCTTTCTCCTTATAGAAGAATTATACCCCACATTATGCAAGCAATGTTAAGTTATTGTGATAACACAACAAGTTTTGACTCTCTGGGGTTCTCTTCAAAAGACGCCAAACAGAGTCGAAATTAGGACATAACAAAATAATAACAAAACAAATATATACAAATAAATAAACAGTTTTCTCATTTTTGTTTCCGGTCATGTGGGTCTAACTTCTCCCTTTAAGTATTCACGGTATTGTGAATTTCTTCACCATTTCTCTGTATGCTTGTTCAAGTGGACTTCCCCAACTAATGCACCCCGATAAAGATTGACTGTTAGAGTTTTCGTCACGTTAAGTAGTTACTTGCAGCTAAGAATATGCAGAAAACCTAATTTAAATGATTTTAACATGTTACACAACTATTGATGTAGAATGTAAAGACACTTTAAAGTTATTGTGAGTCTATATTATGTGAGTGGTGAAGCCATGTTAGACGTGTACAAGCCGCCAAGCCACTCCCCCATCCACTCACATTGTCCAGTACAATATTTAGTTCGGCAGGTCTAGCTTGGCGTGTGTTCAGCCTTTAAACTTTGGTAATAGCGGACATTACCGTAGCCGTTATACAATATATATACCACAGTAACTTGTGAGTGTAAGTAGGGTTCAAGGGAAGTTATATATTAACCCCCCTTCCTGCACACCAATCTACCTCACTCCATCACTACTGTTGGTTTAACACTCTCTGTATAGCAGCGGTGTGGTTATAAATATTGGGCATTGCTTTCATTGTATAGAACAATAATTAATGTCGTACTGTCTTTCAGGTTACCTGTCTGACTTCAATTTTAAATTTAACTTTCGTCTTTCACACTACCATCCTACACTATCATGATAGATATTGTTCCTCTGTTCAACCTAGTTTCACAATACTCCATTATTAGAACTCATGACCACCATCTGTGACAACATTTTATAGATACGTTATCTCTCTCTCTCTCTCTCTCTCTCTCTCTCTCTCTCTCTCATTTTCTCCTTTAACTCCCTATAACATATAGTACTACCAACCCATTATACCAATAATCTCTGCATATTTGCTCGTCTGTTATTTACACTGGTCCTGGTTAACTAATCTCTGTTTTTAGGGGAGTACCGTACAATGTTGTCTCTTGTTTAACACCGAAAAGGTAACTTGGTTCTTGCGTTCTTGTTTATTTAGTGTCGTAGTGTATTTAATTTTGAGAAAGAACATAATCCGGCCTCCCCAACCTGTTTAACAGACCTAACCTAACCTAACCAACCGACATCCCTGCTGGTATAACTATTGAGTTTTATATTTCATGTCCATCCCTTATCATTTCTTCATTTCCCTTACGTTCCTTTCTTTAAACTTTCCTTTCAATTATGTTTTCCTTCCCTTCCCATTCCCTCTTTCACCTTGCCCACTCTACAGTTCCCTTCCCTCTTGCCCTTGATACCACACATTATTATATTGTAAACCTCACATGCACACATTATATAACATTAATGCTTGCATATATACAACTAATGCTTCCGTATATACTGTAGCTGCATATTTACCTGCACACAAATTCAATTCCGACAAAATTCCAAAAAAACTCTTAATTACTTTTCCACTAAATAGTCCAATATATCTTGGCCACATTAATACCCTAGATACAGGAGGGTATATACACATTGTCAACCATTAATATAGAAATAAAAATCAACTTGTAGCTTTGTCCATCAACTTAATAATGTTACAATAACACCAAGGTGGAGGGGAGGAGCAACTATATAAATATGTCGGGATGCAGTAAGGGTTAACACAAAAGGTTAACTCTAAATGTGTCAAACTAAATCTACCGACAACAACATATCTGTAGGGATAATGCTATGAGGTAAGGTCTGCATTTCACCTAAACTCACTTGTCACTACTCCTATAATATTCTCCATAAAGACATTCAGACAAGCAAGTAGAATCAAATTAATGCACATTACATTTTCAATTGATCACGTTTCCTCGTCGTTCATCACTTCATGTCAGTGTTTGGGATCCACAACAAACAGGGGTGAAGGTATAAATTATTTTATATTCATTACCCGGGATATTTAACTTATATTACAGTTTTTAAACTCAATCTGTAGAGGTGTATGGAATTGTTTACGATAAACTATCTTAGTTTACTTGTACATAATTATAAAGATAGGTAATGTTTACGATTATATTTGTCAAATTACTAAAAGGTATTCCCAAAGTGAGGTAAGCATTTTAAATAAATATATTAAATGAACAGAAAAGAAAGTTTTCAATTAGCAAAATATTATCGCGAATTATTTCAGTGCAAAATGTTGATGTTGTCGCGTATGAAGAAGGGTGGCCATCAATGCAGTCAGTATTCAACAATGGAGACACTTGGTGATGGATTGTGGGAACATTGTGTCAGCCGTGAGTGTGAAGGCAGTGAGATAAACGTGATTGACCACAGATGCGAACAATTGAATTTCGGGGTCATAAAAAATGTAAAATAGAGAGCAAGAGAGTTGATGGGAAATAATGTATTTACTGGAGATTCTTCAAGCGTTTGTTGGTATGATGTCAAGGGCCGCATGATGCTCTATGGTGGTTATTTGTCTACACACACACACACAAGAGAGAGAGAGAGAACTCCAATTACTTTTTGTTATCACCAGTGTAACGTTAGCTAAAATCCAAATTTCCCCTGTGGAGTAAGTGTGTTGTTTTCATGCAGTCTTTGGTAATGGTACAATTATTGGAGGAGTAAATCACGATGAAGGTCATTATCTAAGAGTAATGGCCGACTACCAACAAACAAAAACAATGGCCAGCACCGACAACAATGGTTCTGTCGCCAGTGTTACCAGTTATATTTTTTTTTTTTTTTTTTTTTTATATATTCCAACTACTCCCTCTCGGGCATAGGCTGAGAGCCTGTACATTCCACCGCTCAACACGGTGAAGCCCGTGAGGTCTTGTTCCAGTCTGGGGAGTGAGACATTCGAAGCATCCATCATGGCTCGAAGCAGCTCCATCTCTGAAGCGGCTGGTTGCTTCGCTCAAGTGCTTCACCGTCTCACCCTCCAGACTCAGACCCTCACTCTCAGAACGCCACCTATTGAGCAGTGAACTCACTAGGCATTGTCCCCCTGTAACATATTTTGAATATGGGAATATTCATACAGTGTTATTTAATCAGGGACCAATGAGGGTATTTTTTTGGCATTTCGGTGGGCTTTGTGGTAATGCACTGATACTAGGTACAGCACAATTTCAATCCCAATAATATCTTCCCATTGACATATCGGGATTTGAACCCGGGTCCATTGGATTACCAATCCAGTGGCATGACCACTCCACCACACCTCCCCTGTAATAGTCACTTATAATAGCCACTTACGTCACGGCTATTCAATAAACACTTTTGGTGTGGCTAAACGGACCATTTTTATTCCTACCAGCCTCATCACTTATTCGTAAGGCATTTTGTAGCAAGTAACTCTTTCTAGACTCCCCAGTGAATTGCTACACTAGCTACACAGTTACACAATTCAGGTGACTGGAATATTACAATGGTATAATTCAGCCACCCAATGCCGAAAACATCGTTGGTGTGGCACTGCCTTAAGTGACTTATTGATGTTGTGTTCCACATAAACAGGTAATTACGCAGTGTTAATGTAGCACTGATTTCTGCGGAATGTATGTGGCCTATCGCACCTTACTATTCTGTGTGTAAACAATAGAACACGTACACTGTGACCAACACATTAAAATAACATTAATGTTATCACATTCTAAACTGCTGCAATATTATGGTTTTCATTTCAGAAATAATGTATATCATATATGGGATCGTTCTTGGGGGAATCTCAACTTAACCCCTATGTGTCGGCGCGCAACATAAGTCGAGTATAATAAATCTGGACTATCTGGCGGCGCGCGACATAGGTCGTGTGGCAATTTCAGCACGTAATGTTGCTGAGAGAGAGAGACAAGTGGTGGCAGGAGAGTAGCGAGCGTATGACTGCTCCAGACCACCGCGGCGAACCTACTGACACGAATCCCACCTCCTCCCTCCCTCTCTCACTCGCTACATACTGAATTGTATGGGGAAAGTACCGAATTACATGCTTTTTGCACTCGCGTTGCGCGGTTGTTGCAAGAAAACTAGCCGTCATAAAAGGATCGTTATGGTGTCATTGGAAAGCTCTGTTTATGCCCTTTCAGGGATAGATACTTGTTTTACGCTCTGGGTCTTATTTAGCCATGAAAATGATCACGTAAACAGCCCTATTTTGTCTAAAAACACCCCGCTGGGCGGTACATATAAATAAACCGCTAGCCCGCTAATAAGGTGATGACGAGGGATGTAATAACAAACATCTTGATATCCATTTGCTTTATTGTCAAACGTTTCGACATTGTTTCATGCCATCGTCAGTGACCTAAATAAAATAAAGTTGTTGGTTATTTCATACCACGTCATCCCTTTCCTAATTAACTTATTTGTAGTTGTACTCATTTGCTTTAGACAAAAAAAAAAAAAAATAGTGTTGGAGTTGTAGCAGTACTACAGTTATCACACACTTGTTATGTGCAGCTGTTTTGTTACAGTCAATATTGTACACAGGTACTTTAAAGGTGACGACTATTCTGAACCCATTTATTAACGTCAAATCAATGGAGTTATGAGATGGTTGGAGAACACAGAGTATTATGTTACTGTTTCTCAACCAGTGCAAATATAGCCTGGCACATTGGTTTCAATAACATGTCTCCAATTGCGAGCATAACATATAATCATTCACGCTTGCCGTTTGAATCCAAGTGCAACTTTTGCCATTTTATATTGTTGCAGTAAGGTCGGTTTTGCTCACCATAGGACACTACTAATGGTTTAATTAAACTATACTGTATGTTCACTACCAGTGTAAGTAGAATATATATTTTCAAAACTCTACTTCAATGGTTATAATAACATGTGGAAGACGTCATATCAAATGAGAAGAGTTTGGAATGTTATGGTGTTGGCAAGATAGTGTTATCACTTATTAGAGGAAGGTGAGCAGGTAATTCCGAGAGTAATGAATGTTAAGAAAACAGGAAGGATGTACACCCACTGCCAACTGCGCTCTCTCTCCATCTCTCTCTCTCTCTCTCTCGCTCTGTGATTAGTGGTCGTATTTGTGTGTATGTATATTGTGACCTTATTACCACCAAATGGTTAATAATAACTAAGTACAACCTTTAGGTAAGAGTGGTCACCTCCAATGTCAGGTAATAAGAGTCAATAAAACACTACTACAGCCAGAGTTATGCAAACACCTTTACCTGTGAATATAGCAGTCACGAAGCCTAATATACCTGTTGTTAGTCCTATATGACAGATTTACAAACAATTCCAACAACACAGATATTATAAAGACTTTTTCACGTGAATTTAATGTGAATTCTTTATTTTGTATATTCGTAATTCCGAATAGACAGTTTGTATTTGTAAGTGCTATAATCAAATGGGTATAACCATCATGAGAATGAATGAGACATTTCGATTTACTCTTTGTATTGTCGAAATTAATTACGTTCATATCGTTTCGGAAACACAAAATGCATATAAATTACATCCTAGTTAAGTATTGTATCCGTCTGTTCTATATATCATAATATTTCTTAGTCCCAAATACATCATTAGATTATTATGTTCCTTCCAACAACCAACAATACTCCTAAAATCGATTAATGAAATTTACAAACACATGTGGCAGTCCGTGGACTCGAACCCAGGATGCTCACACGGAAAATCAACACCTTATACATCGCACCACGAAGACAGTTACAGAAATTACAGATTACAGAAATTTTTCAAAGTGTTCTGATAAAATCCACGAATGTTCACAAACAATTGTAGTAAATATATATTATAACTGTTAATTAAGTACTAAACATTATTGTCACACAAACAATGTTGACTATATTCGTATTTCTCCTGCTCTCTATTTTTCCTTTCCATTTGATATATGATTCCTCTGAAAGTCGAGCTGGAAAATTCGAACTGTTTAGTCCAGTCAAATGTTACAATTATGTAATTTTTTCTAAACGGCCTATGCTTAACAACAATAACAAAGTTGACTGCCAGAGAAAAATCCAATATTTATACAACTGTGAAGGGGCTTCAGTGGTGCTGTCAATATTGTTTACTCAATTTACAGCAAACCAAACATAACGGCTTAATTAGTTCTTGATAAATAATTTATAATGCTTAATAGAGAGAACCGTGAATTACCAATTATGCTTTTCTGACATTGATCATTGACAAATGCATAGCATCGCCAAATAAAGAGATAACAGACAATTCTGTATGAGAGAGAGAGAGATATGTATATACTGTATATATAGTTATAAGCAGAAACATGATACATACGTTCACACTAGTCCGTCTCTAGTAAGTTCAAGTGCAATTTCAAAATGTGACTCCGTGTTCTGAGAAGTAAGTCAGGAGAGCTTTAACCAGGGGAGTTAGATTACATTGGAAAAGTCGCATGTGAGGGTCCTGAGGGGACGAAATCGCATTACATGGGTTCCAGGGTACACGAGCCAAATTTAAGGACGATATGAGTGCGTGTGTTGCTTTGCAATATGATCTGCAAGATAAAACGGTCTATAAATCAGGGCACCCATTACACTACACAACACACTCGGCACGTAACATACTGTACTTAATTCACACTAAAACTTCACACAATCATTATAATCGTCTCAAGTTCGTTCAATAGATTCCATTTATGTTCATCACGATAGGGTTTTCAAACCACACCACAACATATTCTCTTACTTACCACTTACCACTTACCACCACATTGTCAATCACCATTCTTTATAGTCTGTGTTAATGTTGTTCACGATCCAGCTCCCAAGTTCAATCAATACCCAGACTAATTTACCCTCACTTTTCTATGTCATAAGCTATGTCCAGTGTCCACGACTCACAACCTGTATCTTCAATATTGATTCTATTCACACTATTTTACTTTTTTGTTTCTCCCCATTGTATACTAATTCTATTCTACTCTCTCTCTCTCTCTCTCTCTCTCTCTCTCTCTCTCTCTCTCTCTCTCTCTCTCTCTCTCTCTCTCTCTCTCTCTCTCTCTCTCTCTCTCTCTCTCTCTCTCGTGTGCTTTATAAATTTGGTTATAATATAAAATCCACTACTTTCACCACCACCACCAGCTCTAACACTATTGCTACACTCACCACCATTTGCATCACCACTTTCTTCATCACCAACACCTCTTATCATATTTGCCATAACCACCTACACCACATATTTCAAAACTGCCACCACAGCCACCACCACCACCCCTACAGTCTCACCACCATCTCCACTCGCAGCCCTCACCACAACCTTCAACATTCTCGCCACCACCATCACCACTACTGCCTCAACATTCTCACCACCACTATCACCACTACTGCCTCAACATTCTCACCACCACCACTATCACCACTACTGCCTCAACATTCTCACCACCATTCTTCACCACCACTATCACCACTACTGCCTCAACATTCTCACCACCACCATCACCGCCATCCTTCACCACCACTATCACCACTACTGCCTCAACATTCTCACCACCACCATCCTTCACCACCACTATCACCACTACTGCCTCAACATTCTCAACACCACCATCACCACTACTGCCTCAACATTCTCAACACCACCATCACCACTACTGCCTCAACATTCTCACCACCACTACTGCCTCAACATTCTCACCACCATTTCCACCACCACCATCACCACTACTGCCTTAACACTTTCACCACCATCACCACCATCCTTCACCACCACCATCACCACTACTGCCTCAACATTCTCACCACCATCACCACCACTACTGCCTCAACATTCTCACCACCATCTCCACCACCATCCTTCACCACAACCTTCAACCTCCTCACCACCACCATCACCACTGCTGCCTCAACATTCTAACCACCATCCTTCACCACCACCATCACCACTACTGCCTCAATATTTTCACTACCACCATCACCACTATTGCCTCAACATTCTCACCACCATCCTTCACCACTATCACCACTACTCCCTCATCATTCTCACCACCACCATCACCACTACTGCCTCAACATTATCACCACCATCACCACCACCATCACCACTACTGCCTCAACATTCTCACCACCACCATAACCACTACTGCCTCAACATTCTCACCACCACTATCACCACTACTGCCTCAACATTCTCACCACCATCATCACCTCTACTGCCTCAACAATCTCACCGCCACTATCACCACTACTGCCTCAACATTCTCACCACCATCATCACCACTACTGCCTCAACATTCTCACCACCACTACTGCCTCAACATTCTCACCACCATCATCACCACTACTGCCTCAGCATTCTCACCACCACCATCACCACTACTGCCTCAACATTCTCACCACCACCATCACCACTACTGCCTCAACATGCTCACCACCATCATCACCACTACTGCCTCAACATTCACACCATCATCTCCAGCACCATCCTTCACCACCAGACACTGTGGTGAATATTGGGGAGTCAAGTGTCAAGGGATGCACACATTCAAGACGACGCACATTCTCATAAAGACCCCCCCCCCCCCCCACACACACACACAGGGCACTTATTCAGGACACGGGGACATAAATCGTACCCGGTACACAGAGACAGAAAACGAGCATGAATTTCACACACAAAAAAAGGAAAATTAATTTCACATACATAAAACAAACGAATTTCACATACAGAACACGAACATGAATCTCACATACATTAAAACCGTGGACAGAAAACACACATTGCTTTTTTGTGTAATAAGGAGACAATGACAAAGGTGCTTGTATTCTGTGTTCTGCCAAATTAGCCAGATTCCAATTACAACTAACGCCATCTAGATCCAGCGGCGATACTAAGTATAAATATATAAACAAAACATTTAGAGATTATGGTCGTGAGGCTATTTCATCACTGCTTGTCGTATCTTAACAGAGTAACGTCAATCGAAAGTTTGTGAGTGTCATCATGGTCGTACAGTGGTCTATAGATATTTTTGCACTTTTGCACATTACGGTACAATTTAGTATAGTAAACTCATAAATACATAAACGTTCGTTTTTAAAGTGCACCGCATCAACGAGATTTTAGTTTATGAGTATTTTAAATATATCTTTAGTACATATGTAATAGTAGATCCCTACTATATAATGAAATCGTTCATGGAACTGTACAGTACAAGTTTGTGGAGTTTTAGATACGCAAATTTAAAAATGCCGAGAACAGCCTGGTATTATTCTTCTATTGTCTTTGATGAGTTGTTGGAATAAGGATAATTGAAAGAGCGAAAGAGAGATCAATTCAAGATATGTTTGATTTAAAATGTCTGGAAACACGGAGCTTGGATTAGTTTGATTAGTAAGATGAGGGAAAGATAGATTAAAGGAGAAAGCTGTAGCGAAAAGGGGTGGGAATGTGTTGAAAGCCAGGTGCCACCTACTATCCGTATGGATAGCCTATATACTGAGAAAACTCTTAAGAACATTGCTAAATAGGAGACACGCAAAAACGACACATATACAAGAGTCATGTATTAACACCTAACGAGCGGCCTAGGCGGTAATTTATATGTACCGTCCAGCAGGGTGTTTTTACCCTAAATAGGGTTGTTTACGTGATCATTTTCATGCCTAAATAAGACCCAGAGCGTAAAACAAGTATCTATCCCTGAAAGGGCATAAACAGAGCTTTCCAATGACATCCCAACCATCCTTGTACGACCGATAGTTTTCTTGCAACGATCGCGCAACACGAGTGCAAAAACAATGTAATTAGGTACTTTCCCTACATAATTCCCTGTGTAGCAAGTGTGAGGGGGGAAGGAAGGGTGGTTTTCACTTCAGTTGGCCCACCGCGGTGGTGTGCGTCGGTCATAGCCTTACTACGCTCCTCACACCGCTCAGCTCTCTCTCTCTGCAACATTACGTGCTGAAAATGGCACACGACATAAGTTGTGAACCGCCACTTAGTCCAAATTTCTTTCACAGGACATAAGTTGCGCACCGCCAATAAAGGGTTAAGGAACACCCCGTTCTTCACATTTGTCATCCATTACCAAACGCCCAATGTACTTGAATAAACTAATAAAAGCATATGGTCCTCCTGGGATTCGAACTCGGAACACCACATCCAGAACATAAGCATCTAAACCATTACACCACTAACACAGTTAAAGGTTGAGTACACGGTCACAATTAATATCCATTTAAGACAGCCACATGGCAAGCACATTAATGTTCAAGAAATATAAATAAATACATATACACGATACATGCTTCGGAGTATTACGTTCAAGAAAGACACATGCACTTTACATATAATAAGAGATGCGTACAAACGACACATACCTAAGAAACCTGCATTCAAGACACGCACATACAATAAGCACACAGGTCAAAGAGACGGAAACACGTACTCAGGAACACATATACACACCAACTTATGTACGAAGCACGTTCACAGAAGGCTCTAAGTAGAAAAGTACAGCTAAATTCAAAATTTAGCTTATAAACCAGTTGAAACCGCATAATACAGCACCAATATAATCACTTATAATCACTAACTTATAATATAATGTTATTCATATTCAGAATAACATCAAATAATTGGTTAAAAACTACCATGATTATCCCTTTGACTTGACTCTCACAGGCTCTTCCTAAACTGAAGCCAACCACCTAATGACAGCCAGAATATTAGGAAGAACTGTGTCATCGTACTGAAAAGGTTTGAACGAGTATCACACTTATAGAAGTAAATCAATCATAACATTAAGACAATGTAAAATGACTGTATACAAAGAAAAATTAGAACATATGATATTCAAAACAAACAAAAACAAGATAATAATGAAGAGGATATACGAAATATACAAGCAATAATTACTAAATGACGGGATAACAAAGTACTAATACAACCAAATACATAATCTTTTACCTGTAGTTGGGAAAATTGGCAACAAATAATGTAGGAAGCGCAACTAATAATAAAAAAACGAATACTTAAAAAAGTGACAAACCTATAACTAAATATTTAGCGAAAACAAAATTATAATTTTGAAATATATTAATAACAAAATTTGAGAAAAGGTTTAAACAAAGTTGCGAAATACATGCATAACAAAGAGTGCGATATAAATGCATATGTTGTTACAAAATTAATATAACTTTGTTATAAACAATATCACGTGTTTACTAGACTTTTAAGATAGTAACTCTTCCTTACAATTTGCTTTCCTCAACTCCCTACCCTATCCCCTATATTGACCTTACACTTGACCTCACTCCGAAAGTCTTATTATTCACAGTTTTCTCCAACATTATTACACAGATTATTTTACTGTTGTCCAAATGATCGGATTGAACCGGATTAAGATGTTTTCTGGGTTCATTTACCTCTCTGCTCGCTTTATAGGTGGCTAGCTGGCTGACAGGCTCTCTCTGTCTCTCTCTTATAAACCGGTATGTATATACATTATAGTATATATAATTCTTCATTTTTGTACAGTATTCTATTTGGTTCATAGTCTTCCATATGCGTTTCGTTTTCTGTTCTGCACATTTTTGCATTCTTTGTTGTATATTCTTTAACCTGGCAATATCATTTATGTTGTCCCTATATATCGTTATTAACTTAACGCTCTATGTAACAGATTGTTTTCTTTCATTTGTTATACATACACATATTTAAAGACTGAGTGCTCCACACGAAGCGCGGTTCTGGTCTCACGTCATAATGGCTGTACTCCAGGCAGCCCTATTAACCCATAAACGGCGAGCGTCCTCATATGAGTCTGAACCCTAGGAGGGTGAGTGTCCTCATATGAGCCATGGCCTAAAAAAAGCCTTTCCAAACATCCCATGTCACTCAAAACAAAGGAATGTGTAAATATGTGAGATAATTCCTCTCCATACATCGTATCACTCCTCCACATTTGTCCAAATTCCCCCATTTCGTCCCCCCTCCCTTAATTATAATTTATTTTTCTCTTATTCCTGTGATTATCGGTTTATTTATGGCGCCAAAACTCCCTACCCGGTTTCAAGGTCGAAAGGGATGGGTGTGGAGGGAGGAGAGAGAGAGAGACTAGCCCGCACTACCTCCAGTCTCGCTCGAGAGCTCGTGAAGCGAGGGTGCAGTTTCGCTCTCTGTCAACTCCATGAATGAACCACTCGGCAATATTTCGTGTTTCTCACCCCCCCAAATACTATTCCCACTTGTTTTATTATTGTAACATGTAACTATCTTCATATTAAACATAAAATAGGAGCATATGAATAAGTAATAATGATATTTATCGGAAAATTACGTTTTTCGTCAGAAATTAATGCAATAGCTTTGCCCCACACAACGTTTAACGAATCGGAGTCTCGCCGTGGATAGGTTAAGAGCTGCCTCACTTGTCAAGTTCTTTGATTTAAGATCAGATTGCAAAGTCCAATCCCACGTCATTTGTGTATGTCAATGCCTTCATATTTCTTGCTATTCCCTCATAGTAGTCAAGGAGTATTCAACCATATCTATATGCCCATTGAATAAATAAGAGTGTATAATAATTACCTGTGTGTATTTATTGTGTTCATCTTAACCTGCTTGAGTACCTAATGTGTGAGTAAGAACGTGTTCGACGTGACCCTACACGAAGCAGTCCGCAGCCATGGATAAAAAAACGCCATCCGAGAAGAAGCAGCAGTGACATAAATCATCCAACGCCAAGAAAAAAACAGAGGCAACCGAGGACCACCAGCGATAAGGACCGGAGACAGCGAGGACCGAGGACAGCCATGAACATAAATGTAGATCCGACAAGAACCAAAAATATTATTAAAGCGCGTTCCGTGAGTTCTAAAATAACAAATTTAAAGGTTTTCTATGCAAACGCTCGTAGCATACGCAATAAATTTTCAGATTTAGAGGAGCTAGTGTTTACAGAAAATTATGATGTGATTGGCATAACAGAATCTTGGCTCAATACAGAAGATAGAGACTTTTTAGCAGAGTATTCACTTCCCGGTTATGTAATGTTTGAGAAAAGCCGAATAAATCGAAATGGAGGTGGCGTTTTACTTTATATCAAAGAAGTCTTAACCTACCCTCTTGTCAAAACCTCAAATTGTGAACGTCGACACATCTTTTGTGCTAATAAAGAATAATAAAGGTACCAAAATAATACTTGCATTAATATACAGACCTCCAGCTCAATCAGTGCAAACTGACCGAGAAATTTACGAACAAATTGCAGATGTAAGTAACTCACAAGGTACCGTAATTTTTGGTGACTTTAATTTACCTGTGACCAAGTGGGGCGATACTCTTACTTCACACTCCGGACATGACTTGTATACGAACTTGCAAGAGAGTTCGCTTTATCAATTTGTTGGAACGCCGACCCGTGGTAATAACGTTCTTGACATTGTACTTGCAACAAAAGAAGAATTAATAGAGAATTTGAATGTTGGTGATGAATTCAGTAACACAGCGACCATCATACGATAACTTTCACTTTAAAGTTTACTAGTAACGAACCAAATAGTAGCATCGAAAAAGTCCCTAATTTCAAGAAAGCAAACTTCCATAAACTTAGAGCTATGTTTAAAGAAACTGACTGGAGCTTTTTAATTCACAATAACGACATAAATACATCTTGGAAGCTATTCGAAGCCACTTACCTAAAAGCAGTGCAAGACTGCATACCATCGAAAACTCGGCGTCCAGGCCATAATAATAAGCCCAAATGGTGGAATAAAGATATTTCAAACTGCCTGCTTGCTACAAAATGTGCTAATGATAGATTAAAATCCTCACAAAATGACGAAGAACGGCTGAAATTTGTAGAGCTACGACGCAAAGCCAAAAAATTAATTAAGCAAAGTAAAAAGACCCTAGAGTTACATATTGCGAATCAAAGTAAAACAAACCCGAAAGAATTCTATAGTTATATCAGAAAGAAAAAAGTAGTTACTTCAACTGTTGGACCGTTAGTCGATGAAAATGGAGAATACACCAAAGACGAAGAACAAATGAGTAATGCCCTCAATACCTTCTTTGCATCAGTGTTTACAACAGAAGACCTCAGTGATATCCCTACACCATCGCCGATTCAGATTGATAATTCAGATGTTTTAAGCAATATCACCGTTACAGAGAGAGAAGTATTGAATTGTTTAGATAAACTCAAGGTAAATAAAACGCCTGGACCTGATACAATCTCGCCTAGAGTTCTAAAGGAAGCTAAGGATGAGCTCTCTAAAACCACTTACATTACTATTCAATAAATCCTTGCAGTCTGGAACTATGCCCGATCAGTGAAGCTAGCCAACGTAACACCGATATTCAAAAAAGGCAGCAAATCCCTATCCAGTAACTATCGTCCAATTAGCTTAACCTCAGTTGTATGTAAAATGCTAGAAACGGTCATACGAGACAGACTCATAAATCACTTAGAGAAAAATAACATACTTAAAGATACTCAACACGGCTTTCGTAAAAAACGTTCCTGTTTAACAAACCTCTTAGACTTCTTCCACGATATCCTCAACCTCTACGATGAGAGTAAAGCTGTAGATATTATATACCTTGATTTTCAAAAGGCCTTTGACAAAGTTCCCCACAAACGTTTACTGCTAAAACTAAAAGCGCATGGAAATACAAGACGGTGTGTTGAAATGGATAGAAAAATTGGCTCAGCGACAGAAAGCAAAGAGTAGTCATAAACGGTAAGGCATCTAAATGGACCAATGTAAGTAGCGGGGTACCCCAGGGATCGGTACTAGGACCAATTCTCTTTCTAATTTACATCAACGACATAGATGAGGGTCTCACCTGTACAATCTCAAAATTTGCTGACGATACAAAAATTGCAAATAGCGTACTCTCAAAAGAACAAGTTGACGATATGCAACACAATCTAGATAAATTTTCATGTTGGGCCCAAATTTGGCAAATGAGTTTCAATGCGGATAAATGTAAAGTACTACATATCGGATACCTAAATGAGAAAGCAAACTATTCGATGAATGGCACTCAGCTTAAGAATGTAAACAGAGAAACCGATCTGGGATTACAATATCGAGTAACCTAAAACCGAGTCAACAATGTTCAGAAGTTGTTAAGAAGGCAAACAAAATAATTGGCTTTATAGGCAGGTCATTTGAGCATAAATCCAAAGAAGTTATCCTAACCCTTTACAATTCCTTAGTCCGCCCCTCTTCTGGAATACTGCGTTCAATCCTGGTGCCCTTATTACCAAAAATATTATAAACAAGCTAGAACGAGTTCAACGTAGAGTTACCAAAATGATACCTAGCCTAAAGAACAAACCATACGAAGAGCGTCTTAGAGAATTAAATCTATTTCCTTTAACCCAGCGCAGATTAAGAGGCGACTTAATTCAAGTGTTCAAAATCATCAAAGGCATCGACAATATGAAACTGTAGTAAGTACTTCACTATCGACCAATCTAATTACACGCGGGAAACGGTTGCAAAATTATTGGTAAATCTTTTAACTCGCACACGAATCTAAGAATTTCTTCTTCAATCGAGTTGTCAACTTGTGGAATGGGCTTCCCCGAAACGTTATAGACTGCATCACCGTTGATTCATTTAAACTCCGCCTAGACAAATATCTCGCATTAAACCCGCGACTGACTGCGTTTGTAAATGAATAACTTTATTTTATCCCCCCCTCAGTTACTAACCCATCTGTCCCCTACTAACTTCCTAATCCTGCCACGGACATTAGTTCCAGGGCAGTAATTCCCTTTCCAATGTTCCCTTACCCACTCTAAACCACTGTTTGGACACTTGATCCTCAGTGTTTTGGAGGACAAGCAACCTAGAAGGGTCACTAGACTGTTGTTGCTTGATTTCCTTTGTACTCCTTTGTACTCCTTTGTACCCTGTTGAGAGAATATTGAGTCTAAAAGTCCATAGTTGGATTTGAGTAAAGACCAAGAAATAAGCTAGGTTGTATTACAACACGGCATAACACTCCCTCATCCTCATATTACCATATCACCATCCAACCATCACCCTCCTTCCTATCCACACCCTACTCATTCCCACAACCCTTCCTCCTCCCCACATATCACCATCCAACCATCACCCTCCTTCCTATCCACACCCTACTCATTCCCACAACCCTTCCTCCTCCCCACATATCCCCACAACTAAGCTCCTCTCACATCAGCTGTTCTGGCAGATAATTGAAGGTTTTCTTTCCTATTTCTTATTAATTTTAGCATTGCAAGCAATTGACAATAATATATCTCACTCTCTCGGTGTGTGTGTGTGTGTGTGTGTGTGTGTACTGGTGCTATCGTATCAGCATGCTTATTTGTATGCCCCCTAGTGACTGTAAAGGCCCGTTTACACGATGCGGAATTGTGGGTGGCCACCCTGCCTGCTGGCAGGCGGTGAGTGAAGAATCGAGCATGACACCCCTCGTCTGTTTACACGGGCAGAAAGGACTATAGGCAACTCGCGCCTGCCGCCACCCATAACCACACACATTTGAATTAAGGGGAGGTCTCCACTTGAGGGATTGTTTTCTTGACCCCTTGCTCCCTCATGTTTAGCCCCATTGCTTTTGATATTATAAAACGTTTGCCCCATTAGTTTAGTGATTTTAAGAACTTTCACCCCATATTAAGACCTTTCGTGCAATTCAGGTGTCTATTTTATCCTGGCGAGCGATAGCAAGCCTGTAATTTAAGAGGAATCGGCCTTCGGCCGGGACATTTTTCTGCCGAAAAATGTAAAAATTTATCTTGAAAGGACTCGAGGGGGTGTAATTTTAAGGTTGATGGAGGTCTAGGGAACAAACTAAATACCTCCCCTTAAGTACCCTCCCACAACCTCTGATCATGGGTCGCACCAAGATTGCCAGTGTGCTTTTATTATTATGTGCTATAAAAAAGAAAAGAGGTAGAAGAAACAGGCGTTTGTGGTGTAAGGAATGGTTACAAAAACGAGAAAGTAAAGGCAGTTATGAACATGATATTCTAGGAGCTAGCTTTACAAAATAAACATGACTCTGAGAATTATATGAGATTAACATATACTGTGTGCCACTGGCTTCTAGAAAAGATAACTCCGGTGATAGAATGCCAACACGTGGTAAGGAGAGACAGCATATCTCCTGGAGCCCGATTGGAAGCAACACTTCTATATTAATTTAAGCTACTGCATGGGTCCTCATATACAAGGCGGCAATACCACACCCGCATATCTAAAGCAAGTCTGAGTTTTATCAATCACGAAACTTGCCAAGCTATTTACGATGCTTTCAGTAACAATTATCTGAAGGTAAGCTCCACATATATAGATATAGGTAATAATAGTAGGATAATCAATACGCTAAAATACTGTATATTTCATTTCATATTAATGTAACCCCAGATTACAGTTTCAAGGTGCTTATGAGTACAATGAAAGAAAATTAGAGTAACTTAATCTTAAAATTATAAATGATCCTATAGTATAAGAGGTAGACTATAGGCCTACTGTTGTATAGAACAAAATATCAAAAATATTAAAAACATATTTTTTACGAATAAATACTATTGTGATAAAACATTCGCAAACTCAATTTTTTTTTTTTATATATAGCACTTCACTCATTAAATTTGAATTATAATTCATCCAAATAAAGGGTATATAATAACACAATCGAATATTTCCAACAGGGATCAAAATTGGACAATGCCAGTAGTTAATATATATATATTTTTTTTTAACCCTTTTGCTGCGGGTGACGTTATGGAATGTTTTGGCAAGTTACAGCAATTTCCAGGCTTTAACACCTTACGAGCGGCCTAATTTAACTCGACTTATGTTGCTCGCCGCTAATTAAGGGTTAAAAGCCTGTAAAATAACGTAAAAATCGAGTGGCAGTGGGTGGGAGCGTGAGGGGCCCACCTCCGACCCTCAGAGCAACGAGCGGCTCACTGAGCTTGGCTGTGTCTCAGGCGAGTCTCTCTCTGTCTCTCTCACCAGTGTAGCCAAACGAGCGAGTGTTACATAATAGCGGGGTTCCCGGGTTTCACTGGGACCACTGCGGGTGAACCAGACCACGTACACGGTCCATTCTGGTGTCATTTTGAAGCTATTTTTGCCTAGTTTTTGGCAGAATAGACTTCATTTAATGCAAATGCTTGATTTATCATTCAGGAGTGCCTGAATATGGCCTAAATAGCCCAAACATAGCCGCAACCAAAGGGTTAAAGACCTCCATCTGTCTACGAATTATGAAAAACCTGTTGTCCTCCGGTAAATAGCTGGGGTGAGAGACAGTGAATTGTATGATGGATACATGTTTTTCATAATACGTGTTGCTAGCCCCAATCACGCGAGCAACTGTGGCTTTCAACCATCCGACACATCTCCTTTTATTTATGTACATCAAACATGTTAAATACAAATAAAGTTTATTTTTATACCCTACTGTGGAAAGACTACGGATACACCACTCCTGCCCGGGCCTCACACAGTGGCATGGCCCAGTCGTACTGAGCTCATGACGTTGGTGGCATTGCTCTGGAGGATGGCCATCCCTAGTCTTTGCTTGTGCCAGAGGGTTTCCCGGGGTTCTCCTGAAACTTCTCTGATTTTACGGCCTATTTCATTCACCATGTTAAGGGTGGTAGGGCCGAAGACTCCTGAAGTTTTGAATGCCAGGGGCTCGAACTGATGACTTGTGGCGATGACGTGGTATTTTTCTCGCTTTCTACTTTCTGCTATCCGGGCGGCTTCACCTGCTTCGTTGGCGCTTCTGGTGATGTTGGTCATGGAGAAAGTGTCAACACATGTGGCATCCCACACGAGGCACCGGCCATTCTTGTAAGGGAAGGTGGTCATCCCATCTGGCCGTTTGCCGTTTTCTTTGAGAAGTCCAAGTGGTTCAAGGATTGATGCACGGTTAGCACTCTGCAGGGCCCGTTTTATGACATCATTTAGTGCAGAGTGTCTTGGCAGGCGGCCTGCGCTGAGAATACATGACAAGGCATGGTGACCTTGAGCATCCATCGACGCACCACACTTGCAAGTGTATGGGTGACAAACTGCCGCACCCACTCTGAGGCCGATGGCAACCCGGAGCGCTTCAGCATCCAAGTGAGTTCCTAGAGGTGGGATGGGGATGGCATGTAACCACAAGCCACTCTCCAAACGGGCGGCTGCCTGGAGGCGTGCTTTTGCAACCTGGTTTGCATTGGTTAGGAGATTTTCTTGAGTTTTCATCGCCGAGATGGTATCCCACGCTTTCTGCTTGCTCCTGGAGGTACCCTGAGGCTCCTCCTCTGCTCCTGTACTTTCCTTCCAGGTGTTAATCGCTTCTGCTATGTCCCTATTAAGTGTCATTCCAGGTTGAGAAGGAAGGATGGACACTACAAGGTCGTTGGTCGCGATAAGGGAAGAGATAAAGGCAGGGGAGGCAATATCCGAGGCTCTCCGTATGCCCAAGCCCCCGAGGCGGACAGGAAGAGTGACTTGTGTCCTGGTCCGATCTTGAAATTCCACGTTGGTGATGCTGGTCACTGCTTCTCGGATTATGTTGTCTAATTCTTGGAGGCCACCATTGTTTGTGTAAGTTATCGATGTGCGCACAAGGTATTGGAGTTTTGGGATGGAGAAACAATTCTTGAGAAGGGCCAGAGCTGAGTGGGCATCGATGTGTATCAGGCGACTCACAAGGCGTTGAAGCTCCTCCTTTTTACCTTGAAGTGCTGGTGGGATTGCTGCCAGAGTTAGTGGGGAACCTAAGAGGGTTTGCTGGTGCTCCTGAAGGATCCTTACCCCTGGCAATTTGTCTTGAAATTGGGCCTGAGTGTGTTCTCTTTCTTCAGGTGTGTGGTTGAGCAGGACAAGTTCACATTTGGTGTCATTTGTCTCTAGCCCAGCCTGGCCGAGGTCAGTTATGATGTTGTTTAGATCAGTTAGAACATTCTCTACAGACCCGCCCAAGGTTGCATCGTCCAGGTACCAAACATTCAATTCTGACCTTACTTTGTTAGCTGCTGCATCCACCCCTATTGAGAAAAGAGAAGGACCACCTGGATCTTCCTGCTGTAATTGAAGGTTTGGAATAAGCCTGCCAAAGTAGGGGGTACAGAGTGGGGATGTGCTCTCGAGCTGCATGGAGGAAGACATCCCTGCGAATGCTGTTGAATGCGTTCCGCATGTCAATCTTTAGAAGCACTCGTTTTTCTCGGGCTTGGCTGAGGTAAGTGCGGGTTGCGTGTACAGCGGCTTCACACCCCCCTGGAGTTCCAAAACCTAGTTGAACTGGTCTTAGGTGTTGACCTAGGCCATTCGAAATTGGTTTCAAACCCACCTTTGTGGCTAGGCGGCGGAAGGTGTTTCCTACTGCTATTGGCCGCACACCGCCATCTTTTTTCGCCAGTGCGCAGAGTGATGCCGACACCCCATGTCTTGCGCGTGAAAACACCAGCACTGCTGGATTGCCAGACACCCCTATATTTCACCCTGCCTGTCCAATTTATGGTGTGTTGCGGGGACCGCTGGCCGACAGACAGGATGGCCACCCACACAAACACGCATAGTGTAAACGGGCCTTAAGAGGTAGGTAACAGCAAATGGGTTGGGTGAGAGATGCAGTTGGTGTTTGCTCCGGTGTCTTTAAAACTGAATGGTCAAAACTAACACAAATATATAGATGACAACGAGTAACCCACGGTGAGAGGTTGTAGTTTATTAATTTACCGAAGCTGTCATGTTGCATATCTTCTGTGGCTATGCTTTATTTAATGTAACAAAACCTCCTGCGCCAGCACACCACAGCTGGGTGAGGCAGCATGGCTGATGTATCCAGTTTTCGATTGATGGTTATTCACACCACCCAAGCATCATGTGTGCCTTCATGGTTCATATACTAGCAACATGTATCACATAATGTCATTGTAAGTGAAGTTACAGTGTGATAAGTGCATAGATTCAAGTTTTATAAATGCCGACGAGTGGCAAGGCCCGCGCGCGTCCTGGTTACCATGGCGACGGGCGGCCATCCTGGCCAAAGACAACAACAGAACGCACGCACGTACACACGGCCAGCTGACTGACACTACTCTGCCCCCACTTTCACTTCCATTCTGTGCCTCTCTCACGCACTCTGTTTATTGATTTTATACTTTATTGTATGTTTTAGAGTTAGAATATGAGTTTTACACATTGTTTTAGGCTCTTTTGACTTAGAATTATGGGTTTTCACATTGTATTTTGTACTCATGTTTATCGCATTCTATCTCACTTTTATCGTCTGTTATTACAGTCTTCATTGTTCACAGTGTAATAAGTTTATGATATATTTAAACTTATTGGTGTCCATCACTCTTTTACGTATACGCTATTCCTCCCTCTCCGCCCCCCTCTCTCTTACTTATGCCTAATATCCTAATCTCTTCAAAAGATGTACTTTCTACCCTCTCTGGGCTTAACACTAATAAGGCGTACGGTCCGGACGGTGTTCCTCCTTGTTGTTCTCAAAAACTGTGCTTCCGTGATGACTCCCTGCCTAGGCAAACTCTTTCGTCTCTGTCTATCCTCTAACGTCTTCCCTTCATGCTGGAAGTTTGCTCACATTCAACCTGTCCCAAAGAAGGGTGACCGCTCTCAACCCTCCAACTATCGTCCAATTTCTCTCATTTCTTGTCTTTCTAAAGTTTTTGAAACTATTCTTGCTTCCAAATTTCTTAAGCATTTCTCTTCTCATAATCTGCTCTCAGATCGCCAGTATGGCTTCCTTAAGGTCGCTCTACTGGTGATCTTCTTTCATATCTTACTAACTTTTGGTCATCCTCCTTTCGGGACTTCGGTGAGACTTTTTCTATTGCACTAGACATATCGAAAGCCTTCGATAGAGTCTGGCATAAATCTTTAATTTCTAAACTACCCTCCTTCGGTTTCTATCCCTCCATCTGTGCCTTTGTCTCTAATTTCCTTTCCGGCCGTTCCATAGCCGCGGTTGTGGACGGCCATTGTTCACTTACTAACCCTATAAACTCCGGTGTTCCTCAGGGTTCTGTCCTATCTCCTATTATCTTTCTAATTTTTATAAATGATCTCCTTAACTGTACCTTAATTCCCATCCATTCATACGCAGACGACTCAACCTTACACTACTCCATTACTTTTTCAGAACGCCCCAGGCAGCAATCCCTCAACGACAAACGTAATGAAGCTTACAACTCTTAAATTCTGATCTAAATACTATTTCCAATTGGGGCAGAGAAAACTTTGTTAACTTTAATGCTTCCAAAACCCAATTTCTCCATCTATCTACCCGTCAGGATCTCCCAGCGGACTATCCCTTATTCTTCAACAATACAAAAATTAACCCTTCATCTTCTCTCAATATTCTTGGTGTCTCTTTTTCTTCTGCTCTCATTTGGAAGGGCCATATTGCCAGTCTTGCTAAGGCAGCCTCCCAGAAGCTGGGTGTGCTCAACCGCCTTAGGGGGTTCTTTTCCCCTGCACAGCTTCTTGCTCTGTACAGGGACATAGTGCACCCTTGTATTGAGTATTGTTCACATGTGTGGGGAGGTTCCTCTCACACCGCTCTCCTAGACAAAGTTGAAAGGAAGGCCTTTCGTATCATTAACTCCCGTTCACTTACCAACTCTCTGCAATCTCTCTCTCTCCGCCGCAATGTTGCATCTCTCTCGCTATTCTATCGCTACTATAATAATCAGTGTTCCTCAGAGCTATCCCAGTGCATACCACCTCCTTTACGTAGGGCACGTGGTACCCGTCTTGCAACTCAATCCCACCCCTACTCTGTGCAACTCTCCAACCCAAGAGTGAAACGTTACTCTCAAACTTTCTTCTACTCAACAGCTGAGCTCTGGAACTCTCTCCCAGAATCAGTTTTTCCCACTTCCTATGACTTAAATTGCTTCAAACTCTGTGTGTCCAGGCATTTTGGCTCGAACGTCCCTTGAATTTGACCCTGTCACTCTTTCAACTATGGGGGAGGCACTCGCTATAGGCAGTTATGCCTTTTGCCTCCCTCAATCACATAGAAAAACAAATAAAAAATAAAAAAACTTGACTGTCACTATCACTTACATATTGCGTTCGGCACTTTGTATATAATCATAATATTTACATTTCTTTATTGTACAAACACTTTTGATTGCGTGTCTTATCGCAGTCTTTGAACACACTGTTTTAGAAATGTTCAAGGGTGTGATACTCCCTGAAGCAGATAGGGAAACACAGTGCAACACCACAATCTTCGCCCCAGTACCTGGTATCTGCTCTGTCAAGGGGCCTCCGTGTCGTGTTCTTGCATACATGACACTGTGTGAAGGGTCTTTCATTGCCCTCTGTGGGCGGCACAAAGTCAGGGGAGTGGTGTTCTGTCAGCCTGGCAATCCCTTCTGCTGCTGGCTGTCGATGTACAGGGCGTTGCTTGGATGGGGGGGGGGGGGGGGGCAGTCATATTCTTCAGCAAAATCTCCCTGGACAGCTTGATGCAGAAGTTCTCCATAGTTTCTTGTTTGCTGGTCTGGGTCCTCCTCCTCCTCCACTTCTTCCTCCCTTGGTGGGGAGTCAACTATGTCATGGAGTAGTGGGGAGGGATACCCACTCTCCACCCTTTGTTCCAACATCGCGAGAGATGGGAACAATGGGCTCCTCCTCTTGCATCTCCTCTGTCTCATATAATTATACATACCATATAATTCTGAACCCTCTAGCTACCATAGGACAAGAGTAAATATTATGGTCGAAGGTGCCAAAGCAGGTGGTGAGGTAAGTTGGTAAACTGGCATCTCCCACCCGCGTGGCTGGACTTTGGGATTGCCGAGTACTGCCACTGTTCGGCAACATCATAAGGTATATCCCATACAAATTTGAACCCTCTTGCTAACATAGGACAAAAGTAAATAAGGTCGACAGTGCCGACGCAGGTGCTGCGGCGCTGAGGTTTAGCGTTAAATAAATTGCCGATGTATCACGTGCGTCGCTGGGGTCCAGTGGGTTAAGTGGTTTGTTGATTGCGATAAGCTTTTTTGATACAATATAATACAATACAATATATCAATAAATAAAAACAATTTCAATGTTAATGAACACATCTTATTTTTATTCACTCTTATTATAACTTTCATTGGTGGTGGTACTGGGATATGATTGAGTTGACTAATGAAAGGGAGTGGGTCAGATGAAATTCTAGCACAGTGCGGCAATAACCAATCAATGAGTGTGTGGAAGGACATAATTGTGTCTTGAATATTATAAACTCCCAAAATTTGGCAGAACAGATAAAACTACATTTAGAGAGGATTATTGATTGACAATATTTAGCAAATAGCTTCCACAGAACACCTGTCCTAGTGTTTGTGACCTGACAAAAGTATTTGTTTAACATTGTCAATAAAGTGTTCCTCCTCAAAGGGTGTGTTATTCCATGGATAGTGTTATCGAGTTATGAGAAAGGTGGTGGAAACTTGAGATGGACATTGGAGGCTTTAAGATGTGATGTACTTGAGTGACCGATTGTGTTATAAGCTAGATATAAGGTTAATTGTGCTTGAATGAGTATAATATTTTGAGTATTGCTTTGCAATGTTGTAATCATATAGAAGGTGATTCATGGTTAGCTACGTGGCAGGTGCTAAGTAATGTTGGATGTGTGATGTGATACGTGGTGCATGCTGTCAAAATACAGAGATGGTGGAAATATTAATGAGCTATATGAAGATGTGAATATGGTAAAAGAAGGAGTTAATAAAGTAAATGATGATATTAACCCCTTCTGTACCGGCTACGTCTTTTCATGATATTCTGGCAACTATTAGACTATATTATTAAGACTTAAAAGGGCAACCAGCCATTAACAAGTTTAGGACTGTCTCACTTAACCCTTTATACTACCACAGATCCTTCTTAAACTGCACAAAATCGTCAAAATAAAGCTAGAATAAAACTAAAAAGACATCTCGGTACAGAAGGGGTTAATAAGGTACAATACGCTGTAAATTTAAATAGAGTAAATGAAGCTGTAAATTAGGAATACAAATCACATAAAGAAGGAGCTGAAGAGGATTTCAACAAGTAGATATCTAGTATTAACAACTGCAGCCGTCCACAAGTACATCAAGGCAGACATATTATATAATTACAATAGGATACACTCATATCCGTACACAGGAAACATAGATACACCTCCTATCCATCCTTTCATTAATGTACTCACTCATTTGTTATTCATTCACACCCCTGATTACTAGCCCTCCACCAATCCATCTTCCAACCATCCTTCACCATCCCACCTATCACTCAACCACTAACCAAGCCAGCCACAGGTCTGCCATCTGCCCACAACCTACCCAACCATCTGCAGTTCGTCCACCTACCCACTCACACAAAAGAAGAATTGATAGAGAATTTGAATGTCGGTGATGAATTCAGTAACAGCGACCATCGTACGATAACTTTCAGTTTAAAGTTTACTAGTAACGAACCAAATAGCAGCATCGAAAAAGTCCCTAATTTCAAGCAAGCAAACTTTCGTAAACTTAGAGCAATGTTTAACCCGTGGAGCCCCGGCTAGTTTTGTAATGTTTGCGCACCAGAACCCGGCCGGTATTCAAAAAATTGTTTTATTCCAGAAACAATAGCGAATGGGTTAGGAATGAAGGAAAAACCACGAAAAACCGCTCAAAAAGCTTAAAAAATGGTCCTACAGAGCCCCCGAAAACGGGGGGAGTAAAAAATTGAAGGCAATTATCCCAAAAAAACAGGTTATTGCGCGCTCGCGCGCACGCACGTGGACTTTGAGAGTTTTCAACCATCGGCACGGTTGCGTGGGATACGTACACAGTTCCCATACAAATCTGAGCCCTCTTGAGTGGCTACACCTGAGGTTACGGTCGGCGCAATTAGGGTGACGCGTCAGGCGCGTCTCTGGGGCTGTGCGTTACATATATCGCCGACGTGTCAGACGCGTCGCTGGGGCTGTACGGGTTAAGGAAACTGACTGGAGCTTTCTAATTAACAATAACGACATAAATACATCTTGGAAATAATTCGCAAACACTTACCTAAAAGCAGTGCTAGACTGCATACCATCGAAAATACGGCGTACAGGCCATGATGATAAGCCCAAATGGTAGAATAAAGATGTTTCAAACTGTCTGCTTACTAAAAAGTTTACTAATGATAGATTAAAATCCTCACAAAATGACGAAGAACGGGTAAAATTTGTAGAACTACGGTGCAAAGCCAAAAAGTTAATTAAGCAAAGTAAAAAGACCCTGGAGTTACATGTTGCAAATCAAAGTAAAAAAACCCAAAAGAATTCTATAGTTATATCAGAAAAAAGAGAGTAGTTACTTCAACTGTTGGACCGTTAGTCGATGAAAATGGAGAATATACCAAACACGAAGTACAAATGAGTAATGCCCTCAATACCTTCTTTGCATCAGTTTTTACAACAGAAGACCTCATTGATATCCCTACAGCATCGCCGATTCAGATAGATAATTCTGATAATCTAAGCAACATCTCCATTACAGAGAGAGAAGTATTGAAATGTTTAGATAAACTCAAGGTAAATAAAACGCCCGGACCTGATACAATCTCACCTAGAGTTCTAAAGGAAGCTAAGGATGAGATCTCCAAACCACTGACATTGCTATTCAATAAATCCTTGCAGTCTGGAACTATGCCTGATCAGTGGAAGCTAGCTAACGTAACACCGATTTAAAAAAAAAAGGCAGCAAATCCCTACCCAGTAACTATCGTCCAATTAGATTAACCCCAGTTGTATGTAAAATACTAGAAACGCTCATAAGAGACAGACTCGTAAATAACTTAGAGGAAAATAACATACTTAAAAATACTCAACACGGCTTTTGTAACAAACATTCCTGCTTAACAAACCTCTTAGACTTCTTCCAGGATCAAAAGGCCTTTGATAAAGTTCCCCACAAACGTTTACTGCTAAAATTAAAAGTGCATGGAATACAAGACGGTGTGTTGAAATGGATAGATAATCGGCTCAGCATCAGAAAGCAAAGAGTAGTCGTAAACGGAAAGGCATCTAAAAGGACCAATGTAAGTAGCGGGGTACACCAGGGATCGGTACTAGGACCAATTCTCTTTCTAATTTACATCAACGACATAGAATAATGATGAAGGTCTCACCTGTACAATCTCAAAGTTTGCTGACGATACAAAAAGTGCAAATAGAGTACTCTCAAAAAAACAAGTTGACGATATGCAACACAATCTAGATAAGTTGTCATGTTGGGCCCAAATTTGGCAAATGAGTTTCAATGCGGATAAATGTAAAGTACTACATATTGGATACCGAAATGAGAAAGCAAACAATTCGATGAATGGCACTCAGCTTAAGACTGTAGACAGAGAAACCGATCTGGGAGTAACATTATCGAGTAACCGAAAACCGAGTCAATGTTCAGAAGTCGTTAAGAAGGCAAACAAAATAATTGGCTTTATAGGCAGGTCATTTGAGCATAAATCTAAAGAAGCTATCCTAACTCTTTACAATTCCTTAGTCCGCCCTCTTCTGGAATACTGCGTTCAATCCTGGTGCCCTTATTACCAAAAAGATATAGACAAGCTAGAACGAGTTCAACGTAGAGTTACCAAAATGATACCTAGCCTAAAGAACAAACCATACGAAGAGCGTCTTAGAGAATTAAATATATTTCCTTTAACCCAGCGCAGATTAAGAGGCGACTTAATTCAAGTGTTCAAAATCATCAAACGCATCGACAATATGAACTGTAGTAAGTACTTCACTATCGACCAGCTTATTACATGCGGGGAAACGGTTGCAAAATTATTGGTAAATCTTTTAACTCACACGAATCTAAAAATGTCTTCTTCAATCGAGTTGTCAACTTGTGGAATAGGCTCCCCCGAGACGTTATTGACTGCAGCACCGTTGATTCTTTTAAACTTCGCCTAGACAAATATCTTGCATCAAACCCGCGACTGACTGCGTTTGTAAATATATAACTTCGTTTTATTCCCCCCTCAGTTACTAACCCATCTATCCCCTACTAACTTCCTAATCCTGCCACGAACATTAGTTCCAGGGCAGTAGTTCCCTTTCCAATGTTCCCTTACCCACTCTAAACCACTGTTTGGACACCTGATCCTCAGTGTTTTGGAGGACAAGTAGCCTAGAGGGGTCAATAGGTCTGTTGTGGCTTGATTTCATTTGTACTCCTTTGTACACGTACTGCTGCATAAACTGCCTCCACTTACAAGCCCATCCACCTACTAGTTCACGTGCCAACCAATCTGAAATTCAATCATTGGCCTATTTGACTTGTCAAAGGTCCACTCTCCAGCTACTCAGCCAACCAGACACCCACCTACATATGTTGATCCATCTATCTCATAATCCGGCAGGGGCACCCACTTTCTGCCATTCATCCACATATAACCCATCCACCAACCTACATATTGACTTACAAATCTGTATATTATTATCTCCAGCCAAAGTGCCCTCCGACACACCTCGCCTACCACCCTATTACTCAGTCGTAAACCCATCCATACAGTCACCTACCCCTCATCTATTCATCCACCATTGCACCCACAATGTCAGCCAAGGGCGGGTTTGTGTCCACCTACATGGAAGCTGGGGAGTTTGGCAGAAACAGGGAGAAGTTAGTGGTGGGGAGGGTAAAATATGTGGGGAGGGAGCTGGGTGGAGATAAGGTGGTGGATGAAAGAAATAGGGGTTGGAGAAGAATGAAATGCGGGCGAATGGTGGTGTTGGTGGTGAGGGAAGGTAAAGAGTGTGGAGGTGGAGATGGTTAAGGGGTAATGAAGGGAGGAGTAGATGTGGGAGGAAGAGATGGTCGGGAGGGAGTAAGATGGTGGTAGGGGAATGAGAGACATTAGATTGCTATGAACATTTGAAGATCAAACAACATTGACCTCAATTAGATATTTCAATATACTCCCATTGATATTCACATATCATAATATAGAGACCTTGGTAATTAATTATATGGTATATATTGACATATCTAAATATGTATACATATTAAAATCGCACATGGAAAATGCTGTATATATATATATTTCCGGCCTGCTGACACAGTACCGGTAAGTATTCTCATTTCTTAATGTACAAAAACTATAATTTATAAACTGGCAAATAAATAGCTAAGTGTTTTGTTTTGTAATGACTAACTTCATGTATCTTGTTATTTGTTGTGTGCTTAATGAAACAGTTTGTAGCGGTTTTATGAGTTAATTATATTCAAATGTCATCTGATCGAAAACATACTGACAAGGTAGTAATCAACAGTATGGAGTGGATCACATGCTTTCATTAATTTCATTGGAGGTGTTTGGTGTTGGAGTGACATTAATACTAATATACATTATGATACTACAGTAGATCAGGACTGGACACGAAAATTGAACTTTGCAGTAAGGGACCCACAATCGGAAAACGACCTCTCAAGTTCGAACCTCGAAACCGCGAATATGTGTTATTTTCGCGGTTTTGAGGTTCGAATTTGGGGGGTCGTTCTCGATTTTAGGTCCCTTACTGCAAAGTCCCATTTTCGTGTTCAGTCCAGATCTACTGTAGTCTATAATATTATATATATATAAATAATTCCATAACAAATTACTTTAGGTAACAAACGTAAAGTTAATGAGTAAAATCTGGGAATCTAAATAGAGAGAGCAAAGTTGGGGATGCCAAGAATAATACAATTATGCGAATACTGTATAAACAGGTGGATTTAACGAGATTTTAAATTTATCATACGCTTAGAGGGAAGGAAATGAAAGATTTAAAAGGACGATAATCAACAGACCGCATGAGCATATCAACAATTAATTAAAACATTAAGCGAAATTAATCTCTTTTATTTGGGAGCCAATTCAACGTTAAGGTCAGCCATTGGAAAATTGTCTGGTGGCGCTGGGAAGGGGTTGTGGTGGTGGTGGTAATGGTAGTGGTTTTGGCGGTGGTGGTGATGATGATGACGGTAATGATGGTGTGGTGATGCTTGTAGTGGTATTGTGGTGGTGATGATATCGGTGATAATGATGATGATGGTAATGGTGGTAGTGATGCTGATGAGGTGATGGGAGTTGAAGTAAGATAGAGAACGAGGAACAAGAGATGACTATCTAAATGGAGAAATGCGTAGGTGATAACATGGCAGCATAAATTAAATGGTGGGGATCAGGAGGTCAGAAGTGTGGGAAGCCATGAAAAGAGTGAAGTTGGGGAAAGCACCAGGAACAGATGGAGTGTGTGGGGAAATGTTGAGGTATGGTGGTGAGATAGTGATAGAATGGGTATGGAAAATGTGCAAACTAGCATGGGAGAAGGGGAGTGCACCCGATGACTGGAAGACTGGCATAATAGTCCCCCTATATAAGGGCAAAGGGGAAAGAGGAGTGTGTGGTAACCACCGAGGAATATGTCTTCTAAGCGTAGTAGGGAAGGTATACAGTAGGGTAGTGATTGAGAGAGTGAGAGTGAGAACGGAGAAATGGATAGGCGACGAGCAGGGAGGTTTTAGGAAGGGAAGAGGATGTGTAGATCAGATTTTTACCCTGAATTGTGTTGTGGAGAAGTATCTGGAGAAGAAACAAAAGGTGTATGTTGCCTTTATGGACTTGGAGAAGGCCTATGACAGAGTGGATAGAGAAGGTTTGTGGAAAGTACTTAGAATATACGGAGTAGAGGGCAAGTTGCTGAAAGCAGTGAAGAGCATGTATGAGGGTGCAAAGGTGGCAGTACGTGTGGAGAGTGAGCAGAGTGAGTTCTTTGACCTGAATGTTGGTTTGAAACAGGGGTGTGATGTCCCCGTGGTTGTTTACTGTATATATGGATGGAGTTATGAAAGAAATACTATCAAGAGCAGTGGATGTTGGTGTATCGCTGAAAAGGGAGGGAATTGAGTGGAAGCTACCTATACTGCTGTTTGCGGATGATACAGTTCTGATGAGTGATAATGAATGGGAGTTGCAGGGTCTGGTAAATGAGTTTGGAACAGTGTGCGAAAAACGGAATTTGAAGGTAAATACGGGGAAGAGCAAGGTTATGGTCTTCGAAAGGGGTGAAGTCACAGAGTGTGAGGTGAAGCTGAACGGTCAGGCTATGGAGATCGTCAACTCTTTTAAGTATCTGGGCAGTGTGTTGAGTAAAGATGGGACTATGGATGAAGAGGTGCGGGAGAGGGTACAACAGGGGAAGAGGGTTGTAGGAACGCTAAAAGCAAGTAACAAGAAATAGGGTGGTCAGTATGGAAGTGAAGAAGTCCTTGCATGACAGTGTGGTAATCCCGACACTGACTTACGGAAGCGAAGCATGGACGTTGGTTGAGAGACTCAGACCAAGAGTGAGAGCAGTGGAAATGAATTACTTAAGGAGTGCGTGCGGAGTTACATGGAGGGATAGACAGACTAATGAGGAAGTAAGAAGGAGGTGTGGTGTGGAGGTAGATGTGCTGGAAAGTGTGAAAAGGAACAACTTGAGATGGTTCGGCCATATGGAACGTATGGAAAGCGAGAGAATGACTAAGAGGGTGTATGAGAGCGAGGTGGAGGGACAGAGGGGGAGAGGTAGACCGAATATGAGGTGGAAGGATGGAGTGAGGAAGTACATGAACGAAGGTGGTGCTGGTTGGGGGGAGGGGCGTCGACTGACTGGGGACAGAGGTGCATGGGGGCGGTTCGTTCGTGGCCACCCCTTCGGGGATCACGGCGTCAGGCAATAGATAGATAGATAGATAAATTAAATCATATATTCGGATAGTCAAAGTAGTGAAGATTCGGAAGAAGAAAAGAGCTGCAAGTGGAAAATATATTGCAAAAGGATGTCAATCTATATACTCTGGCACATACCCCATTTTTTTTTTTTTTTTTTTTGTATTGGGGGTGGCCGGCTCGAGACAGAGCCCGAACAGGGGCAACACAACACAACACAACAGAAAACAAAAACAAAACACAGAGTCACAAACATCTTGGTCGTCCAGAAGAAATACCCAGAGACCCAGGCTCATTTGGGGTCTCCAACAAGATTCCCAGGTTCCAGATCTCCCGGAGAGGCTCCGATTTCCGCAGGAAGACACGCAGCAAAGCACACCACTATGCCCCCCCCACCATGCAACCAAGCGTACCCTTCATTTCTACCGGCTCCCCGGGCCAGTCGCCACTTTCATTCCGAGATGTACGATATTATACGGACGTACAAAACTATGAATACTATGAGTAAGGGTGTGAAAGATAAGAATGGGAGAATGCTAGCCGAGAAGCAAGAGAGAGTCGAAAGATGGAGGGAGTACTTCAGTGAGTTGCTAAATGTAAGGAATGAGGAGCCAGCAAACATAGCTGGATATGGTATGGGAGGGAGAAGAAGAGAAGTAGTGGAGGAGGAGGTGGGGATCAGGAGGTCAGAAGTGTGGGAAGCCATGAAAAGAGTGAAGTTGGGGAAAGCACCAGGAACAGATGGAGTGTGTGGGGAAATATTGAGGTATGGTGGTGAGATAGTGATAGAATGGGTATGGAAAATGTGCAAACTAGCATGGGAGAAGGGGAGTGCACCCGATGACTGGAAGACTGGCATAATAGTCCCCCTATATAAGGGCAAAGGGGAAAGAGGAGTGTGTGGTAACCACCGAGGAATATGTCTTCTAAGCGTAGTAGGGAAGGTATACAGTAGGGTAGTGATTGAGAGAGTGAGAGTGAGAATGGAGAAATGGGTAGGCGACGAGCAGGGAGGTTTTAGGAAGGGAAGAGGATGTGTAGATCAGATTTTTACCCTGAATTGTGTTGTGGAGAAGTATCTGGAGAAGAAACAAAAGGTGTATGTTGCCTTTATGGACTTGGAGAAGGCCTATGACAGAGTGGATAGAGAAGGTTTGTGGAAAGTACTTAGAATATACGGAGTAGAGGGCAAGTTGTTGAAAGCAGTGAAAAAGCATGTATGAGGGTGCAAAGGCGGCAGTACGTGTGGAGAGTGAGCAGAGCGAGTTCTTTGACCTGAATGTTGGTTTGAAACAGGGGTGTGTGATGTCCCCGTGGTTGTTTACTGTATATATGGATGGAGCCATGAAAGAAATACTATCAAGAGCAGTGGATGTTGGTGTATCGCTAAAAAGGGAGGGAATTGAGTGGAAGCTACCTATACTGCTGTTTGCGGATGATACAATTCTGATGAGTGATAATGAATGGGAGTTGCAGGGTCTGGTAAATGAGTTTGGAACAGTGTGCGAAAAACGGAATTTGAAGGTAAATGCGGGGAAGAGCAAGGTTATGGTCTTCGAAAGGGGTGAAGTCACAGAGTGTGAGGTGAAGCTGAATGGTCAGGCTATGGAGATCGTCAACTCTTTCAAGTATCTGGGCAGTGTGTTGAGTAAAGATGGGACTATGGATGAAGAAGTGCGGGAGAGGGTACAACAGGGGAAGAGGGTTGTAGGAACACTAAAAGCAGTAACAAGAAATAGGGTGGTCAGTATGGAAGTGAAGAAGTCCTTGCATGACAGTGTGGTAATCCCGACACTGACTTACGGAAGCGAAGCATGGACGTTGGTTGAGAGACTCAGACCAAGAGTGAGAGCAGTGGAAATTAATTACTTAAGGAGTGCGTGCGGAGTTACATGGAGGGATAGACAGACTAATGAGGAAGTAAGAAGGAGGTGTGGTGTGGAGGTAGATGTGCTGGAAAGTGTGAAAAGGAACAACTTGAGATGGTTCGGCCATATGGAACGTATGGAAAGCGAGAGAATGACTAAGAGGGTGTACGAGAGCGAGGTGGAGGGACAGAGAGGGAGAGGTAGACCGAATGAGAGGTGGAAGGATGGTGTGAGGATGTACATGAACGAAGGCGGTGCTGGTTGGGGGGAGGGGCATCGACTGACTGGGGACAGAGGTGCATGGGGGCGGTTCGTTCGTGGCCACCCCTTCGGGGATCACGACGTCAGGCAATAGATAGATAGATAGACAAAACTATAATGTGTTCTGAAGATGTAAAAACCATACAATACACCCACAGGCACCAGTATAAAATATATTCTAGAAGAAAACTCCAATACATCCCATATAGGCGACTGAAAAAATAAAAAACGAGCAGCAAAGATAGTACCTTATACAAAAGAACCGAACAGTTAATAGAAAACACAGTCGGTGAATGTGACAAATCAACAAACATAAAGTATATCAAGTTACACGGAAAATAGATGGAAGGAAAACCAAAGGGAAGAGAAAACGCCAGTGGATAAAGTTATTGTTGCAGCTTAAGGTGATCTATTGTAGGATATGGTTGGCAAGGAGGGGAGGAACAGCCAACAATATACTGGGAGAAGAGAGAAGGGAGTAACATGAAAAATGGAGGAAGAGGGGAGGAGTTTGGAGAGAAGAAGAGATAGGGAAAGAAAAAGAAAGAGAGAGAGTGAAGGAGGCAGCTGTGGTAATGGTTGGTGAGAGTAGCGTAAGACTAGAGGTTATTTAGGAGGAAAGGGATGTTGAAGTGATGATGATAGGAGTAATGGTGGAGATGGTGATATTGGATGTGACAGTGACGGTGGAAGAAAATAAGACGGTAGTGTTGGTGATGGCGATGATAGTGTCTGAGAAGCTAACTAATGGCATGGTGTCAAGGAGGGGTGGGGGGGGTGGGGGGTGGAGCAGGAATGCAATAGATCGGGAAAAGCTTAGGTGAGGACAGGAACGCAAGATGGGAAGGGTTGTACCAAAATGAATAACATGGAGGATGAAGGTGAGAGAGTGAGAAGGGGTGGAGGTGGAAGGAGGAGGCAGAGATGGATGTGACATTTGTGATGGTAGTGGTAATGGTGACAGACCTCCTGCCTGTACATTAGCTATTATATTTGTCATCAAATAAACAACACATATATATATATATATATATATATTCGCTTATGATTACAGTAAACCTCAATAATACTACGGTGAAATGAACACCTCCAGCTTCATTTAATCTGTTATCTACAAAACACATGTTATTACATAGACATACCAGGCACAGGCAGATACATAATTATTGTAGGTACAAAGGAAATCAAGCAACAACAAATCTAGTGACTCCTCTAGGCTGCTTGTCCTCCAAAACACTGAGGATCAAGTGTCCAAACAGTGGTTTAAAGTGGGTAAGGGAACATTGGAAAGAGAACTACTGCCCTAGCACTAATGTCCGTGGCAGGATTAGGAAGTTAGTAGGGGACTGATGGGTAGATGGGCTTTCAGTCAGAACGGCTACAAGATCAGTTGTCACATTCAAATTGACCACAGGCCAATCTGGCCAGTTTTAAACCTTAACTTAACCAAAATATATCCATCTTAGGCTAGCCCATCTTAGTATTAGCGAAATCTAGCCTAGGCCACACACACACACACCCACATACACACACGTGTAGATAATATATATACAGTATATATATATATATATATATATATATATATTATAAAGCCTACTGTATATATATATATATGTGTGTGTGTGTGTGTGTGTGTGTGTGTGTGTGTGTTTGATAAAAATCTAAAATACAGAAATAGGACACGAACTTAGTAAATCAATGTTAAGCCAATACCTAAAAGCCCTGTACCATGCAAGGGGCCACAAGGGGAGAGACAGGAATCCAGTTACTGGGATATAACGTATTCATAGAGGAATGTGGGGCAGTAATGGACAAAGTGAACCTACAGAGAGAAGCAACCAAGAACAATCAGAAATAAACGATCAATAGAATAGAAAAGAACACCGACAGGCAGAGTTAAACGATAACAAATGAATAAAATCGTATACAAAATATTTGAGCCATTCACCTTATTAAATCAGCCATGTAAATTGAATTTAATGGTAATTATGTTATGGATTGAGGTACTGCAGTCAATAACGTATGTGGAGGAAGTTGTGGCAGTGTTGGGTGCAAGGGGATAAGTGCTTATAATTATGGACGTTTAACATTACTTAGTCTGGTTACTACTTGTATTTTTTGTGTACATGTGTAGACATTTTAGGGCTGCTATGAGATCAATTAAGGAAAAACAGCTGGATCATGACTGGTAAAATATTAATTACCTTTTGTCAGATATTACAGTACATAACTTGTCTCTTTCCTGTACAGTATACGTGCGTGATGTATCAGATAATGACCTAAATATGTTATGCAGGTGTCCAAAATAATGTGTCCCTATGATCCAACTCTACTGCCGGACGTAGGCTGTTGATTCACCGCTCTACACAATGAAGTCAGCAGTCTTATTCAAGATGGCGAGTGAGACACCGAGACAGTTTGAGTGATGCTACCGGCTCAATCAAAGTCTTACTATTCGGAAGATGTCGTATCAAGAGTGGTAATATGATATTTCTAAGAATGTTCAGAAGAAAAAATCAATAAGAATATTGAGAGAAGATGGAGGGTTAAACTTGTGCATTGTTGAAGAGTAAGTGATAGTCGTGTGGAAGATTGTGTCGGGTAGATGGATGGATACATTGTTGAAGAGTAAGTGATAGTCGTGTGGAAGATTGTGTCGGGTAGATGGATGGATACCTTGTTGAAGAGTAAGTGATAGTCGTGTGGAAGATTGTGTCGGGTAGATGGATGGATACCTTGTTGAAGAGTAAGTGATAGTCGTGTGGAAGTTGTGTCGGGTAGATGGATGGATACCTTGTTGAAGAGTAAGTGATAGTCGTGTGGAAGATTGTGTCGGGTAGATGGATACATTGTTGAAGAGTAAGTGATAGTAGTGTGGAAGATTGTGTCGGGTAGATGGATGGATACATTGTTGAAGAGTAAGTGATAGTCGTGTGGAAGATTGTGTCGGGTAGATGGATGGATACATTGTTGAAGAGTAAGTGATAGTAGTGTGGAAGATTGTGTCGGGTAGATGGATGGATACATTGGATTTTGGATGACCTCATTTGTGATTTACTCTTTACCAATTTATCATACTTAAATATTATATCCATACTTCGTACTAGTAATTTTACGAGTTACATTACAATTCATTCTAATTTATTATACGATGTTAAGCCAAACATTTGAGATTTAATTGTGAATGACGGACACAACTTATGTGGCGCGGTAGTTTTAATGTGGAAAGTCATTATGGCTAACGAGCATTTATTGACCACTTACTGAATCAGTGATAGCCTAACAAAGCACAATGAATTGTTTCCACTCCTGTTCTCCCGCTTTCCTTGTTAACGAAACTTTTGATTGAACCTCCATCACCCGATCATAGAGTAATAACATTGTCTTTGAACATCGCTGACTCACATTTTCAAAATATGAGCCGCTCATCTGTTCAAAATATTATTTATTCATGAACTTTTATTTAATCAACAAAGTATTTGTGCACGCAATGATTTCCTAAATAGCTTCCAGAATTAGTCCTGATTGAAGCCAGTGCTTAACCCTTTGAAGCTCTGACGCGTTTTAGCAGTTTATTTTGGGTATCATTAGACGATTTTATGCAGCTTAGGAAGTATCTGTGGATATTAATAGTGTTTATACTATCTCAATCAACCCTTTGACTTCCATATACCGTTACTAATCTAAATACGATCATCTAATAATAGCCAGAAACAGAACAGAAACGCGTATTGGAGCTTGATAGGGTTAAGAAATACACACATATTTTGTTAATATATACAATTAAATAAGTTAAATTGTAAAGATATGTTGCATTACAAATTGTATTAAGGTTACATCAGTCAATCAATAGCATTCTTATGAATGCTCTTTGATCACAAATGTTTCTGTTAAGTGAAGCAGGTTATAAGATGTTTTTGTATAGTCAGGGACAGGAATTATTGAACATTTTGTGAAGCAACAATTATGATACATTGGTTAACTAGTCAGTGTTTACCCTCTTATTTTTATCATTTGGATTTTCAGGTTTTCATACTCTACTTATGCCATGTGTCAAAACAAAGTCCTTTTCGATTTCACACTTTAAGCTATACCGCTAAATCTTTGCGATTCATATATGTATATATTATATTCATCCCATCAAAAATAAAGTAATAGAATACAACACTAAAAGTAGAAAAATAGATCAACACAAATAATAAAGTAACTCCATACTTTGACTCCTGCCCAGTGTTTGTGTTTTGCGACTTATCTCTTTCTTCAGAATGTTCACTTCTTCTTTATCACTTGCCTTCTATTCACGTTATTTTATCACCCTCTATAAACTCTCTCATTTTCAACCTTACTTCCTTCATCCTTAACATTTTACTACTTGACCCATTCAGTTCCGGTGGCGTCCAATATATTCTAGCAACTTTCAGATGATTGTATTCAACTTAGGAAGAACCTCTAACAATTAAAAGGCTATACAATATATCATTTAACCTTTAAAGCTACCACAGATCTGTCCTGAGCTGAATAACATAGGCTAATAGTGTCCAGAAGATGATGAGAAGGACATCACCGGTATTGAACGGGTTAATATTGACTTCACCTTACATTCGTACGCCTACTACTTATACAGTCTCTCTCTCTCTCTCTCTCTCTCTCTCTCTCTCTCTCTCTCTCTCTTCGTATTTTTACTTCTTCTCATCCCGATGTCACACTCCTATCTCTCCCTCCAGTTTCTCCTCTTCATTCATTTAATCTGCCTTTTTCCATCTTACATTCCCTTAGCTCATCCTCTTTCACTCATTATTAGCATATTCCTTCCCTATTCCTCCTCTTCTCTAACTATGGTTATGGCAATATGGTTTTAGACGATGTCGATCAACTGCAGACATTCTTTGCCTTCTTACACATCAAATCAACCAAGCTACAGACCAACATGGTGAAACACATACAATAGTACTGGATATATAAAAGGCATTTGATAGAGTCTGGCATCAATCCTTATTGTAGAAGATGTCACACTACGTCCTTGCATCATTAGTTCCACTAAATTCTTCTTATCTTCATAACAGAACAAATATGTGTAATGGTAGATGGCCTATATTCTCAATTTCACTCAATAAATGCTGGTGTTCCCCAGGGATCAGTGTTGGCCCCAACTTTGTTCCTCATTCATATCAATGATCTCATATCTACCACTCATAATCCAATACATTCCTACGCAGATGACTCAACACTCCACAGTTCCTTCACATTTACCAATTCTTTCACCAAACCCGATCTTATAAATTCAAAAATAAACACTGCAATTTCTCTGAACCAGGACCTTTCTAGAATCAATGAATGGGGACAAAAGAATCTAGTTTCCTGTAATGCACAGACAACCAAGTACATTCAATTTTCTAACCGACAGAATCTCACTGACTCCCATATATTTTTTAATGATGTAAATATTCCCACTTCCCCTAATATTGATATTCTCGGTGTAACATTATCTACTAACCTGAGCTGGACACATTATGTTAGAAGCATTGCTAAGAATGCCTCTAAAAAACTGGGACTCCTGTACAGAGTTCGAGAATTCTTCACTGACGAGCAGTTGGCCGTAATATATAAAAGTCATGTGCGTTCTCAGATGGATTACTGTTCACCTCTGTGGAGTGGAAGTGGAGTGGTTGCATTGAGGCAGTTGGACAAAATTCAAAACAAAGCTATTAGATTAATCAATAACCCTGCAATCATACAGGACCTTCCCACATTATCCATACGAAGAAACGTTGCATCCCTTGCATTATTCTACAGATATTTTCACAGCAATTGTTCTGAGGAACTTGCTTCAATTGTGCCGCCTCTCCACATCTTTCCCCGTAGAACTAGGGCAGCTGAGAGCGTCCATGAATTTACACTTTCTCCTCCACAATGCAGAACTTCTGCTTATCAAAATTCATTTATCACCAGAACTACTACTCTTTGGAATTCACTTCCCTCGTGTTGCTTTCCACAAACTTACAATCTACAACAGTTTAAATCCAGTTGTTACAAACATTTTATGAATGGAGGATGCCTTTAGGCACATGGACCTTTTTTGTTTTATCTGTGTGTTTCCTTCCTCCGTTCATTGTCTTTAAAAAAAAAAAAAAAAAAAAAAATCCCTTTCCTCCTTCTTATTCCTTCTCTTCCCATTTTCTCTGCACACAAAAGAGGATGATAATTGCAGGACCGTTGCTCGCCAGTCAATGCCGGATATAACTACCCATTGATCCACACCTGAAGGACGAGAACCAGAAGGAAGGAAGGGGGGGGGGGAATGGGGGGTAGGAGAGAGAAGATAAGGGAGGAATAAAAATATATGGGGGATACACGAATAGACAGGGATAGCTATCATTAAATAATTATAATTATATAAACATAAACAGTAGATGCAAGGGTATATAGTGAGCAAAACCCAGAATAGAAAGAAACCAAAACAAATTGCATTTGAAAATAATAGCTGTATACAGTCTATCTATCTATCTATTGCCTGACGCCGTGATCCCCGAAGGGGTGGCCACGAACGAACCGCCCCCATGCACCTCTGTCCCCAGTCAGTCGATGCCCCTCCCCCCAACCAGCACCGCCTTCGTTCATGTACTTCCTCACTCCATCCTTCCACCTCTCATTCGGTCTACCTCTCCCTCTCTGTCCCTCCACCTCGCTCTCGTACACCCTCTTAGTCATTCTCTCGCTTTCCATACGTTCCTTATGGCCGAACCATCTCAAGTTGTTCTTTTTCACACTTTCCAGCACATCTACCTCCACACCACACCTCCTTCTTACTTCCTCATTAGTCTGTCTATCCCTCCATGTAACTCCGCATGCACTCCTTAAGTAATTCATTTCCACTGCTCTCACTCTTGGTCTGAGTCTCTCAACCAACGTCCATGCTTCGCTTCCGTAAGTCAGTGTCGGGATTACCACACTGTCATGCAAGGACTTCTTCACTTCCATACTGACCACCCTATTTCTTGTTACTGCTTTTAGCGTTCCTACAACCCCGTTGTACCCTCTCCCGCACTTCTTCATCTATAGTCCCATCTATACTCAACACACTGCCCAGATACTTAAAAGAGTTGACGATCTCCATAGCCTGACCGTTCAGCTTCACCTCACACTCTGTGACTTCACCCTTTCGAAGACCATTACCTTGCTCTTCCCCGCATTTACCTTCAAATTCCGTTTTTCCCACACTGTTCCAAACTCATTTACCAGACCCTGCAACTCCCATTCATTCAGGTCAAAGAACTCGCTCTGCTCACTCTCCACACGTACTGCCGCCTTTGCACCCTCATACCTGCTCTTCACTGCTTTCTGCAACTTGCCTTCTACTCCGTATATTAAGTACTTTCCACAAATATTCTCTATCCACTCTGTCATAGGCCTTCTCCAAGTCCATAAAGGCAACATACACCTTTTGTTTCTTCTCCAGACATTTCTCCGCAACACAATTTAGGGTAAAATTCTGATCTACACATCTTCTTCCCTTCCTAAAAACCTCCCTGCTCGTCGCCTATCCATTTCTCCGTTCTCACTCTCACTCTCTCAATCACTACCCTACTGTATACCTTCCCTACTACGCTTAGAAGACATATTCCTCGGTGGTTACCACACACTCCTCTTTCCCCTTTGCCCTTATATAGGGGGACTATGATGCCAGTCTTCCAGTCATCGGGTGCACTCCCCTTCTCCCATGCTAGTTTGCACATTTTCCATACCCATTCTATCACTATCTCACCACCATACCTCAACATTTCCCCACACATTCCATCTGTTCATGGTGCTTTCCCCAACTTCACTCTTTTCATGGCTTCCCACACTTCTGACCTCATGATCCCCACCTCCTCCTCCACTACTTCTCTTCTTCTCCCTCCCATACCATATCCAGCTATGTTTGCTGGCTCTTCATTCCTTACATTTAGCAACTCATTGAAGTACTCCCTCCATCTTTCGACTCTCGACTCTTTTGCTTCTCGGCTAGCATTCTCCCATTCTTACAGTCAATGCCTGATAATATTATAACCCCCCAGTTTATCGAGAGCGAGAGAGACTATGGACAGGATAAAGTTAAACACAAGTAGCAAGGTTACAGCAAGCACAAAACATACATCTAAATATTACCCCTTAGAGAAGAATACAGTTTGTTAATGAAATCAATATATGTTGAACAGGACAAAATAACCTATATTGCAAATATAGGTAAGCTTATAGAAAGAGTATATATAAAGAATAAGACAAACAGAGCGGAGAAAATCACACACGGTGAATCATATTCCTCTAAATTCTGAAAAAAAACAAGGAAGAGACGATGATACGTAAAGAAAGGGCGTACGAGAGAAGAAGGAATTAAAGAGACGATAAGAACACTGAACATGAAAGAAACAACAAATAGGACAGAAATAAATAACAAGCACAATTAAAACTTCAGCGCTAAAAGTATGTCATTATCACAATCTTATAAGAGGACGAGAAGGAGGTGAGGAAAGAATGAGGGGGTGATGGACGAGAGGGAGGGGGAGGAAAGAAGTGAGGTGGGTATGGCAGAAGAGGAGTAGGAGGAGGAAGTATAAACAGGCATGAATATATATATTATATATATATATATATATATATATCTATATATACATATATATATATATATATATATAGACATATATATCTATATATCTAATATATATACATATATATATATATATATATATATATATTATATATATATATATTAATATATTAATATATATATATATATAATATATATATATATATTATAATACATATTTGTTATATATATATATATATAAACAACCGATATATATAGAGAAGCGAATGGAGATACCTGTGGGTCGAAAACGAAGGCATGAAATATTCGTATACAGTATGTTGGTGATGATAACAGGGAGAAAGAGGAAGGAAAAGAGACAATAACAACACAAAATATATATGACAAGAAGAAGAGGACATAACTTGGGTATTGCAAAATGAGACAGCATAATATATCATTCGGAAATATAATCAAATATACATTTAAAAGCTAACACAAAGAAAGGATAAACAGAACGAAAATATAATTATGTGAAACAATAAATGACAGTCTGAAGGATAATTACGAACTAAAATACGTATATAATCATAACAATTAAGATCAGGGAAACTGAACACGAACGGGATAAAGAGGAAGTAAAGAATCAAAAGAAATAACAGTGGATAATAATAATAATAATAATAATAATAATAATAATAATGATAATAATAATAATAATAATTATATTAATACTAATAATACTGGTAATAATAATAATAATAATAATAATAATAATAATACTATTAATAATATTAATAGACCACAACATTTGTAAGTGCCAAATAGCACACTGTCTGGCCTGAGACTGAAACCCTTGACCTGACGGTTTGTAGACGAGTGCTCTAACAAACGCGCTACGGCCTATAGCCATACATACAAATATAAACACGTTTTCTGAACCACATTCTATTGTTTTATGTGCAAATACATATTATGGATAACCTTAGAATAGATGGGGCAGGAAAAAGTTTGTGAATGGCATTTGGAAATATAACACATAATACACAAAGAAGCAAAAAGAGACAGAAATACGAAATGAGAACAAGTGACTGATATATGGAGATTGATGCATGAATAATACATTTACAAAATATATAACAAGACAGAAGAAAACCATAATCGTGTTTGGTAAATTTAAAGAGGCACAGAACACTACAAAACCATAACCAGGTATGATTGAGGTGACAGGCACAAAGACAATATGATGATCGAAGTAGGAATATAGGAGCTTCGAAACTTTAAGACTAGGAAAATGTGATATGCATAGCAAATAGTAAAGCCCTATAAGTAAATGCCAAGTGAGCGTGAGATATAAGAACAGAAATATGGTAGGTAAACTGAGATGTCGATACGGTAAGATCAAGGAGACACACATGATAAAAACGTTGTGGATAAAATATGAAAGAGGTTAACTTGGAACACAGAAAGAGGGCACACGAAGACTTGGGATAAAACATGTACGTGGATAGAACATTATGCGAAGGGGAGAATGAAAGACAACGCGGAATAAATGGACAAACGAATATATGAAACAGTAATACTTGACAAACAATTAAAGAAGGAAAGGTAAACAAAAAGCGTAAATAATTAATAATGGGAGAGAATAGCCAGCAAAAATTTAGTATATCAAAGATACAAAACGTGAAAAGGGAAAATGGGAGGCTGTAGAGAGAAAATGAGTGGCTGGGGGGGGGGGGGGGAAGCTAATTTTAGAGAATGGGGCGAGTGGTGCTCAGGTTGGGGTGGTAGAAGAGGGGAGGATATGGGAGAGGAGATGGGAAGCAACTGAAAAGTGTGGAGGAAGAGAATAAGGCGAAATATAAAGGGACTTCAAGGAGATATACTGTAAGGTATAGTTGTAATGATGGAAACAAATAATACAAAGGGAAAGGAATACACGAAAATATACGAATATGGGAGAAATATAGAATAGGACAAAGAGAAGAACATACAAATTAAGGTGGATGGCGATAGAAGTATTATGGAAGAATATGAATATGTAGAGATATATAAGTTGTATACCAAATTAGGAATACATCATCAGTAAAGTGCTTAGTGGCAACACAAGTAAAATTAACATATTACTAAGGGTATTATAACATTATATATAAGAATGTTAAGAGCTAAGTGAAACATATGGGAGGACATGGAAGATATAATTAATGAAATGTATATAATTGATGAACATACCAGTGAAAACTAATTGTAAAATTAACGAAGTCAACACATATGAAGAATTACTAATAATAAGAGGTAATAAATTAATGAAGGATGACAGAGACGACACAAATATATATAAATAAGAAACTAAATGAGTTGACACAAAACTAAATAATTGCAATACAGATAAAGCACGATGATAATATTTATCACAGACAATATACTGAGCGACGTGAGACAATGGCCAATAAATATAGAAAGACTGAATGAGAACACACAAACACCAGGAAATATAAGGAGCAAGTGACGAGAGTAATGAGAGACATACTGTAATTCACAGTCATAAAGGAAGACAACAGAGGTAACCCAGGCAACAGATACAAGACCAAGGGTAGAATAACAGCGAATGAATATAAAAGGAATGCCAAACACAAATATTGGAAGAGGTAAAATATATAAGAATTACAGACATGCAACAAACGAATGAAGGTGCATTAATATATACAGTATTATATATATATACATATATATATACTGTATATATACTGTATATATATATATATTACAATGCAAAGCCAGACGTGAGAAATAATGGAGACATGAGATCAGAAAAAAGAACACCTACAGGTAATCTCACACAACCTACCCGGGTTTCGAACCCTGGACCTTGCGATCAACAGGCACTCGTGCTAGCCACTACACCACACTGGTCACAAAAGTCTTGCAACCTGGCAACAACTGCCTGTTGATCGCAAGGTCAAGGGTTCGAATCCAGGGTGGGTTGTGTGAGGTTTTTCTCAAGTGGCATTACTTGAGTAAAAGGTTACCTACAGGTAATGTTAACCCTGTAATTACTATGATGTCCTGGCTATTATTAGATGATTGTATTTGACTTCTAAAGGGCCTCTAAGTCACGCATATCTTACATAACCTTTTAACTTTTACAGGCGCTTCATATACTAAATAAAGTTGCGTAATGAAAAACAAAAATCAAAATATATAAATGAATGAAATAAAGTAAAATAAACAAAGGATTGGTCATATGGTATACTGAAAGGGTTAAGAGCAAGACAGTGGTAGCATAAACAGTGACAAAACACAAAACAACAACACCATAACAATTCTTCCATAACCATGCTTCCGTGCTGACTCCCTGCCTAGGCAAACTCTTTCGTCTCTGTCTATCCTCTAACGTCTTCCCTTCATGCTGGAAGTTTGCTCACATTCAACCTGTCCCAAAGAAGGATGACCGCTCTCAACCCTCCAACTATCGTCCAATTGCACTCTTCTCTTGTCTTTCTAAAGTTTTTGAAACTATTCTTGCTTCCAAATTTCTTAAGCATTTCTCTTCTCATAATCTGCTCTCAGATCGCCAGTATGGCTTCCTTAACCCTCCTCTAGCGGGTGCTCTGTGGCCGTTTTGGGCCATTCTGGGCCGTTCTGACTGCTATATCAACCATCAGTATGAAAGGAACTGTATTGCGCCGAAAACTAGGTGGAAATCGCTACACAATGACGCCACATACAGCTACGTAGCACTCGTGGAGCACTGACAGTGTTACCTCGAAGATGGAAGTTTAGCAGATTTTGCTACCTTGCTCACTTTTAGCGAACTATTGGTTACACTGTCATCCTCACGCGCGGTGGGGGAACTGGAGTTAGTGTGGGCCGGGAGGCCACAGATGTCGGACGTATGGATCATTACTATCCCACCCATTTTCACTCGATTTCCACCCTTTTTTCACCCGTTTTTTGCCAGTTTTTTCAACACGACTTAAGTGGTGAGCCGCTTTTTAAGGGTTAAGGGTCGCTCTACTGGTGACCTTCTTTCATATCTTACTAACTCTTGGTCATCCTCCTTTCGGGACTTCGGTGAGACTTTTTCTATTGCACTAGACATATCGAAAGCCTTCGATAGAGTCTGGCATAAATCTTTAATTTCTAAACTACCCTCCTTCGGTTTCTATCCCTCCATCTGTGCCTTTGTCTCTGATTTCCTTTCCGGCCGTTCCATAGCCGCTTTTGTGGACGGCCATTGTTCACTTCCTCACCCTATAAACTCCGGTGTTCCTCAGGGCTCTGTCCTATCTCCTATTCTCTTTCTAATTTTTATAAATGATCTCCTTAACTGTACCTTAATTCCCATCCATTCATACGCAGACGACTCAACCTTACACTACTCCATTAGTTTTTCAGAACGCCCCAGCCAGCAATCCCTCAACGACAAACGTAATGAAGCCATAGAACTCTTAAATTCTGATCTAAATACTATTTCCAATTGGGGCAGAGAAAACCTTGTTAACTTTAATGCTTCCAAAACCCAATTTCTCCATCTATCTACCCGTCAGGATCTCCCAGCGGACTATCCCTTATTCTTCAACAATACAAAAATCAACCCTTCACCTTCTCTCAATATTCTTGGTGTCTCTTTTTCTTCTGCTCTCATTTGGAAGGACCATATTACCAGTCTTGCTAAGGCAGCCTCCCAGAAGCTGGGTGTGCTCAACCGCCTTAGGGGGTTCTTTTCCCCTGCACAGCTTCTTGCTCTGTACAGGGGCATAGTGCGCCCTTGTATTGAGTATTGTTCACATGTGTGGGGAGGTTCCTCTCACACCGCTCTCCTAGACAAAGTTGAAAGGAAGGTCTTTCGTATCATTAACTCCCGTCCACTCACCAACTCTCTGCAATCTCTCTCTCTCTGCCGCAATGTTGCATCTGTCTCGCTATTCTATCGCTACTATAATATTCAGTGTTCCTCAGAGCTATCCCAGTGCATACCACCTCCTTTACGTAGGGCACGTGGTACCCGTCTTGCAACTCAATCCCACCCCTACTCTGTGCAACTCTCCAACCCAAGAGTGAAACGTTACTCTCAAACTTTCTTCTACTCAACAGCTGAGCTCTGAAACTCTCTCCCAGAACCAGTCTTTCCCTCTTCCTATGACTTAAATTGCTTCAAACTCTGTGTGTCCAGGCATTTTGGCTCGAACGTCCCTTAATTTTGGCCCTGTCACTCTTTCAACTATGGGGGAGGCACTCGCTATAGGCAGTTATGCCTTTTGCCTCCCTCAATCACATAGAAAAAAAAAAAAAAAAAAAAAGGTGAACACAAAACGAGGAATGAAAGACAATAAAACAAAAACAAACCTGGATACATAATTACAGACAGGGAGAGGCGTAGAACAAGATAATCACAGGAAAGGAAACACAGGAAAGGGAGAACTAAAAGTAAGATATACAACTAAAACATACAGAGAACCAACAGAAACATAAACTAGGTTAAATAACAAGGTAGATGGAAGAGGAGCAACGTAAACAAGGACACATCGAAAGATGAAGGGGAGATGTGAGGTGGAGAAAGAGTAAGTGTGGTAAGGGAAAGGAAAGTGGAAATGTAGTAACTATTAGTTTGAATAAAAGAAAGAAAAATTATATATTGTTTTTATTTGTTTTCTACGTACATGAAGAAGATAACAGTCAAAGCTGGCTGTAACAAGTCCCCCCCCCCCCCCCCCAACACCACCACCACCACCACCACGATTGAAAGAGTGATAGACAACCGTTAGAGGTAACATAGTTGTGTTGTGTTACGATCCAGGTTCTCAAAGACACAGGGCTCTTCAACATTGGACTAGGTAATGGCAAAATGCAACAACGGTAACACTAGATCCAACCCCTGCCTTAAACACTGGAAAACAAAACACCATTACCGCCCTGAGTCGTACCTGGACAACGAGGTATCCTATGACTCGGTAACTGGTGCACACACACTAGGCTGACGCTCGATGAAACAGCCTATTCTCAAACAGTAAAAGATTACTCGATTAGGTTACACAAAGAAAAGATAGTTAACGTGATTAATTAACGTTACGGTAGATACTCAAATAACTGGCACTCCTGTATTAAAGAAAGTGCAATGCTAGTCCTGCAACATCAACTGGAAACTTCTGAAATAAGTCTGATGCTGGGAAGATGTTCGTAAAGAATCTTGAACAATTATAATGCAGAATACGGGTCACAATAAATACTAGGACATATAGTAATAATAGGCAGGCGAATAATAAAGACTGCGCAAAGGTAGTAATGCTCGACAACTAAAGAAATGCTTCGTGACACAACGCAACAGCCTACTCGGGTTGTGCAACTCAACAACAACCTCGGCTCAAAAGTGCAGTGAATAATAATGTTGCATACATATAATAATGGGGCTTATCTCTAACCAGTGTCTGCTCAGTTAATAGAGTCTAGCTGGGGTATCAAGGCAGGGCAACAATGGGTGAGCATGCGGCTCGTAGCCTAATGTTGTCCGAAGGTGGTATAATGAAGATTACGTTATATGACGGGGATGCTCTCTTGATTAATCTAGGTCTCTAGTACCTAGTTCTATCCTGGCGATCCCTCAGAAGTCAACACAAAGAGGCAGCACTATGTTGTGAGGGATAGGCTATGGCCCTCTCACACCACAGCGCTGTGCTCGCAAAGTAAACCCACCCGAAGACAACTTAGGCTCCCACAGTACCTGTCGATGTCGTGCAGGGCTTAGCTAACACTGCACACATCGGAGACAACGACACAGTAACCTTACCCCTAGTCTAGCTTTAAATAACCAAGCAGAATCACTCAACACCCTGCCAGGGAGACATATACCGGTCTACAACCTTCCCGAGAGAGGACACACACGGAAAAGTCCGTCTCTCCAAACCTCATTAAAGCCTAATACATGGAAATATCTGAGAGCTTCGCATACAATACGACTGGCCGACGGTGAACGTCTATGCTGAAACCAGAAGGGATGTGGAGTTTAATAAAGATTAGAGAATGAGAAAGGAGAAGTCGAGAGAGAGAAATAGTATGCAAAGTGGCGAGTATGGGGGACAGAATTGCAAAGGATGTAGACGATACGCGTGTCAGGCAAGCTCTAAGCTGGTAAAAAACATGAGGCCGCGACGGGAAGGGACTAGTTGACCACCCGGCCGCCAACGCCGTCAGCGCCCAAGCGAGCTGTGTCATAGCTCACCCCCGCTGCCAGGTGTACTCCCTCACCCTCTCTCGCTCGCCTCCCACACAAGCAACATTTATATTATAGCGAATATAAAATACAAGGCGCGGTCACAGACCAAAACAAAGATCACTTCTAGACTGTCTGCGGCAACACGACACAAATGAAATAAAGCAGATCATTCTAGGACAACTGTAGCCTATCCCCCCATCCTGGCGAGCGCTAGCGAGCTGCAATGCCCCACGCAACCATTCTGCCAACGCCGGAGGCATCACACCCCCCCCTAGATATTGGACACTGAGCCCATATCTGAACAGGCAGAATGTCGCTAGAATCTGCCACTCCTAACCACTCTGCCACTCATGGAATGCAAGCTCAGTCTCCTCAAAAAAAAAATACAACATTTTATATATAAACAAATCTTATCACCCTTCCCAAATATAATACATTAATTCATAACATTGTGCTCCCAGAGCGAGCTTTAAGAAGCACAGCCTACTGAGGGAAAATCATCTGCACTCAGTACTCAGCTACAATATTATCTTAAAATTAATTATTAAAAAGAAAGAGTTTTTATTTAATTGTTCATATTTTATTTTAATGTTGTTTTTGGCGGCTACTATAGATGTAGCCTAATTTTCTTCTAATCAAAGCCAACAACTCCTGCCCTGCGACCCTACGCTGATGCTACACACGCGAGCCAACAAGCACCAGCGCAAAAATACACCGCGAGCCAAGACAGGAGGCTATACCAACATACTGTGGTAGCCTGCCCCGGATCCTCCACCCGCGACAGACACTGACTGAGCAGCGAGGGTTCTCCTGCAAACAAAGCCAAAACATTATCAGTGCCCTTAGCATGCCACACATCCAACTTGTGTTCCGGCAGCACAACAACACCTGACACTGATAAACTGTCCAGTTCATCGTAAGACTGGGCACTTCTCTTCGCTCTTTCCGGCAACGGGGCCTGCCAATAACCCTTCACTAGTTCTACCTTCGTGATGAGCGAGGCAGCCCCGACGCGGTCTATGGTGTCGTCAACTCTGGGTAATGGATAGGCGTCTGTCAGGGATAATGCTTCCACATTCTTGCAATCAACACACACACGGACTCTGCCACCAAACTCAGGTTGCAAAGCCACTGGCAACGACCACTCACGATATCCCTCATCCCTCAGACCCCTCTCCACACGCTGTCCAGCTCCGCCTTCACAACAGGCTGTCGAGCAGGATTCACACAGCAGGGAACCAACTCGAGCCTTGCACTGTCTCCAGCCTCCATGTCGGATTCTACCCCGTACATCAGGCCTGGAGAAGCAACAAACATGCGGACGGACTGCCACAGCCTAGTAAACAACTCCTCTTGTCGCTCAGGAACAAGAGGTTGCAACTTATCTCGCAGAACAATATGCCTAGTGCCCTCCCACATCTCCTTCACCATGTGGAGAGGGCCCCTCACCCGATGCCCGAAAACAAGCTCATTCGGACTGAAACCGAGACTCTCTCCAGGTACTTCTCTTGCCGCGAACAAAACATTACGGCAGACCAAGGTCCCAATCCTTTCCGTTCTCTGCGCAATAACATCGAAGCATGCTTTTCAGCGTGGCGTGCCACCTCTCCAACACCCCTTGACTCTCCGGGTGATACGCAGAAGAGACGACAGTGCTGATGCCATGCTGAATCATAGTTTGTTTGAACAGATTAGATGTAAAATTAGAGCCTTGGTCCGATTGCACCTCTTGCGGGTAACCATACCGCGAGCAATACAAGAGCAGGTTCCGGACAACAGTTTTCGCTGTGCCATTTCTCATTGGATATGCATCAGGATAACGAGTGGCCACATCCATGATAGTTACTAGAAATTTATTACCGGCACTAGTAGGGGGTAGGGGTCCGACCATATCAATGATGACCTTACTGAAGGGCGGTCCACTGACAGGAAGGGGGTGCAACGGGGCTCTCGGAATTGTTTGGTTAGGTTTTCCATCCCTCTGGCACGTATGACACCTTGCTATCCAGGTTACCACCTGCCCCTTCAACCCCGGCCACCAAAACAATTTTTCTAAAGCCGCCACCGTTTTTCTCACCCCTAGATGTCCTGCCAGTGGTATGTCATGCGCCAACCTCAGTAGGCTATCCCTGCACTCCCGTGGCACCACCAACTGGTCCACTACTCCGGACCCCTCTTGCCAACTACGTTTAGGGTCTTGAAAACGCCTATAGAGGATGCCTTCTAAATAAAAAAAATCTCCTGGCTGTGCATCGCCGTCCTCGTCGATCTCTACAGCTCCATTAGCACACGTTTGGAGCTCAGGGTCCTCTAGTTGCAACCGACGTATATCTGAGGGTGCCAAGCAATCTAACTGCTCCCGGAGCAATGCATGACCTTCCCCGATACTGGGCGGCTCCCTCTGTCTCTCTCGATGTACATAACGTTGCTGTCATGGAGACTCATCATGCCCAGCCTCGTCACTCTCGATGACAGGCCCAGGGGCTACTCCAGAATTAAGTAATGGTGCTAATACTGAATCACCCAGGAGAGCCGCCGAGTCAAAACTCTTAAAACCAACTCCAGCTTTAGCCTCCTCCTGTTGATCGTTCCTCCGCTGGTCTGAAGACGGAGGACTAGGCTGTGACACTTTAGCTGCCCGAGCTCGGGTGACAACCCACGCCATGGGTTGTGTCTGGCACCGCTCGACCCACTCTTGCTCTTCCCTACTCACGTCGGCCGGCCTCTCGGCAACGACTAAGGGTAGAACCTCAGAAGCGGGCATTGCAAAGTCGTTGCCGAGAAGAAGGTCGACGCCCTCCACTGGCAGTTTCTCCACAATCCCGACATCCAATTCACGTGCCACACCATCCACCTCCAACTCCAACCGCACCAGCGGGTATGACCGAGTTGCATTAATACCCTGCACCACCACCACCCGAGCCGCGTTTATAGGGTAGCCAGTCAAGTTTTTCATCAGAGTCTGGGAAGCACCTGTATTTCTCTCCTGCAGATAATTTGTCATCCAGTCCAATAGCTTTCCTCTCACTCTCCCTACAGTACTTAATTTCCATAACAGTCCACCTAGTCGTCTCTCTCTTGCACTTTGTCTATGACCCTGTCATAGAAACTGACCAGGTTGGTGATGCACAACGATTTGTCTCTGAATCCAAATTGTTTGTATGAAATTATGTTCTGTTGCTCAAAGAGGTCTGTCCATTGTCTTCTTATTATTTTTTCGCATAGCTTGCCCACCACACTAGTTAGTGAGACAGGTCTATAATTTAGGGGGTCCTTCCTGTCACCCTTTTTATAAATGGGCACCACATTGGCTCTCTTCCATTCTACTTGTACTACTTTTTTTTTTTTTTTTTTTTTTTTAAGAGACAATGAACGGAGGAAGGAAAAACACAGACAAAACAAAAAGGTCCATGTGCCTAAAGGCATCCTCCATTCATAAAATGTTTGTAACAACTGGATTTAAACATTTGTAGATTGTAAGTTTGTGGAAAGCAATTCGAGGGAAGTGAATTCCAAAGAGTAGTAGCTCTGGGGATAAATGAATTCTGATAAGCAGAAGTTCTGCATTGTGGAGGAGAAAGTGTAAAATCATGGGCGCTCTCAGCTGCCCTATTCTACGGGGAAAGATGTGGAGAGGCGTCACAATTGAAGCAAGTTCCTCGGAACAATTGCTGTGAAATATCTGTAGAATAATGCAAGGGATGCAACGTTTTCTTCGTATGGATAATGTAGGAAGGTCCGTGTGATTGCAGGGTTATTGATTAATCTAATAGCTTTTATTTTTGAATTTTGTCCAACTGCCACTGCATTAATTGTATGCTTAATTGTATTCTTTGAGGATTTTGTATGTGTGTGTGTGTGTGGTGTGTTGTGATGCTGTGTGTGTGTGGGTGTCTGTTACCTGTTACTAAAACATCAAAATATAAATTGGAGAAAACAAAAAATGTATGTGTGTGTGTGGTAATGTGGTGTGCGGTGTATGGTTACTCAACCTCTTGGACAGAAAATAATTTACAATGGTATAACAATCCACCACACAGATCACTGGGAAGGGAACAACATGACGGGATGAGCAGAATGTGAAAATATTTAAACAAGAAACGAATACAATGGGAACACGTAAAACATAATGAAAATGTAAAGACAAAATAGCAATAGTAGAGAATAATGGAAACAAAATAAAGACACCGGTAGGGAGGAATAAGGACGGAGGGATATACTGTATATATGATGAGGCACATAATGTACACATTATAGTGTGTGTACAACTTCTCAATTTCTACACATGGTGTTGGCTGTAAGTGTGCTGAAGTAGAGGATATCAATATACTATCTAATACATTGAAGAACCTACAATAATATATGCTTGAATATCAAAACAACCCTATATTCTATATGTAAAAATAATCCATGCGAGACGATGGACACAGTTGGTGGCAATATGAGATGTAATCATAAAACCCAGTTTAACATTCATTCTCAAGTACACGAACCACAAACTGTTAAAGAACACACTCTCCCCCACATGCACCTGCCGCTCTCAGTCCTTCACCACAGACCACAGAACATAAAAGTGCGTAAGAGACAGTTTTTTGGAGGAGAATTAACAAAGAACAGAGTTTGGAAAATGCAGGTAAAAGTTCAGTCAGACCAATCAAGTTACCAGAATTCTTTATTGTAGTTATAAGGATGGAGAGGATTTACGATACTATGGAAGGAATTGAGTAACATAAACATAATTGAACAGTTTGTGGAAAAATATATTCTCAAATCCAAGAAAAGTCTATTTGTTTCATAGTGGGATACCTATTGATTCAGTTGGCCAGCGGTTGTACTGAGTTGCCAAACATATAGACTGTTCCTAGATACAATCAGTATGATGGCATAGATAGCATTCTAATGTTATGCTATTTGCAACTCGAAATGATGCTTGTGTTAAGTTATATACAAAAAAAACAATATCGGAATATAAATGTACTAATAAAATGTTGCTTTATACCTGTACATCACCAATCGATTTAGGGATTTATTATCATACAAACAAACATCCAGACTATACTATCCACTCGTTGGAATAATGCTCGATGACACAACAATACTCTTTTATTTTAGATCAGCAACTTTTTCCTTTCTTTTTTCCTACAGGAAGATATTTTTACACGTTTTTTATACGTTTAATGCAAGTAGCTAAATTATATACCCATTAGTCCTGGGACCAGGTTTCAAAGTCCCAATAAAATGTAGCTAAGAACGCAAAATGGTAAGCGGAAAGAAGGAAAGGCCAGACAATATGGATGTTTATAATACGTTCGCCTGTGGACAGAGTGAGCGATTACTACTACCTCGGAGGAAGAAAGGGTCGCAGATTACTGAATATGGACAGGAAACAGGGAGAGAAACTACTGCTGACCTTGGATCAAGATAATATAGTATGTTAAGGGCTTGCCACAACTCATATATTATATTTACGACATAATATTCTTAGTATAGTTTTATAGAATATGTATTCTATAAGCTTATTCTATTGTTAAGATACATATGTGGATGGGTGGTGTGGTATTGAGTAATCTGTATTAAGATAACTGGTAAATTTATGATGGTTGATTTATGAAAGTGAAAATTATATCACATAGTTTTTTCGTGTGTTTATTATGGCTAAGTCATTACAACGGTTTGTCTATATGTAAACTGCAGAGAGACCATCAGCCTGGTTGCCGTTTCCCTTGATGGAATGGTTCAGGAGGTCTT